>CM046845.1:8265492-8752992 GCA_025618425.1 Heliocidaris tuberculata | reverse complement strand
TTTCCTCGTTGTCTAGATGATCTCAGAGTTTTATCTATTCCATTCCAGAACAAAAATATAAATTTACAAAAAAATAAAATTATTCAAAGTAAAAATAATTTACTTTGAATAATTTCTTCAAAATTATTAGAAAGTCAGTCATCAATTTCTATCCATGGTTACATTTTTTTATCATGGGGGGGGGGGGCAAACTGCCCCCCTTGCCACTTAAGATTCGCTAGTAGTGCCCACTTTTGAAAAATGCTCAATTCGTTCGATATATCCTACTTGACATGCTTAAGGCCAGAAAATATTGGATAAATACTGTGAAGCAAAGACTTAATATGAATTCCCTAGTCACACGGGCGAGATTGACACTACAACTAAGAAAAAATTACTTTATACTGAATGGCCAAGAATCAGTCGTTTCGAAATCGTTTTAAATCGTTTTGGGGCCATTCTTTGTAAAGTGAAACTTTTTTTTGACAAAAATGGAGTTCATTCTTGCTGTTTTTGAATAGTATATTCTTGAAGAGTAATGTCTAAAGGTACATGGAGCACATTTTCTTTTTTAATTAAAGACCCAGTTATGCTAATTTGCACGAAATTACATTGGCTAAAAATTAAAGTAAAAAAACTTCGTTTTTTTTTTCACTGTATAATGGTCATCCCTCAGTATGAGCTTTAATAGATGTTGCCACTATAAAGTGAAATCATACCCTTCCTAGGTCCTTTTGCAAGTAAGTGAGTTGAAGGAAAAAGAAAATTTGTCTATGCATTATGTAATAATTAACATGCATAATTAAGTAATTCTGATGTCACACACGTGACCCCAAAACATGAAAAGTTTATGCTATTTGAAAAATACAGTTTGGATAATCTATATTTTTCCTGTCATAAGCTAACTTGTATGTGTCCTCCATCTCACCAAATATTATTCCAAACATAATTCTCGTTCTTTAGATATTGTCCAACTAACTTTGTCACACACGTGACCTGAGTGCAAATGGTCAATTGCATATGTACTGGGCAAGTCATTTGTAGAGTCTTTTTCGTCTATTATTGTTAAGTTTCTTGACCTAATAACTGTGTTTTCACTTTTTGTATTCCTCTTTCTTAATCCTCTGAATTGACTGCATGACCCTATACAGTTATGATCAAATTGTTATTAGCTATCGTATAATATATATAATGTAATTGGCCAATGGAAATGTGCTTCTGAATATAGTTTATAAAACAAGGTGAAGATGAATATACATGTATATCAGCATGAAAACTTTGATTTTTTACTTTGATTCTTTGGTCTAAACATTAATAATAATGAAAATAGTAAATATTAATGATGATAATATATAATAATAATCATTATAATAACAATAATAATAAGAATTAATAATACATGTAATAATAGTATGTCTTGTTTACCCAGGGTAGCCTCATCAGTACTAATTACTTTTCTCCCTGAGGGCCCTGCAATCATATTATTACCCTGATTTTAGCAAGACAACTGTAGCGCTCAGTGCTTCAAGAAATAAATCCTGCAGGTACCCACTTACTTTACCTGGATCGAGCATGGCAAATGCCGATAAATGTCTTGCTAAAGGACGTTAGTGCCATGGCAATTAATTGAACCCCATACCTTGTGATCTGCAGTATGGTTAATTATCCACTAGACCAAAACACCTCTACAGTATATCAATAAATATATCAATAAATGATATCAATAAATGTATGAAAATGAAAAAAAAGTGTGTTTCCTGGCTATTTTTCATAAAGAAAAGATCTGAGAATCACTTTCTACCGTATTGATGATAATTTGTATAGAGCTATTGCAAAATGAATTAGAAATACTAAATATTATGATTTTTCAATAGTTCACCAAATCTGTACGCATTACCTATGGCATGTCACACACGTGACCCCCCAATGTCACACACGTGACCATACATCATGAAACAAAATATTACATAACAAAAATCTTATGCAACTTTCAACAAAATTCTATTTTCTCAGAGATAGTACCATGAAATATCCCTACCACAAATGTGAACATTGAAGCAGTGGCGGATCCAGGGGGGGGGGGGGCAATCCCGGCCCGTGCCCCCCCTTTTGAGGGAAAACAATGCAATGTGCCCCCCCTATTTGCGATTGTGCCCCCCCTTTTCGAGCAGAAAACCTTTTTTTTTTTTTTTTTTTTTTGCTTGTCAGAGAATTATGGAGGGGAACTGGACCCCATAACCCCCCCTCCCCACTGAGCGACTTTTTTTTTTGCTCCCCCCCCCCCCCCCCCCCCCCCCCCCCCCCCCCCCCCCCCCCCCCCCCCCCCCCCCCCCCCCCCCCCCCCCCCCCCCCCCCCCCCCCCCCCGACTGAGCGACTTTTGGAGACTGAGCGACTGGCGAGAGACCAAAAAAATATGGGTCTCCCTCCAAGCAGTTTCCCAAAGTTGACAATCCTGCATTTGTGTGCCCCCCCTTATACGAAATCCTGGATCCGCCCCTGCATTGAAGCTTTTGAAAATTCAGAGGAATTTAAAGATGAAATGTGAGTTTAAAAAACCTGCTTCTGTGCGAGGTCACACACGTGACCTGAACTTTTTGACCCCTGACGTAGAACAGGTATTATCATTGCCCCATTTTTTTTGTTATTAAATCCATGTACCCATGTCTGTATTTGCTGTTTATACATGAAAACCAACACACGTGGAAGGTTATCAAAATTATAGGGCTCACAATAACCCAATTCCTTGTTTTTTTGTGTCACACGTGACTAAGAATGGCCCTTTGGCAGTGTGACTGAAGTATTCAGGAGGCTGATTGTCAAGACTAAAACCTGGGGAGGATTTCACTAACGCTTGCAATGCATCGTTAACCCTTCGTAAGGGCTTGAACCCATCGCCCGGGCCTGAATCCATCGCCCGTGGACGATGGGTTGCTTTTCGATTTCACAAAGCTCCTGCGAAGGGTTCACCCGTCGCAAACCCATCGCAACGCAGCGGATGCTAGAAGGGTGATCGTAGACTCATCGTTGAGCTGCGATGGGTTCAAAAAGTTAACTTCCTGTCCCAACGGAACATATGGCGCGAAATCCTTTGCAAGTTGAATTCGCTTTATTTGTTTTTATTGTGTGTTTTAAACATTTCTCAATCATTTGTGGCTCGCATTCTGGTCAAGATAGAACGTTCTTTTTTCTTTTTTTTATAAAAAGGCCATACTTTTCAACAACTTCCTGCTTTTAATTATCTTTTAGACGAAATGCTTGTAATTTTTTTGAAACATCTTTAATTTTTTTTGTATTTTTAATTCCTTTTTTTTTTTTTTTTATGTAGGGCCTATTATTCGTTAATTGATTATCATTGCAATAATCTTTTTATTTTTGTGGTGGGGGAACAAATAAATTTAAATCATTTTGGGGATGTGCGCATCCCCCCCCCCCCCCCCCCGTCCTCAAGAAAAAGGAATATGGTAACTTTGAGAAAATGTTTGCACACTGTGGAACTCCTTCTTCTGTCCCTCTCTATTTCACCGATTTTTGTATTCAAATTAACTCATGAATACATTACTTGCTTTCTCCATTTCACTTACCCGCCATTCCTTTCTTTTTTCTTCTCTCTCTCTTCTCATTACTCGACCTTTCTTCTCTCCCTCTCTTACTATCTCGATATATAAGTCTACACCCCCTGTTCTTGAATCATTCATTTCTTTCACTCTTACTACTTCTCTCTCTCTCTATCTTATAGCTTTGAAATATGATATTATGTATAAATCCCTTTATTTCTCAGCACATTAATGTTACTCTAAGAATTTCAACTTTTTAAGACATACTACAAATCTCATGAGTATAAACATAAATGAAATACAAATCCAACTGCCACTGTCTTGTCAATCAAAGTCTACAGCTCCACATGGATTTCATTAGTTAATGATCAAAGAAGTATTATACAAAGTGACTGAAAAAAAAAATCAAACTATTTCCTGACTCTGATATTTACATAACAGTTGCTTGGCGGAAATTGCAATGAAAGTGTTGTTGATCCCAACTCAATCTCATCCAATCTAAAGTAACAAGAATTTGCAATTAATATAGACATAGGCGTACGGGCACATTTTCGCGAAGGGGGAGGGGGAAGGGGGGCTGATGATTTTTGCCAGTATATCAACTTACTAATTTCTATATTTTTTGATCGAGCGAAGCGAGCGAGCAGAAAAATTTGACACTTTTTGGAGTGAAAATTCTGCCCAAATATCGGCACTTTCAAATCCTCAGGGAAGCTGCAGCCACATAGCCCCCCCCCCCCCCCGCCTCATAAGCGTATGAATTCGGATTAAATCAATATGATTTTCAGTGAATTTATAGACAAATTTCAATTGGCTGTTTTATTTTTAACATCAAAACAGTGCATGTAGCATATTTAGATGAAGATACGATTCCCAAAAGGAACTATGCCATATTGAATATACATATATAATCCAAAATAAATTTTCATTATGCATTTTGAGAATTCTACAACTTAACAGGCTGTCAGCAGAATATGGTTGATATATAAAGATGTAGCATTACTCGTGTCATATGACACTATTGGCCTAAGTGGATGTCTAATATAACAGACAAGTGGGCTAATCCTGCACAAATTAGCATTGACAAATTAGCATTGACATCAACATTATACAAATAATGACAGTAGTTATATTTTGAAAAAAATAACACCTTAATTACTACTTATCACAGCCAAATTCTAAGGAAACTTGTAGAATAGCATTAAAAAGAGCAGGCCAGTATTAATGCAATTTAATAAATAAGTAAACATCATGGAAATGAATTAAACTTCATGAACAACAGAATGTCACCTTTATCAAATATACAACAAGAAAAAAAAACAGGAAACAGGAAAGAGAAGTAGCAGAAATTCCAGATGGCATTCAGTAAGTTCCTCATATTCTTTGGGTATAAAGAAATCCAGTTTGGTATTTCAATATTAATATTTACATTACAAACAATGATTGCAATCAGAGGCATCACAAGCGGCAATATAATAGTTGGGGGAGTGGTGGGCTAAGGGGCAAGGAAAATCATGGGGGGGGGGCACACAGTGGCAGAGCAAGGATTATTTCACTACTAAAATTGGACTCCTGTCCCCTCTTCTCATGCCTGGTGCCTGGTGCAAGCTCTGTTTGCCATTAATTATATCTCTCCAAATTAATCCTAACTGTACGTGTACCCCAACTCACTGAACATCGACATTAAACAAAATTAAACTGTTATGCTCCTCTCCTTGTATATTTTCTAACATATGATTGTATCAGTAACTGTTTTAATAGTGTTCTACACAAAAGACGATCAGTTATTGAAACACAATATAATCATAATTAAAAGTTTTACCACTAGCCCGTATCCAAACTACAATAGGATCAGAGGCGTCTGTTGATTTCTTGAAAATCCATTGATCCCTTGTAATGTGATAAAAAAAAACCCTCAATTCTCATCTTTTTAGTGTCATCATCATCTTGTCAATTGGTAGGTGATGCATCTCATGCATTTCTTTCTTTGCTGCTTTCATCTTCTTTCCTTCTGTTCCTCCTTCCTTCTTGGAATTCATGATCTAGTGAAAAGTGAAGAAAAAGACATGTAATTATGATTTTCCTTAATTTCCAGTCAAAATGAAAAAGAGGAAAGACGAAGCTGTGTATCTTAACATTGAAATTGGTCCATCAATTATCTTTATTTTCAAAGTAGAAAAGGATGTAAGCCCGCTTTTAGGATTTTCAAAATGTAAAAAACTTGATAGACAAATTATTGGATTGAAACATGAAAAGCTCTTACAGACAAGCGGTGTTTAACACGAGAGAGAGAGAGAGAGAGAGAGAGAGAGAGAGAGAGAGCGAGACTGAAAGGCTTGGGAGAGTAGGATCAATACAAGGAATTTTTTTTTTTTTTTAATGCAGAGGTATACATTTAAGATGCATATTTAGCTTGTCTTATGTTTCTAGAACACTGAATATACAAAACAAAACACAATAGCAATAGTTATAACAAAAATGAAGATTTGAAAAGTGGATATTCCATATGTGACTATATCCTACCTTCCAATAGGTATCCTCTCTACCCTCCAGTTGCGATGTCTGCAGTTTCGCCTCATGCACATATTTTGTTGAACTTGAATGTATTCTCCACCTATTTATTGCAAAAGTCAAGTGACAGAAAGAAAGAAAAATTAGGGGGCAGGGTGATTTGGGGTGGGATTTTGTTGTTGTTGTTGATCATCGTCACTTGTTTGACATAGCATATTATACATAGTCATGACTCTAGAAAAGCTTGTGGGGTGGGGGGGGGGGGGGGGTGATATTCAAATATGATTTCGATATCAAGCATATTAAGCAACAACAAAAAGCTTTGATATAATTCTTGGTGTCAATTTAGTATATCAATTGTGTACACACTTAGATTTTCTTAGTTTCAAACTATCTGAAACTGAGGAGTCCATGTAGACATGCCATGTGCAAATGACAATGTAAATTAAAATACAAACATAGACCTACCTGTTTTATTCCAGCTATATCAGAATTTCTTGACAATTTCGTTCAAGTCCTGCACTCTCTTCAGCATTTTCTCATAACTCCTGTCACTTCTTCCTCTGAGGCAGCATCTTCATCTTCTTCCATCCTCACAAGTAAAGATGAGACCTTTGGAATATGCAAGGTTACACAGAGCTCTCATGCTAGTCTGACTTCTGAAAGTAAAAAAAAAATATGGAGTAGATCTATTAGTTAGTAATTCAATGTGGTGTGAATTTTTTTTTTTTTTTTTTTTTGGGGGGGGGGGCTTAAGGAGATTTTTCTTTCTGAGTTTCATCGGTCTGAAAAATCAGTTGGACTTACAGAAGAATGAACGAACAAAATGAACATGGCTTAAGATTTATTTTTTAAAATCCAGCTAGAGTCTATAAAATGCAAATGTACATGTAGATCAGACCCTACTGAACAAGAAATTCCAAAGAACTAAAAAAACAAAGTCAAAGCAAGTAAGTTAAACTTAGACTCAGACTCAGAGCACAGACACAGTCTCAGACAATTCACCCAGTTGGGAGCCAGACTAAATCAATGTAAGAAAGGATAAGTCTAGGAAAGTATGAGAATACACCAGACGGTAGCCTGTATTATAGTGAAGAAGAAGAAGCTAGACCCTGTTAGACCTCAAATTAGATCTAACAATGTTAGTCTAGTTAACACTGCTGGTTCTAAACATGCCCATGATCCTAAATATAACGTTAGATGCAACAGTTCTAACTTAACCGTTAACGTTAGATTCTAATCTACATCTAGAATAGATCTAAGTTAATCCTAACGAGTAAGTTAGACCTAACTTAGATCGACTAGGTCTAGATCTACTTGACCCTATTTCCAGGTTGTTGTTTTTTAGATAAAGGAATTTATAAATAACTTTTGTTAGTCACAGTCTTACTCTGTCTTACTCTTACGTTACTCCTAGTCCTATGTTAGACTTGTCTTAGACTAAGTTAGATCTATTTTGATTTTTATGATTATATATAGGGGTCTATTTTGTATTTTTAAAAAGTGTTAAAGATTTAAACCATTGAAATTCTGGCCTAATCGTGGAATAAGTCCCCTCTCTTTCAGTGTGTACACACACACTTGCGTGTTGTGTCTATATTGAGGGGGAATGAAGTCCCCATAGCATTGCACGCAATAAACCGATAGTGTGCGGAGTGAATGAGGGGCCGGGGGACCTATTCCACGATATCGCCGAAATTCTATTAATAAACTAAGGTAATTCAATCCAATTCTTCTCCATTTCGATTCCACACAAACACGTAGACTACCGCTCTGCGACATCTAACGTAGATAGCAAAGCAATGTGGTTCTTCTCTACCGCACAGTTCGCATCGCTAGCACCGCGACACCGCCATGAGCAATGACAATAACAACGCTGTAAACTCCTGCGTAGATAAATACTTATCAAAATCTTCAACAGAATGTGTAATTGTAGATTGACTTACCTTACTGACATTATGACAGTCGTTAACATCCATTTTGGTGAAGTTAAGAACAAAAATCACTTAAAAATCACCATTGATCGCACACAAATCCCGCGGGCTAAATGATGGCTAAAATTGACCCCATCCTCGTTCAAGAAGTATTTTTCGAATAAAAATGCATCGTTGCTGCGACGGGTTTTGTGAAATCCACTGAAACAACTCCACGCAGCTGCGATGAGAAGGGTTCGAACGATGGGTCTTGCGATTAATCGCTCGTGAATGTTAGTGAAATCCTCCCCGGGGGAGGATTTCACTAACGCTTGCGATGCATCGTTAACCCTTCGTAAGGGCTTGAACCCATCGTAAGAGCTTGAACCCATCGCCCGTGGACGATGGGTTGCTTTTCGATTTCACAAAGCTCCTGCGAAGGGTTTACCCGTCGCAAACCCATCGCAACGCGGCGGATGCTCAAAGGGTGATCGTAGACCCTTCGCAGAGCTGCGATGGGTTCAAAAAGTAACTTCCTGTCCCAACGGAGCGTGTGGCGCGAAATCCTTTGCAAGTTGAATTCGCTTTATTTATTTGTTTTTATAGTGAGGGTCTGTTTTAAACTTATCTCAATCATTTGTGGCTCGCATTCTGGTTAATATAGAACGTTCTCTCTCTCTCTTTTTTTTTTGACTTCCTGCTAATTTTCTTTAAAATTTTAGATGAAATGTTTGTAATTATTTTTGAAGCTTTTTTTTTTTTTTTTTTAGGAGGGGGGGGGGGTAATTATCTATTATTTCTTCTTTTTTAATGTACGGCCTATTATTCGTTAATTAATTATCATTGCATTCATCTTTTTTATTTTTGTGGTGGGAGAACAAATAAATTTAAACCATTTTGGGGATGTGCCCCCCCCCCGCCCTCAATAAAAAGGCATATGTGGTAACTTGTTCAAAAATGTTTGCACACTGTGGAACTCTTTCTCCTGTCCCTCTCTCCATTTCACCGATTTTGTATTCTAATTAACTCATGAATAAATTACTTGCTTTCTCCATTTCGCTTACCCGATTCCTTTCTTTTCTTCTTTCTCTCTTCTCATTACCTCGATCTTTCTTCTCTCTCTCTCTCTTATTTTCAAGATATGTAAGTCTACAACCCCTGTTCTTGAATCATTTATTTCTTTCACTCTTACTACTACTCTCTCCCTCTATCTTATTGCTTTGAAGTATGATATTATGTATAAATCCCTTTATTTCTCAGCACATTAATGTTACTCTAAGAATTTCAACTTGTTTTACACATACTACAAATCTCACTAGTATAAACATATATGAAATACAAATCCAACTGGCACTGTCTTGTCAATCGAAGTTTACAGCTCCACATGGATTTTTATTAGTTAACGATCAAAAAAGTAACACACAAAGTGACTGGAAAAAAAAATCATGAGTTTACATAATAGTAGCTTGGGCGGAAATTGCAATGAAAGTGTTGTTAATCCGAACTCAATCTCATCCAATCTAAAGTAACAAGAATTTGCAATGAATTTAGACATAGGTGTACGGGCACATTTTCGCGAGGGGGGGGGGGGGGGTGATGATTCTTGCCAGTATATCAACTATTCTCTAAATTTTGTGATCAAGCAGAGTGAAAATTCTGCCCGAATATCGGCACTTTCAAAACCCTCAGGGAAGCTGCAGCCAACACCCCCCCCCCCCCCTGATACGCCTTTGAATTCGGATTGAATCAATATAATTTTTAGTGAATTTATAGGCAAATTTCAATTGGTTTTATTTAACTTCAAAACAGTGCATGTAGGATATTCAGATGAAGATACGATTCCAAAAGGGAACTGTGCCATATTGAATACACATGTATAATTCAAAATAAATTTTCATTATGCATTTGAGAATTTTACAACTTAAAATGTTGTCAGCAGAATACGGTTGATGTATAGAGATGTAGCATTACTCGTGTCACACTTTACTATATTGGCTAAGTGGGTGTCAAATATACCAGACAAGTGGGTTAATCATGCACAAATTAGCATTAAACATCATCATTATAAAAATGGCAGTAGTTATATTAAAAAAAAAAAAAACTCCTTAATTACTATTTATCACAGCCAAATTCTAAGGAAACAATGATCTCGTAGAATAGCATTACAAAGAGCAGGCCTGTTTGAATGCAATTTAATGAATAAGGAAACATTATTTATGGCAATAAATAAAACTTCACGAACAATAGAATGTCACCTTTATCAAATGTACAACAAGCAAAAGAAACAGGAAAGAGAAGTAGCAGAAATTCGAGATGGCATTCAGTAAGTTCCTCATGTTCTTTGGGTATAAAAAACAACAACCCAGTTTTGTATTTCAATATTAATATCTACAATACAAACAATGATTGTAATCAGAGGTATCACCAGCAGCAATATAATAGTTGGGGGAGTGGTGGGCTAAGGGGCAAGGAAAATCATGAGGGGAGGGGGGGGGGCACACCGTGGCAAAGCAAGAATTATTTCACTAATAAAATTTGACTCCTGTCCCATCTTCTCATGCCTGGTGCAAGCACTGTATGCCATTATTCATCTCTCCAAATTAGTCCTAACTGTACATGTACCCAACTCAATGAACATGTTGGATGTGAAATCGCCCCTGGAATTAAATTGTTATGCTCCTCTCCTTGTATATTTTCTATCACATAATAATTTTTGTATTTTTGTATTATTTTGGATTCAATCTTAATTTTCCGGTAAACCGTGCGCTTAGAAACATCCGTATTAAGCGCCAAATAAATGTATTGTATTATTATTATTATTATTATATGATTGCATCAATGACTGTTTTAGTAATGTTCTACACAAAAGACAATCATTTTTTTTGGAAACACAATATAATCATAATTATAAGTTTTACCACTAGCCCGCATCCAAACCAGTTCACAAGTAACAAGAGGATCAGAGGCGTCTGTTGATTTCTTGAAAATCCATGGATCCTTTGTAATGTGATTTAAAAAAAAAAAAAAAAAAAAAACCTCAATTTTCTCATCTTTTTAGTGCCATCATCATCTTGTCAATTGGTAGGTGATGCATCTCATGCGTTTCTTTCTTTGCTGCTTTCTTCATCTTCTTTCCTTCTGTTCCTCCTTCCTTCTTGGAATTCATGCAACTATGATCTAGTAAGAACTAGAAGTGAAGAAAAAGACGTATATTATGATTTACCTTAATTTCCAGTCAAAATGAAAAAGAAGGAAGATGAAGCGGTATATCTTACGTAAAAGTCAGAAGTTCACATTGAAATTGGTCCATCAATTTATCTTTATTTTCAAAGTAGGTAAGGATGGAAACCCGCTTATAGGATTTTCAAAAATGTAAAAAACTTAATAGGTTATTAGATTGAAACAACATTTCAGGGGCATATTTAGCTTGTCTTATGTTTCTAGAACACTGAATAAACAAACAAAAAAACAATAGTAATAGTTGTAACAAAAATGAAGATGTGAAAAGTCGATGTTCCATATGTGACTAAATCTTACCTTCCAATAGGTATCCTCTCTACCCTCTCGTTGCGATGTCTGCAGTTTCGCCTCATGCACGTATTTTGTTGAACGTATTCTCCACCTTTTGCAAAAGTCAAGTGATAGAAAGAAAAAAAAAATAGCGGGCAGGGTGATTTTGGGTGGGATTTTGTTGTTGATGATGATCATCTTCACCTGTTTGACAAAGCATATTATACATAGTCTAGAAAAGCTTGTGGGGCAGGGGGGGGGGGCGATATTCAAATATTTAAATATGATTTCGATATCAAGCAACAACAGCAAAAAGCTTTGATATAATTCTTGGTGTCAATTTACTGTATCATTTGTGTCACACTTAGATGTTCTTAGTTTCAGACTATCTGAAACTTAGGAGTCCATGTAGACATGCCATATGCAAATGACATTGTAAACAATACAAACATAGGCCTACCTGTTTTATTCCAGCTGTATCAGAATTTCTTCACAATATCGTTCAAGTCCTCCACTCTCTTCAGCATTTTCTCCTAACTCCTGTCACTTCTTCCTCTGAGGCAACATCTTCATCTTCTTCCATCCTCACAAGTAAAGATGAGACCTTTGCAAGGTGACACAGAGCTCTCATGCTAGTCTGACTTCTGAAAGTAAAAAAAAATATGGAGTAGATCTATTACCTAGTAAATCAATGTGGTGTGAATTCATTTTTATTTATTAACTGATAATTTTTATTTTTTTTTGGGGGGGGGGGGGGGGTAAGGAGATTTTTCTTTCATCGGTCTGAAAAATCAGTTGGACTTAAACAGAATGAACGAACACAATTTGCCCAGTTGGGAGCCAGACTAAATCAAAGTAAGAAAGGATATAAAGTCTAGGAAAGTACGAGCATACACCAGACAGTAGCCTGTACTTAGTTATAGAGAGAAGAAGAATCTAGACCCTGTTGGACCTAAATTTAGATCCAACAATGTTATTCTAGTTAACACTGCTGGTTCTATATTTGTCCATGATCCCAAAATCTAGATGCAACAGTTCTAACGTTAGATTCTAATCTACATCTAGAATAGATCTAACGATAGACCCAACTTAGACTGACTAGGCTTAGGTCTAGATCTACTACTACTAGTCTAAAAAAAAGACCCTATTTCCAGGTTGTTGTTGTTGGGGGGGGGGGGGGGGTTAGATAGATCACGGCCTAAAGGAATTTCTTTTTTACTTGTATTATTTCATACGAGGAGAACACTGTGGTTGAGCTCGTATTTTGTTCTCGACATTAGTCTATTACTCTACAAATAACTTTTGTTAGGCCTAGAGTCTACTTAACTTTGAAGTTTGATCTAACGTTAAGTTAGTTACACAATTACAGTCTTTCTTAGTTACTCCAGAGTCCCATGTTACTATACTAGGCTTGTCTTAGTTAGAGTTAGACCAAGTTAGATCTATTTTATTATTAGACTCTCTATGTATTTTATATTTTTACAAGTGTTAAAGATTTAAACCATTGATATTCTATAAATAAACTAATTCAATTCAATTCTTCTCCACTTCGATTCCACACAAACACGTACACTGTAGGCAGTGTAGCAATGCGACATCTAACGTAGATAGCCAGTGGCAGTGCGGTTCTCTACCGCACAGTTTGCATCGCTAGCACTGCTACACCGCGACGAGTAATGACAATAACACTGTAAACTCCTGCGTAGATATTAAATACTTATCAAAATCTTCAACAGAATGTGTAATTGTAGATTATCTTACCTAACTGATATTGTGACAGTCGTTAACATCCATTTTGGTGAAGTTAAGAACAAAAATCACTTGAAAATCACAAATGATCGCACACAAATCCCGCGGGCTAAAATGATGGCTAAAATTGACCCCATCCTCGTTCAAGAAGTATTTTTCGAATAAAAATGCATCGCTGCTGCGACGGGTTTTGTGAAATCCTCTGAAGCAACTCCACGCAGCTGCGATGAGAAGGGTGCGAACGATGAGTCTTGCGATTAATCGCTCGTGAATGTTAGTGAAATCCTCCCCGGGTCAATGTCGCCCTTCACATAGGTGAACAGTGAAAGGGCCGTGGGAGGATTTCACTAACGCTTGCGATGCATCGTTAACCCTTCGTAAGGGCTTGAACCCATCGTAAGAGCTTGAACCCATCGCCCGTGGACGATGGGTTGCTTTTCGATTTCACAAAGCTCCTGCGAAGGGTTTACCCGTCGCAAACCCATTGCAACGCGGCGGATGCTCAAAGGGTGATCGTAGACCCTTCGCAGAGCTGCGATGGGTTCAAAAAGTAACTTCCTGTCCCAACGGAGCGTGTGGCGCGAAATCCTTTGCAAGTTGAATTCGCTTTATTTATTTGTTTTTATAGTGAGGGTCTGTTTTAAACTTATCTCAATAATTTGTGGCTCGCATTCTGGTTAATATAGAACGTTCTCTCTCTCTCTTTTTTTTGACTTCCTGCTAATTTTCTTTAAAATTTTAGATGAAATGTTTGTAATTATTTTTGAAGCTTTTTTTTTTTTTTTTTTTTTAGGAGGGGGGGGGTAATTATCTATTATTTCTTCTTTTTTAATGTACGGCCTATTATTCGTTAATTAATTATCATTGCATTCATCTTTTTTATTTTTTTGGTGGGAGAACAAATAAATTTAAACCATTTGGGGGATGTGCCCCCCCGCCCTCAATAAAAAGGCATATGTGGTAACTTGTTCAAAAATGTTTGCACACTGTGGAACTCTTTCTTCTGTCCCTCTCTCCATTTCACCGATTTTGTATTCTAATTAACTCATGAATAAATTACTTGCTTTCTCCATTTCGCTTACCCGATGATTCCTTTCTTTTCTTCTTTCTCTCTTCTCATTACCTCGACCTTTCTTCTCTCTCTCTCTTATTTTCAAGATATGTAAGTCTACAACCCCTGTTCTTGAATCATCTATTTCTTTCACTCTTACTACTACTCTCTCCCTCTATCTTATTGCTTTGAAGTATTATATTATGTATAAATCCCTTTATTTCTCAGCACATTAATGTTACTCTAAGAATTTCAACTTGTTTTACACATACTACAAATCTCACTAGTATAAACATATATGAAATACAAATCCAACTGGCACTGTCTTGTCAATCGAAGTTTACAGCTCCACATGGATTTTTATTAGTTAACGATCAAAAAAGTAACACACAAAGTGACTGGAAAAAAAAATCATGAGTTTACATAATAGTAGCTTGGGCGGAAATTGCAATGAAAGTGTTGTTAATCCGAAATCAATCTCATCCAATCTAAAGTAACAAGAATTTGCAATGAATTTAGACATAGGTGTACGGGCACATTTTCGCGAGGGGGGGGGGGGGGGGGGGTGATGATTATTGCCAGTATATCAACTATTCTCTAAATTTTGTGATCAAGCAGAGTGAAAATTCTGCCCGAATATCGGCACTTTCAAAACCCTCAGGGAAGCTGCAGCCAACACCCCCCCCCCCCCCCCCGCCTGATACGCCTTTGAATTCGGATTGAATCAATATAATTTTTAGTGAATTTATAGGCAAATTTCAATTGGTTTTATTTAACTTCAAAACAGTGCATGTAGGATATTCAGATGAAGATACGATTCCAAAAGGGAACTGTGCCATATTGAATATACATGTATAATTCAAAATAAATTTTCATTATGCATTTGAGAATTTTACAACTTAAAAGGTTGTCAGCAGAATACGGTTGATGTATAGAGATGTAGCATTACTCGTGTCACACTTTACTATATTGGCTAAGTGGGTGTCAAATATACCAGACAAGTGGGTTAATCATGCACAAATTAGCATTAAACATCATCATTATAAAAATGGCAGTAGTTATATTAAAAAAAAAAACAAACTCCTTAATTACTATTTATCACAGCCAAATTCTAAGGAAACAATGATCTCGTAGAATAGCATTACAAAGAGCAGGCCTGTTTGAATGCAATTTAATGAATAAGGAAACATTATTTATGGCAATAAATAAAACTTCACGAACAATAGAATGTCACCTTTATCAAATGTACAACAAGCAAAAGAAACAGGAAAGAGAAGTAGCAGAAATTCGAGATGGCATTCAGTAAGTTCCTCATGTTCTTTGGGTATAAAAAACAACAACCCAGTTTTGTATTTCAATATTAATATCTACAATACAAACAATGATTGTAATCAGAGGTATCACCAGCAGCAATATAATAGTTGGGGGAGTGGTGGGCTAAGGGGCAAGGAAAATCATGAGGGAGAGGGGGGGGGGGGCACACCGTGGCAAAGCAAGAATTATTTCACTAATAAAATTTGACTCCTGTCCCATCTTCTCATGCCTGGTGCAAGCACTGTATGCCATTATTCATCTCTCCAAATTAGTCCTAACTGTACATGTACCCAACTCAATGAACATGTTGGATGTGTAATCGCCCCTGGAATTAAATTGTTATGCTCCTCTCCTTGTATATTTTCTATCACATAATAATTTTTGTATTTTTGTATTATTTTGGATTCAATCTTAATTTTCCGGTAAACCGTGCGCTTAGAAACATCCGCATTAAGCGCCTAATAAATGTATTGTATTATTATTATTATTATTATATGATTGCATCAATGACTGTTTTAGTAATGTTCTGCACAAAAGACAATCATTTTTTTTGGAAACACAATATAATTATAATTATAAGTTTTACCACTAGCCCGCATCCAAACCAGTTCACAAGTAACAAGAGGATCAGAGGCGTCTGTTGATTTCTTGAAAATCCATGGATCCTTTGTAATGTGATTAAAAAAAAAAAAAAAAAAAAAACTTCAATTTTCTCATCTTTTTAGTGCCATCATCATCTTGTCAATTGGTAGGTGATGCATCTCATGCGTTTCTTTCTTTGCTGCTTTCTTCATCTTCTTTCCTTCTGTTCCTCCTTCCTTCTTGGAATTCATGCAACTATGATCTAGTAAGAACTAGAAGTGAAGAAAAAGACGTATATTATGATTTACCTTAATTTCCAGTCAAAATGAAAAAGAAGGAAGATGAAGTGGTATATCTTACGTAAAAGTCAGAAGTTCACATTGAAATTGGTCCATCAATTTATCTTTATTTTCAAAGTAGGAAAGGATGGAAACCCGCTTATAGGATTTTCAAAAATGTAAAAAACTTAAGAGGTTATTAGATTGAAACATGAACAACTCTAACAGTCAATGCAGAGGTATACATTTCAGGGGCATATTTAGCTTGTCTTATGTTTCTAGAACACTGAATAAACAAACAAAAAAACAATAGTAATAGTTGTAACAAAAATGAAGATGTGAAAAGTCGATGTTCCATATGTGACTAAATCTTACCTTCCAATAGGTATCCTCTCTACCCTCTCGTTGCGATGTCTGCAGTTTCGCCTCATGCACGTATTTTGTTGAACGTATTCTCCACCTTTTGCAAAAGTCAAGTGATAGAAAGAAAAAAAAAATAGCGGGCAGGGTGATTTTGGGTGGGATTTGTTGTTGATGATGATCATCTTCACCTGTTTGACAAAGCATATTATACATAGTCTAGAAAAGCTTGTGGGGCAGGGGGGGGGGCGATATTCAAATATTTAAATATGATTTCGATATCAAGCAACAACAGCAAAAAGCTTTGATATAATTCTTGGTGTCAATTTACTGTATCATTTGTGTCACACTTAGATGTTCTTAGTTTCAAACTATCTGAAACTTAGGAGTCCATGTAGACATAAGCATATTATACATAGTCTAGAAAAGCTTGTGGGGCAGGGGGGGGGGGGCGATATTCAAATATTTAAATATGATTTCGATATCAAGCAACAACAGCAAAAAGCTTTGATATAATTCTTGGTGTCAATTTACTGTATCATTTGTGTCACACTTAGATGTTCTTAGTTTCAGACTATCTGAAACTTAGGAGTCCATGTAGACATGCCATATGCAAATGACATTGTAAACAATACAAACATAGGCCTACCTGTTTTATTCCAGCTGTATCAGAATTTCTTCACAATATCGTTCAAGTCCTCCACTCTCTTCAGCATTTTCTCCTAACTCCTGTCACTTCTTCCTCTGAGGCAACATCTTCATCTTCTTCCATCCTCACAAGTAAAGATGAGACCTTTGCAAGGTGACAAAGAGCTCTCATGCTAGTCTGACTTCTGAAAGTAAAAAAAAATATGGAGTAGATCTATTAGCTAGTAAATCAATGTGGTGTGAATTCATTTTTATTTATTAACTGATAATTTTTTTTATTTCTTTTTTTTTGGGGGGGGGGGGGGGGGTAAGGAGATTTTTCTTTCATCGGTCTGAAAAATCAGTTGGACTTAAACAGAATGAACGAACACAATTTGCCCAGTTGGGAGCCAGACTAAATCAAAGTAAGAAAGGATATAAAGTCTAGGAAAGTACGAGCATACACCAGACAGTAGCCTGTACTTAGTTATAGAGAGAAGAAGAATCTAGACCCTGTTGGACCTAAATTTAGATCCAACAATGTTATTCTAGTTAACACTGCTGGTTCTATATTTGTCCATGATCCCAAAATCTAGATGCAACAGTTCTAACGTTAGATTCTAATCTACATCTAAAATAGATCTAACGATAGACCCAACTTAGACTGACTAGGCTTAGGTCTAGATCTACTACTACTAGTCTAAAAAAAAGACCCTATTTCCAGGTTGTTGTTGGGGGGGGGGGGGGGGTTAGATCCGGCCTAAAGGAATTTCTTTTTTACTTGTATTATTTCATACGAGGAGAACACTGTGGTTGAGCTCGTATTTTGTTCTCGACATTAGTCTATTACTCTACAAATAACTTTTGTTAGGCCTAGAGTCTACTTAACTTTGAAGTTTGATCTAACGTTAAGTTAGTTACACAATTACAGTCTTTCTTAGTTACTCC
The DNA here is from genome assembly GCA_025618425.1 of Heliocidaris tuberculata. NCBI lineage: Eukaryota > Metazoa > Echinodermata > Echinoidea > Camarodonta > Echinometridae > Heliocidaris > Heliocidaris tuberculata. The sequence continues at coordinate 8,734,615 of CM046845.1, read as the reverse complement.
AGAGTCCCATGTTACTAGGCTTGTCTTAGAGTTAGACCAAGTTAGATCTAGACCCTATTTTATTATTAGACTCTCTATGTATTTTATATTTTTACAAGTGTTAAAGATTTAAACCATTGATATTCTATAAATAAACTAATTCAATTCAATTCTTCTCCACTTCGATTCCACACAAACACGTACACTGTAGCAGTGCGACATCTAACGTAGATAGCCAGTTTGCATCGCTAGCACTGCTACACCGCGACGAGTAATGACAATAACACTGTAAACTCCTGCGTAGATATTAAATACTTATCAAAATCTTCAACAGAATGTGTAATTGTAGATTATCTCACCTAACTGATATTGTGACAGTCGTTAACATCCATTTTTTTTCGTAAGAGCCTGAACCCATCGCCCGTGGACGATGGGTTGCTTTTCGATTTCACAAAGCTCCTGCGAAGGGTTCACCCGTCGCAAACCCATCGCAACGCAGCGGATGCTAGAAGGTGTTATGGGACTATTATGATTTATCGACATCCCGATCACAAGTATCGATACCGGTCGTCGAATATCGTGCATACCTAACAATGATACTCTGAACGTACAATCAAGTCTCCAATCTCGTTATTCTGAGTGAAACATGGTGTCAGGAGAGGGATTCATGGAAAAAATCCGTGAAAGAGACTTGTGCTGACAGTTTGATTGCTATCTTGAAGGAGGAAAATCATTTTGCAATGCTGAAAATGTGCCTCGAAATCGTGAGTACAGTACGTTGATTTCTGTGATATCAATATACAGTCCCAGCTATTGAAAATGGCGTCGTGTCAAATCGGCATCCCGGTACCGCAGCCGATGTGCTGTAAGGGCAATTTGGAAGCAAATTGGAAAGCCTTTGAGGAGTCTTGGAACGACTACCGTATAGCTACAGAGCTTGATAAGAAGCCAGAGACAGTACAAGTGGCAACCCTTCGATCAGTAATGGGTCAGGATTGCAAGGATAGATTAGCAACTTTGCCACTTAGTGCTGAGGACAGACAGAAACCAGAGAAAATCATTGAGAAATTGGCAGAACATTTTGCTCCTGCCAGAAACGTGCTGTATGACAGGTACGTGTTTCATAGTGCAAGTCAGCAACAGAATGAAAGTGTTGATCAATATGTGGTGCGCCTGAGACAACTCAGCAAAGCGTGCAAGTTTGGTGCACTTGAAGAGGAGATGATAAGAGACAGACTGGTTCTTGGGTGTAAGGACAAGCAGGCCCAAGCTCGACTCTTCAGAGAGCAGGATACAGTTTGTACCTTGAAGAAGGCCATAGCATCTCTTGAAGTGAGTGAGTCATCTCAACAGCAACTAAGGATTGTTAAAGGTGAGGAAACAGTCCACTTCACGCAGAGCCAGCATAAGAAGGGACAAGCTGGTGGAAGGCAAAAGCAGACCAAGAATAAATACAAGGACAGAAAGAAATCTGGAAAGATTTCCTCAACACAGAAAGATGAGGTAGACAGTTGTAAATTCTGTGGTGGCAGCCATGCAAGAGGCCGTGACAGCTGTCCAGCCTATGGAAAAACATGTCGCAAGTGTGGCAAGTCTAACCACTTCCAGAATGTCTGCAATGCCAAAACGCAGAGAGGTAAGCCCTCATATGTTCATCAACTAGAGAGCAGTGATGATGAAGACGCATTAGCCCTGGAGGAGGTAGGGTCATTGAATATCCATGATGGTGGAAAGAAGCTGACGCTACCAGTAGATGTGCTGATAGATAATCAGCAGCTAGGACAAATTGAGTGCCTGATAGATACTGGTTCAACTTGCAATGTGTTGTCGTACAGGGAGGCGTGTGAACTGGAGAACACAGGACAACCGTGCATCGCCCCGAGCAGGTCCAGAATCAAACTCTTGAATCAAAGCATCATCCCAGTACTAGGAGAGAAAACGTACACTTGCAAGTATGGCAACAAGCAACATAGTGTTACGTTTAAGATTGTTGATGTGCAGCACATGCCCCTCTTGTCTAGCAAGACGTCCATCGATATGGGACTGATCACAGTCAACAATGCCGATGAAGTCAACTTGATGGAAGACCAAGGTATCATTGAGGACTACGCAGATGTCTTTGATGGTCTTGGATGCCTGCCGGGTGATTATGATATGGAGATCGACTCATCCATCCCTTCAGTAAAGAACTTAGCCAGGAAGGTGGCGGTGCCTCTGAAAGGAGAACTGAAGCTGAAACTCGATGAGTTAGAGCAAAGAGGCATAGTGAGGAAGGTGTCTGCCCCTACAGATTGGGTCAGTAACACAGTCTTGGTCAAGAAACCGGGCAAGCTTAGAATCTGTATTGACCCACGAGATCTGAACAGAGCCTTAAAGAGACCTCACTACCTCATGCCTACGATGGATGATATCCTGCCAAAGCTTGCAGAAGCCAAGGTGTTCTCTGTGCTAGATGCGAAGGACGGGTTCTGGCAAGTAAAGCTGACAGAGAGAAGCAGTTTCTTAACGACATTCGCAACACCATTTGGTCGTTATAGGTGGACTCGTATGCCATTTGGCATATGTACAGCACCAGAGGAGTTTCAAAGACGGCAACATGAAGTCATAGAAGGCTTGAGTGGTGTTGATGTTGTGGCAGATGACTTCTTAGTATACGGCAGTGGTGCTACACGTGAAGAAGCCCTGGCAGACCACGACAAGAATCTCCGGAAGTTCTTGGCAAGGGCGAGAGAGGTCGGGCTGACTTTGAATAAGAAGAAGCTGAGACTACGCCTGAGTGAAGTGCCATACATGGGACATCTACTGACGAGTGATGGTCTCAAACCAGATCCTGAGAAGGTGAAGGCTGTAGTGGAGATGCCAGCTCCTACTGACAAGAAGGGAGTTCAACGGCTTCTTGGAAGTGTGACATACCTGTCCAGATTCCTGCCTAGACTAGCAGACGTCGCTGAACCTTTGAGAAGGTTGACTGACAAAGGTATCCACTTTGAGTGGAGAGATGACCATGAGGAAACCCTCAACAAGCTAAGAAAGCTTCTGACAGAAGCTCCAGTCTTGAAATACTACAATCTCAAGGACGAAGTGACAATCCAATGTGATGCATCAGAGAAGGGGCTTGGAGCGGCATTGCTCCAGAACGGACAGCCTGTCTCCTTCGCATCGAGGGCCCTGACGAAAACTGAGCAGAACTATGCTCAAATAGAAAAAGAGTGCCTAGCCATTGTGTACTCTGCAGAGAAGTTTGATCAGTTCATCCAGGGAAGGAAGGTGACCATAATGACAGATCACAAACCCTTGGTGCCAATATTCAGCAAGGCTTTGCACAGTGCCCCCAAGCGCCTTCAGAGAATGCTCTTGAGAATGCAGAAGTATGACATCAATCTGACATACTGTCCTGGCAAGGATATGCTGATTGCAGACTGGTTGAGCAGAGCGTACCTGCCTAACACAGGGAACCACGACAGGATCTATGATGAGATCGAGCAGATCAACCAGACAGATTATGTCAGAATACGAGATGCCACTTCTCTACAGCTGCAGAAAGAGACGTTGAGAGACCCAGCTCTACAAACTCTGACATCCATTGTGATGAATGGCTGGCCTGAACAGAGAGATGAAGTGCCTGTGGTGGTGAGAGGATATTACCAGTTCCGTGATGAGATAACAGTACAGAATGGTGTTCTGTACAAGGGCATGAAAGTTATCGTACCGACCGCCATGAGAGCCCTGATGCTGAACAGGGTGCACAGCAGCCATCTAGGAGTTGATGCCTGTGTTCGACGAGCTCGAGATGTCCTGTTCTGGCCGGGCATGCAGTCAGAGGTGAGAGAAAAGGTAACACACTGCAGCACCTGCAATGTTTTTCAGGCAAAGCAAAAGAAAGAACCAATGATGTCACATGAGATACCAGACCGACCTTGGAGTATTGTGTCGCAGGACCTCTTCACGTTCCAGAACGAGAACTACCTCATTACTGTTGACCATTACAGTGACTTCTGGGAGGTAGACAAAGTAACAGGAGACACTAGGGCAGCAGCGATTGTGGCATGTACCAAAGGCCACTTTGCCAGGTATGGACGTCCAGACAAGGTGATCACTGACAATGGGCCCCAATTTGTGGCCAGAGAATATGCTCAGTTTGTTGCAGACTGGGAAGTTGAGCATATCACATCTTCACCATTGCACGCACAAAGTAATGGTAAAGCTGAATCTGCAGTGAAAATTGCTAAGACACTTCTGAAGAAAGCTGCAAAGCGAGGAGAGGATGTCCAGCTAGCAATACTGGATTGGAGAAATACCCCAGATGATAATGGTGCCAGTCCAGCGCAGAAAATGATGGCACGAAGAACCAACACTCTACTGCCTACCCCTGAAGCACTCCTCAAACCACACGTAGTAGGAGGAGTATCACAACACATCAGTCAAAAGAAGCAGCTGGCCAAGAAATACTATGACCAAACAGCAGCGCCACTTCCTGAGCTAGAGATTGGGCAGCAGGTCCGCATCCAACCTAAGAGTCGTGGTCTGGAGTGGGGCCGAGCAGTCTGCAAGGAGAAAGTTGGTCCAAGGTCATATTTGGTCCAGACAGAGTCTGGTCAGATGTTAAGAAGGAACCGGAGGTTCTTGAGATCGACTGAAGAACCGCTCATACCAGAACCACAGCCCGCTGAGACGGCGAGCCCACCAGTGCAAGACAGCCCTGAAGACGCTTCTACATCTCAGCCACTAGGTGAAAAGACGCGGCAGCAACCATCCTACGCCGAGGCAGCTGCAAGACCTGTTGAATCGCGTGGAGAAATACCCGCAAGCAGCTCTCCAGGAAGTAAGTCGATGAGCCCTGGTCGCATAACAACACAACAGTCCAGCTGGCCGACCAGATCTACTAGAACCAGGAAAAGCATCCAGATGCCGGCTAAGTATGACCAGTTTGTTAGCAAATAGGACTAACCCAAAGTATGTTTTATTTCACAAAGCAGAAAGCGGACTTTTGATGCTTGTGAATTCATTTTTGATAGTTTGATGCCAAAGTCTGGCATATAGAAGAGTTTTTACTGTTTGATAGTTCAGCGTTGTTTTTTTAACATAATTTGCGTTCGAGAGACAGGAATTAAGCTACCATGGACTGCGTTTTGATTTGCAACAACACAATTTATTCTTTGCGACAGAAGGTCAGTTTTTTAAAGGACGTAAAACGCTTGAAAGAATTTTGAAGGACAAATTTACGGACAATGAACATTGAACTCGTGATTCTTACTTGAACATTGAACTCAGTGACTCAACAAATGAACGAAGGACTCTTTGTTCATATTTTTTTTTCACATGCTCTTCGTTTTATTCTGTATGTTAGGTATCACAGAATGTAATGTGATTGGGATACAGAAATTCAAGATTGGTGTTTTAGATTTTGAAAGAGAAGAAAGAAAAGGAAATACTATTCTTTTTTTTATAAGGAAGGGAGATGTTATAGAAAGCCTCAAACAAAAATAAGCAAAAAGAAAATACTATTCTTTTTCTTTTCATAAGGAAGGGAGATGTTATGGGACTATTATGATTTATCGACATCCCGATCACAAGTATCGATACCGGTCGTCGAATATCGTGCATACCTAACAATGATACTCTGAACGTACAATCAAGTCTCCAATCTCGTTATTCTGAGTGAAACAGAAGGGTGATCGTAGACTCAATCATTTGTGGCTCGCATTCTGGTCAAGATAGAACGTTCTTTTTTTTATAAAAAGGCCATACTTTTCAACAACTTCCTGCTTTTAATTATCTTTTAGACGAAATGCTTGTAATTTTTTTGAAACATCTTTAATTTTTTTTTGTATTTTTAATTCCTTTTTTTTTATGTAGGGCCTATTATTCGTTAATTGATTATCATTGCAATAATCTTTTTATTTTTGTGGTGGGGGAACAAATAAATTTAAATCATTTTGGGGATGTGCGCATCCCCCCCCCCGTCCTCAAGAAAAAGGGATATGGTAACTTTGAGAAAATGTTTGCACACTGTGGAACTCTTTCTTCTGTCCCTCTCTATTTCACCGATTTTTGTATTCAAATTAACTCATGAATACGTTACTTGCTTTCTCCATTTCACTTACCCACCATTCCTTTTTTTCTTCTCTCTCTCTTCTCATTACTCGACCTTTCTTCTCTCCCTCTCTTACTATCTCGATATATAAGTCTACACCCCCTGTTCTAGAATCATTCATTTCTTTCACTCTTACTACTTCTCTCTCTCTCTATCTTATAGCTTTGAAATATGATATTATGTATAAATCCCTTTATTTCTCAGCACATTAATGTTACTCTAAGAATTTCAACTTTTTAAGACATACTACAAATCTCATGAGTATAAACATATATGAAATACAAATCCAACTGCCACTGTCTTGTCAATCAAAGTCTACAGCTCCACCTGGATTTCATTAGTTAATGATCAAAGAAGTATTATACAAAGTGACTGAAAAAAAAAATCAAACTATTTCCTGACTCTGATATTTACATAACAGTTGCTTGGCGGAAATTGCAATGAAAGTGTTGTTGATCCCAACTCAATCTCATCCAATCTAAAGTAACAAGAATTTGCAATTAATATAGACATAGGCGTACGGGCACATTTTCGCGAAGGGGGAGGGGGGAGGGGGGCTGATGATTCTTGCCAGTATATCAACTTACTAATTTCTATATTTTTTGATCGAGCGAAGCGAGCGAGCAGAAAAATTTGACACTTTTTGGAGTGAAAATTCTGCCCAAATATCGGCACTTTCAAAATCCTTAGGGAAGCTGCAGCCACATAGCCCCCCCGCCCCGCCTCATAAGCGTATGAATTCGGATTAAATCAATATGATTTTCAGTGAATTTATAGACAAATTTCAATTGGCTGTTTTATTTTTAACATCAAAACGTGCATGTAGCATATTTAGATGAAGATACGATTCCCAAAAGGAACTATGCCATATTGAATATACATATATAATCCAAAATAAATTTTCATTATGCATTTTGAGAATTCTACAACTTAACAGGCTGTCAGCAGAATATGGTTGATATATAAAGATGTAGCATTACTCGTGTCATATGACACTATTGGCCTAAGTGGATGTCTAATATAACAGACAAGTGGGCTAATCATGCACAAATTAGCATTGACAAATTAGCATTGACATCAACATTATACAAATAATGACAGTAGTTATATTTTGAAAAAAATAACACCTTAATTACTACTTATCACAGCCAAATTCTAAGGAAACTTGTAGAATAGCATTAAAAAGAGTAGGCCAGTATTAATGCAATTTAATAAATAAGTAAACATCATGGAAATGAATTAAACTTCCTGAACAACAGAATGTCACCTTTATCAAATATACAACAAGAAAAAAAAAACAGGAAACAGGAAAGAGAAGTAGCAGAAATTCCAGATGGCATTCAGTAAGTTCCTCATATTCTTTGGGTATAAAGAAATCCAGTTTGGTATTTCAATATTAATATTTACATTACAAACAATGATTGCAATCAGAGGCATCACAAGCGGCAATATAATAGTTGGGGGAGTGGTGGGCTAAGGGGCAAGGAAAATCATGGGGGGGGGGGCACACAGTGGCAGAGCAAGGATTATTTCACTACTAAAATTGGACTCCTGTCCCCTCTTCTCATGCCTGGTGCCTGGTGCAAGCTCTGTTTGCCATTAATTATATCTCTCCAAATTAATCCTAACTGTACGTGTACCCCAACTCACTGAACATCGACATGTTGGATGTGTAATCGCCCCTAAAATTAAACTGTTATGCTCCTCTCCTTGTATATTTTCTAACATATGATTGTATCAGTAACTGTTTTAATAGTGTTCTGCACAAAAGACAATCATTTATTGAAACACAATATAATCATAATTAAAAGTTTTACCACTAGCCCGCATCCAAACTACAATAGGATCAGAGGCGTCTGTTGATTTCTTGAAATTCCATTGATCCCTTGTAATGTGATAAAAAAAAACCCTCAATTCTCATCTTTTTAGTGTCATCATCATCTTGTCAATTGGTAGGTGATGCATCTCATGCATTTCTTTCTTTGCTGCTTTCATCTTCTTTCCTTCTGTTCCTCCTTCCTTCTTGGAATTCATGATCTAGTAAAAAGTGAAGAAAAAGACATGTAATTATGATTTTCCTTAATTTCCAGTCAAAATGAAAAAGAGGAAAGACGAAGCTGTGTATCTTAACATTGAAATTGGTCCATCAATTATCTTTATTTTCAAAGTAGAAAAGGATGTAAGCCCGCTTTTAGGATTTTCAAAATGTAAAAAACTTGATAGACAAATTATTGGATTGAAACATGAAAAGCTCTTACAGACAAGCGGTGTTTAACACGAGAGAGAGAGAGAGAGAGAGAGAGAGAGAGAGCGAGACTGAAAGGCTTGGGAGAGTAGGATCAATACAAGGAAATCTTTTTTTTTTTTAATGCAGAGGTATACATTTAAGATGCATATTTAGCTTGTCTTATGTTTCTAGAACACTGAATATACAAAACAAAACACAATAGCAATAGTTATAACAAAAATGAAGATTTGAAAAGTGGATATTCCATATGTGACTATATCCTACCTTCCAATAGGTATCCTCTCTACCCTCCAGTTGCGATGTCTGCAGTTTCGCCTCATGCACATATTTTGTTGAACTTGAATGTATTCTCCACCTATTTATTGCAAAAGTCAAGTGACAGGAAGAAAGAAAAATTAGGGGGCAGGGTGATTTGGGGTGGGATTTTGTTGTTGTTGTTGATCATCTTCACTTGTTTGACATAGCATATTATACATAGTCTTGACTCTAGAAAAGCTTGTGGGGCGGGGGGGGGGGGGGGTGATATTCAAATATGATTTCGATATCAAGCATATTAAGCAACAACAAAAAGCTTTGATATAATTCTTGGTGTCAATTTAGTATATCAATTGTGTACACACTTAGATTTTCTTAGTTTCAAACTATCTGAAACTGAGGAGTCCATGTAGACATGCCATGTGCAAATGACAATGTAAATTAAAATACAAACATAGACCTACCTGTTTTATTCCAGCTATATCAGAATTTCTTGACAATTTCGTTCAAGTCCTGCACTCTCTTCAGCATTTTCTCATAACTCCTGTCACTTCTTCCTCTGAGGCAGCATCTTCATCTTCTTCCATCCTCACAAGTAAAGATGAGACCTTTGGAATATGCAAGGTTACACAGAGCTCTCATGCTAGTCTGACTTCTGAAAGTAAAAAAAAAATATGGAGTAGATCTATTAGTTAGTAATTCAATGTGGTGTGAATTTTTTTTTTTTTTTTTTGGGGGGGGAGGGCTTAAGGAGATTTTTCTTTCTGAGTTTCATCGGTCTGAAAAATCAGTTGGACTTACAGAAGAATGAACGAACAAAATGAACATGGCTTATGATTTATTTTTTAAAATCCAGCTAGAGTCTATAAAATGCAAATGTACATGTAGATCAGACCCTACTGAACAAGAAATTCCAAAGAACTAAAAAAAACAAAGTCAAAGCAAGTAAGTTAAACTTAGACTCAGACTCAGAGCACAGACACAGTCTCAGACAATTCACCCAGTTGGGAGCCAGACTAAATCAATGTAAGAAAGGATAAGTCTAGGAAAGTATGAGAATACACCAGACGGTAGCCTGTATTATAGTGAAGAAGAAGAAGCTAGACCCTGTTAGACCTCAAATTAGATCTAACAATGTTAGTCTAGTTAACACTGCTGGTTCTAAACATGCCCATGATCCTAAATATAACGTTAGATGCAACAGTTCTAACTTAACCGTTAACGTTAGATTCTAATCTACATCTAGAATAGATCTAAGTTAATCCTAACGAGTAAGTTAGACCTAACTTAGATCGACTAGGTCTAGATCTACTTGACCCTATTTCCAGGTTGTTGTTTTTTAGATAAAGGAATTTATAAATAACTTTTGTTAGTCACAGTCTTACTCTGTCTTACTCTTACGTTACTCCTAGTCCTATGTTAGACTTGTCTTAGACTAAGTTAGATCTATTTTGATTTTTATGATTATATACAGGGGTCTATTTTGTATTTTAGAAAAAGTTTTAAAGATTTAAACCATTGAAATTCTGGCCTAATCGTGGAATAAGTCCCCTCTCTTTCAGTGTGTACACACACACTTGCGTGTTGTGTCTATATTGAGGGGAATGAAGTCCCCATAGCATTGCACGCAATAAACCGATAGTGTGCGGAGTGAATGAGGGGCCGGGGGACCTATTTCACGATATCGCCGAAATTCTATTGATAAACTAAGGTAATTCAATCCAATTCTTCTCCATTTCGATTCCACACAAACACGTAGACTACCGCTCTGCGACATCTAACGTAGATAGCAAAGCAATGCGGTTCTTCTCTACCGCACAGTTCGCATCGCTAGCACCGCGACACCGCCATGAGCAATGACAATAACAACGCTGTAAACTCCTGCGTAGATAAATACTTATCAAAATCTTCAACAGAATGTGTAATTGTAGATTGACTTACCTTACTGACATTATGACAGTCGTTAACATCCATTTTGGTGAAGTTAAGAACAAAAATCACTTAAAAATCACCATTGATCGCACACAAATCCCGCGGGCTAAATGATGGCTAAAATTGACCCCATCCTCGTTCAAGAAGTATTTTTCGAATAAAAATGCATCGTTGCTGCGACGGGTTTTGTGAAATCCACTGAAACAACTCCACGCAGCTGCGATGAGAAGGGTTCGAACGATGGGTCTTGCGATTAATCGCTCGTGAATGTTAGTGAAATCCTCCCCAGGGCAGGCAAATTAAGCCTCTTGTCAGACCTCACCAATGATAACTGTAACCTTAAAGTAGAATTTCATTGATTTTGAATATTGATTTAATTTTTATTATTGCATAGGTGAAGCTTAGATTGAACAAGGTTATCAAAATTCAACGCTTGGAAACATTTGAAGTAATAATTATTATCAATTATAAAATGATATAACACAGCCCCGCTATAGCACCTATAGAGCTCTTTGAACGCTGCTGAGATATGTGACGTCATACCGGGGAGCAATCCTTCCTAAGCAGACGATGCCCCATAACATCTTATACATTTTCAGTGCCTGTTTTGTCATCTCATCTTCACTTATTTCTCTTACTTCACTAGCGTCAGTATAAATGCTTATTTGTTGCCTCACTCTAAATTTCCTGCATGGTATTATTTTGATGAAAAATGCAGCGTTAAAAAAATAAAGGAATCAATCGCTTGTAAACAAAAAAAGATGCCATTGTATTTTCAGCTGCATGCACCGCGGCATGTCGGCGTTTCAAGAGGGAACGAATACCATCCATGCTATAATTCAGCGGGCTTTACAATTCGAAGTGTGATTTCTTTGATTGATCATTGACCCTTATCATGACTTTTTACAAACAAAAGATTTTAGTTACTAGAAACGGTTTCACTTCCCTTTTAGAATGATGTGAAATACGGTCATGGTGAAACAAACCAAACTCTTTATAATTTAAAAATAATTGCATTGTAGTTACGTTCACTTGATATAGGACGTCGTCTGCTTAGGCAGGATTGGCACCTGTTGTGACGTCACGAAAACATCGGTATATTTCTGGCGAATCGCTCGGATATCCCAGATGCTGAGAAGTGTTTTTATTTGTGTTATTTTTTAATCATCAAACACGCAGTTAACGTAAAACTTATACGATTACCATCTGCAAGCTTTCTAGTTTCTAGAGATACATTATTGAGCATATTTGTGATTTGCTTTGAATATCTACTTTAACAATAAAAATATCCCAAATCGCTCAACCGTTGTTAATAGGGAAAATGAACAGGAAAGTTCAGGGTAGGTCAGACCTCTCTGACTTATGCTTATAAGCCACCCTCAACAATTTTACCGTCTTGTTGGGATCGCTCTGCCACCGATTATTTTTAGGACAGACCTCATCGATAAAATCTGTAAGAAAATAATTGCACTCCTTCGGTGTGACGTCAGAAGATGTGCTAGAGGCTGACAGTGTTCTCAGTGTTAGACTGACAGAACCAACGATTTTTATCGTTGCAAAAATCGATCGATGTATCGCTACATTATATATATATATATATTTTTTTTTTTTCGCAATGACCGTCGTTGGGTGAACACGTTCCTTTTACCCGCTCCGCTCCAAGCTTAGACTGTGTCTCTCTCCAATTCTACGTGCGTGTACGTGTGCATGCACTATGGCGCAAAACAAACAAAAACGCCAACGTTCAAGCCCAGACGGGCCCGCCCGGCCGAAGGACCAACAAGGGTATGGATTAGAGCTTTTGGACGCGAGGTTAGATTCTAGACTGGATGCCCATATGAATAAGATGTGGGATAATATTCGTCAAGAGTGTCGTGGACTGGAGAATAGAATCACAACAGAGATGAGACAAATAGAATCCAAAATATCTGATGTCATTACTTCAGTGACTTTTAACGCAAACAATATAGAGAAAGTGATTAAGGATACGATTCCGATGCTCAGGAAGGAAATGAAGGATGACAAAGAACTTATGGAGGAGGAAATAGATAGGTTGAATGTGTACATTTGCCGAGAGAACTTGGTATTTATTGGTATACCTGAGGATAAAATAAAAACTACAAGAAAGATAAGACAGATGAAGAATCTATAGAAGAGAAGCAGACTACATAAAGAAAAAGAAAAACTACAGGAAGGATAACGTTGAAGTAACTAGACAAGAGAGAAGCAGACTACATATAATGGTTTTGTCTTGAACTGTCTACTATATGCTGATTTGTTTTCTTTCAAAAAGAGTCTGAAAATAGGATTTGATATACATGTAGAGAACTTTTGTGTAATTCATAGCTGTTAAGTTTTTGTTGTATTTATTTAGGAACCAAAATTGCATTTGAGGCTATTTAAGGCAGGCATTTGCTTGATAGCAAGCTGTCCTATATCATGTAAATTTCAATTGGAATGACATCTTGAGCAGAGTAATGTCATGTTGACTAAGGAAAGAAAGAAAGGAAAAAAAAAAAAAGAGTCTGAAACAGGATTTGATATAGAGAATTGAGGTAGACTTCACTACTTTCCCAGTTTTGTTGCACTTAGTTAGAAACCCTAACTGCATTTGTTCCAGGCAAGGAGACACTTGCTTAATTTATTTTCAAATTCGAGTGATGGTCTTGAGTAAAGTAAGGTAATGTTAACTAAAGTTTAATGGTATTTATTCATTGCAATATTATCTTATGAAGAAAATGACAAGATGATAGTATCAGAACTATGTGAAGAAAAGATAAAGAAGATAAAAAAGAATAAATAAATAAACAAATAAAAAATCCTAAAAACAGAAATTTATATAGAGAACTGAGAATATTTTGGTTTTTGTTTTCATAAGTGTCCGTCTGTTTACATGCTTTTGTAGCAGATTAAAACAAATAAAGACAAATGACTGATATTTTTTTGTATCAATTTGAGTTCATATCAATCAATGAGTTCATATGAGGTCAAGCTTTTAGACCAAATGCATATTTTGTCTTGTATGCCCGTAGGGGAATATAGATGCAAGATATACGAAAAAAGAAAAAAGAAGTAAATATTTAAAAAAAAGAAAAAAGAAAAAAAAAGAGATGACTAATGATGACATGATAACATATATACAAAAATGTATCTCACTAGAGTATGTTGGCTAATAATTTATCATGCCAGTTACTATGTCAGTATAGAGTTACTCGCTATTTATGATATGGAAATAATTTATTGACGTTTATCCTATAGCTTGCCCAGTTTTGAGGTATTTTGTTTAAAAACCTAACTGCATTTGATGCTATGTAAGACAGACACTCGTTCAATAACAAGTTGTGATTTGCTATGTCTTTTATATAATAGGCAGTCTGATTGACTGCCTTGAGTGAAGCAATGTCATGTGAACTAAAGCTTAACGGTAATTATTGCAATATTATTTTGTGAAGTAAAGGAATATGATAGAAAGGATACAGTCTCAGAACAGTAGGAGGAAGAAGATAAAGAAGATAAAGAAAAGATGAGAGTCTGAAAACAAAAAATGATATAGAGAACTGAGAGTATTTTACAGTTTTGTTTCTAGTTTATAATGTACATCGTGCCTTTTACAGCAGATCAAAAGCTGATCTAAACAAAGACAAATGACTTGTACTTTTTATTGTTTAGGTACACAGTTAATGAGTTCCTGTGAGGTCAATTTTTTTTTCCTTTGGACCAAATGCTGATTTTCAGTATGTGTGCCTCCAGGAGAATATAGATGCAAGATATTTAAAAGAAAAGTTATGATTTATGGTGACTTTCGCATTAATGCATCTCATTAGAATATTATGCTGACCAACAAGTTATGCCAGTTGCTCTCTTCTTGCACAAAACTTTGGGCATGCATGACCTTGTTATTATAGCAGCTTAAATTATTTTAATGAGCTTCATATTTTTTCTATATACTAGTAGGCTATCTTAGTTTAAATTCAGGGCCTCAACACGTTTGTCATACAAAATTGGTGGCAAAGGTATTATGACCAAAAAACATCCCTTTACAAGCTCTATCGGTAATTCATTCAAATTGTATGCAAATCTGTCAAGGCAGGACATGCCCTCTTTTGTGCTGGAGGAATTAAGTACTGGTATTAAGAGAGACAAGTATTATTCGTAATCCATTTTAGTGTATTTTAAAATCTGTCTCCATGCCATGTTGTTTTTTTTTTCTGTTATATGCCTTCGTAACAGTTGCTTACTTTGTATCTAAATTTATTATAATGTCAGGAGAAGCAATATACATGTATTAATTAGTATAATGGAAGCACCTATTATTTTTTTCTTGATGGAAAATCCATTTGGCAGTTCTAAGGGGGAAAAAAAAAACACATTAAAAAAATCTTGTTCTATATGCATGGAAATTCCAAGAGTCTGTATAATGGCTGTTGCTAGGCCGTCACGGATCAGTGAAATGTATTATTCTGTGATAAGAATAATGATTCAATTTGCAAAATAAAACCCCATGCTTCAGGAACCATTAAAACGAAGGCATGTATAATCACCATGATAATGCAGCCATACAAGATGTCAGACATACTGTCTATTGTGATAAAATGCATACATTTGAATATACATGTAATATGGAAATTTCAAGAGTATGTACTCGTCTCAATATACCCTTTTGAATGATTTTGCTAAGAATGATGCTAGGTCATGACTGGCATATCATTAAGCATTTCTCTTTTGTGTAATATATAAAAGGAAAAAAAAATAGGAGAGTATTGGAATGTAAATGAGACAATGTTTAAATCGAATTTAAATGCTTTTTTTTTCTTTTTTCATGGTTGTTTTCTTGTTTAAGATGATTTTTATGGTGACTTTTATATCAATGAATTTCACTAGAATATGCCGCCCAACAAGCTATGCCAGTCACTCTTCTTCACAAAACTGTAAGCATAAATGGCCTTGTTATTATAGCACTTTAAATGATTTTAATGAGCTATAATTTTTTTTCTATATACCAGTAGGCTACTATGGTTTAATTCAGGGCCTCAAAACTGTTGTCATACAAAATTGATGGCAAAGGTATTATAACAAGAACACACCCCTTTACAAGCTCTATCGGTAAGGTATTCAAATTGTATATATACAAAGCTGTCAAGGCATGACATGCCCTCTTTTGTGCTGGAGGAGAGTACTGGTATCTAGGGAGACAACTGTTATCCGTAATTCAGTTCAATGCATTTTAAAATCTGTTTCCATGCCACGCCTTTTAGTTGTACGCCATCGTAACAGTTATTTGTTTTGTATCTATTATAACGTCAGGAGAAGCAATACACTTATTAGCATACTGGAAATGCGTATTTAATTATGCACCTAATATCATTGTTGTCTCAATGGAAAATCTATTTGGCAGTTCTAAAAAAAAAAAAAAAAAAAATCTTGTTCTATACGCATGGAAATTCTAAGAGTCTGCAGTTTCTGTTGCTAGGCTGTTGATTAAGTGAAATGTATCACTCTTTAATAAGAAAAGAAAGGACACAGTTTCAGAGAGTATGTGAATGTAAATGGGATACACATGTAACTCTTATTCTAAATCAAATTTAATCACATTCTTCAGGGTAGTTGCCAAGTCATATTCTCTTATGCTTTGGAAGTATTTGAGTTCAGAACCACATGCGTCTCAAGAATGTTATCTTTTTGTTTATCTGTGACATTCAATATACTTGGAACACAATCCCATTAATTTGTAAAATTGAAATTCCAATTGCTTTAAAAAGCCTCTAAGGTAAAGGTTATCATGCAAGCATTTCTCTTCTGTGTGACTAAGAAGAATGAAAGGAAAGATAGTGATGAAGGGAGCATAGTAGAAGGTTATGTGGATCATTCTTATCCTAAATTCAAATTTAAATACATTGGTTGTTGTCAGGTCTACTTACCAGTTGCATGTTTTTCATGGTGGTATTTACTTCGAATCTATTATTTATGTTAAGCTTTTATATGGAAAGATATACTGGTTACAGATGTCCCCTTTTATGTTGAACATTGAAACGCAATTTATTCCTGAATACTTAATTAAGTTGTGATCAATAGATTCAAGTGATCAATAGATTCAGAGCTCTCAAAGATTGTCGTACATGGCATGTTGTTATAGTTGCATGAAAGCATTTATTTTGTGTATTCTGTAAGTTAGGCTATTATAGCACTTTCAATGAGGAGAGGGTACATAATAGGTTTATTTTCGGGAATGTTACTGTTGAATAGAAATTTTGATAGTGGGAGGGGTGGGGAGGGGTGGGGAGGGGTGGGGAGGGGTGGGGAGGGGTGGGGAGGGGGAACTGCAATACTGCATGCCTTATCAGTTTCTTTCCCAGATGACGGGGTTTCGTTCTTGCCTTTCGTGGGGTCCTTTAAGGTGGGGGATTGGCTCTGGGACTGGGTTAATTTTTTTTAATGGGTTAGGTTATGGATGTTCTGATTAATTGTAAATTCTTCTCCCTCAACGTGAAAGGGATTAGGGACAGGGATAAAAGGGAACGCATCTTTTTGTGGTGTAAAGATAAAGGGGCGGATATCGTTTTCCTACAAGAAACGTTTAGTACTAGGGATTGTGAGGACAAGTGGGCTTCAGTGTGGGAGGGTTCCAGTTATTTTAGTCATGGTTCTAAAGCCCCTTTCACAATTGGTCTGCGACCAGTTTGCGACCGCCTGCAACAGATTTTTCGGGGTGTTGCACGACCGATCGCTTGGTGTCTTGCGACCACTCGCAGTCGTTGCAGGCGGTCGCACGAACCTGAGGCGGTCGTGACTGGTCGCATCTGAACTTTGAACATGCTCAAAATCCAGACACGACCAGATGCGATCGATTCACTCGCATTAGGTCGTACGACCAGTCGTGCGATTCTTGTATGAGTGTTGCACAACGTTGCACGATTAGATGCGAGAGTTCGCACGACTCAATAGTCGCAGTGGGTGTGCTGGAGGTCGTGCAACACTCGCACGTGCGCTAGCGACCTATAGCGACCAGTCTTGCGAATGGGTGCGATTGTGCTAAGACCATGAGACTGTTGCACGACCGATCGCAGCACATCTTACAACGTTGTACTACCGTTGCACGACTGTATGAGACTGTATGCGACTATTCCTCGGGGGTATATATATATATATATAGGGGGACTATGGAGATGATCCTTTGCAATAGGGCCCTCCTCTAACAACTTTCTCTTCTTTGTAACTTTCTTCTTTGGCATCTTGACTATTAAGAAGGCCAACTTGAAACTGACTACCGGTCAATTGTCGAAGGGGTTTTTATACCCCATGCCACTCGCACGAATACTCTCACGACCACTTGCACCGGTCTCATTCAATCGCACGAGCGATCGCATGGTCTCACATCCACTCGCACGACCATGCAATCGATCGTGCGACTATTGTGATTGGCGTCAAGCCACTCGCAATCACTCGTGCAACACTCGCATGTGAACGCAAGACCACTCGCACGAGCATATGCGAGCAAATGCGACTTACTCGTGCAACGGTCTCTTCTAGTCGCTTTTGTTTTACGACAGCTGTTGCATTTGTGAATGCCTTTCTGCGACCTGATGAGATCGATGGCGATTGAAGCCTGTTGCAGCCTGTCGTGCGACCAAATGGTCGCAAACGGTCGCAGACCAATTGTGAAAGGGGCTTAATCACAGCAAAGGAGTTCTCGTTTTAATTGCGCCGAGGGTAGATATTGAGATATTGCAAGTCTTAAAAGACAGTGAGGGTAGATATATTTTTATAGATTGTAAGTTTCAAGGTGTTAGGTTGATTTTAGGCAATGTGTATTTTCCAACAAGAAATTTTGAGAATGATCAATTGCAATTTCTTCGAAAACTACGCAATAATCTGGCTAAGTTAAATAAAGATAAATACCCGGTTATAATAGGTGGCGATTTTAACATGATTAGGGACACTGAATTTGATTATAACGGGCAGTCTTTAAACAGGATCTCGAAAAGATTTAATCGAGAATTTGAAAAATTCATGGAAGAATTGAAGCTTTCGGACATGTGGAGATGTAGGCATCCCTTAAAAAGGCAATTTACTTATATGCAAAAGAATCCCTTTATGGAAAGTAGACTAGATTACTGGATAATATCGGAATGTCTAGAGGAAATGGTTATGAAGTGCGATATAATTCCATCTGTTGCCCCTGACCATCATTCAATATTTTTACGCTTATTTGACAAAACAATCAATAAATCGAATGAAAGAAAGGGGTCATATTGGAAATTCAACAATAGTCTGTGTGAAAATGAAGATTATGTTAGAGAGTTAAAGAAGAAAATTTGTCAATTAAAAAATGAACTACAAACAGAAATAAAAGACAAGAGGTTGTTATGGGATTTTTTGAAAATGAAAATTCGGAGCTTTACACAAAAATTTTCGAAAAAATTGGCTGATCAAAGAAGAAGAATAAGAACAGATTTAGAAAAAGAAATACAGTTTTTAGAACAACAATTGACGGAAAGCACTAATGCAAATATTTTAGAAAAATTGGAAAATTCCAAAGAGAAATTAAAGGAAGTTTATAGCTATGTTAATGAAGGAATTAGGATTCGATCACGGGCCTCGTGGTACGAAAGTGGAGAAAGGGATTCGCGTTATTTCAATCAGTTGATGCAAAATAACAAAAGAAAAAGTACTATTAAGAAAATTAAAACCTCAGATGGTGCTATCTGTAGCGATGAAAAAAGGATAACTGAAGAAATCCGGAAATTTTACAGTAGATTGTACGGTAAAGTAGAGTACGAGTGCTCGGATAACTGTTATGATAGTTTTTTTCAAGGTTTACCGAAATTGACGGAAAAATCTCGAGAATACTGTGAAGGATCTATAAGTAATAAAGAATGCCTAGAAATCTTAAAAGAATTGAAACAGAATAAATCACCTGGAAATGATGGTCTTTCTGCAGAATTTTATTGTACCTTTTGGCCGGACATTGGAGATTTAGTTAAAGATGCCTTGAATGAAGCATATAGATCAGGAGAATTAGCATCTTCACAAAAACAAGCAGTAATTACGTTAATCGCTAAAGATGGGAAAGATCCCTTTTCATTGAAAAATTATAGACCTATTTCCCTTCTTAATGTCGATTATAAAATCTTAACAAAAGTCTTGGCTAAGCGAATCAAGAAAGTATTAAATGAAATCATTATGGGAGATCAGGTGGGTTATATGAAGGGGAGGAATATTGGTGAGGCCATTCGCATTATAGATGATATTATTTTTCATACATCCCGTTACAATTTATATGGTTTTTTTGTTGGCTATAGACTTCGAAAAAGCTTTTGACTCGGTTTCACATCAATTTCTTCAAAAAGTTCTGTCGTCGTTTGGTTTTGGTCAATCTTTTCAAAAGTGGGTTAAAGTTTTATACACGAACACTTTAAGTTGTGTATTAAATGAAGGAAGGTCCACTGGTTATTTCAGAGTAGAAAGGGGAGTAAGGCAGGGAGACCCTCTTTCTCCGTACCTTTTTATCTTATGTATTGAAGTAATGGCACACAAATTACGAACAGATAAATTGGTTGAAGGAATTAATTTTGGAGATAAGGAAACTAAACTAGTACTTTATGCGGATGATATGACAATTTTTGCTCGCAATGAAAAATCAATTAATAGGTTAAAAGTACTATTTGCAGACTTCGAAAAACTTTCTGGACTGAAAATAAACAACGAAAAAACTAAAATATTAAGGTTGGGTTTATGCCAACGTTTAGATTGTGATTTTTCTTTTGGCGAAATAGTTGACTTTCTTAAGGTTTTAGGGGTTTTCTTTTCCCTTGATGAACACAAGAAAGAAGATCTAAATTACAAAGAAATCTTAAGTAAAATAAAAACACTTCTAAATTTTTGGAAGCAAAGGGATTTAACGCTCATGGGAAAGATTCAACTATTGAAGGTGCACATTTATTCTAAAGTTCTTTATCGGGCGTCACTTACTCCTGTTCCAAAATGGGTTTATGATTCACTGGATGAATTAACTTTTGATTTCATATGGAAAGGAAAGACAGATAAAATCAATAGAAATACAATGTTCTTAGACTATAAGCAAGGGGGATTAAAGATGTTAAATTTTTCTGCACAAGTGAAATCGCAGCGAATTATGTGGATTCAAAAACTTTTAAATAAAGATGAAGACATGAAATGGAAACAATATTTTAATTTTGTCACTAAACACCTGGGTGGAGATTTAATATTTTCATGTGACTATATACCAGGTTTATTAAAAGTGACAGCTCCACAATTTTATATGGATTTATTAGAAGATTGGGTGAATACGAGACATATAAGGAGTGTAGATATTGGTGATATGGTAATTTTCAATAATAAGCTTATTCGATATAAAGGAAGTTGTTTATACGATAAGAGGTTGTACGACAAAGGAATTTACAAATTAAAACATATTCTGGAAAACGATGGTAAACTAAAATGTGACAGACATTTTGTCGATTTAGGTGTAGAAGTGAATGACATTGAAAAGGTCAAGCACATTTATACTTGTTTACCCTTTTGCTGGAAAAATAATATTAGAATGGAAGAAAAAAATAATTCTGGAACTGATTTCACTTTGGGAAAGAAAACAACTAATATATCTGATGTAAAATCAAAACAAATCTATGTACAATTAATAAAGAGAGATGGATTTAAACCTTTGGTTTTTGAGAGAATTGGAAGGAACTATGGTTTTTCCTGCAAGGAAATAGAAAACATATTTTTAAGACTAAGACAGTGTACACTCAATAGTCGACTAAGAGAGTTTCAGTTCAAACTTATACATAATATATTATATACAAACCATCACCTCTTCCGTTTTGGTCTTGTCTCGACTAACCTATGCTCATTTTGCGAAAAAGAAGAAGAAACATATAAACATTTATTCTATACTTGTGAATTTGCACAATCAGTGTGGGAAAGGTGCACGAGATTTTTAGATTTTGAAATACATAACTGTAGTTGGGAGGAAATTCTGTTTGGGAAGGAGGAGAGAAATAAAGGAAAACATCAATTATTGAATCACGTTCTAATTCTTGTTAAATATCTGTTTATAGAAATAGAGAACTTAAAAAAACCACCTTCATTTAATGAAATGAAGAATAGTATTATAGGGGATAAAGTAGAAGAAAGGAAATTGGCAGCAATGAGGGGGACTCTTACTATTCATTTTGCTAAATGGGAAAACCTGAATATTAGACAAACAATTGGAACCCAGAGCCAGTCGTCCACCGGTAAGGGGGGGGGGGGGGGAATGAGGGGGGAGGTCGGGTAGGGTAGGGTTAAAAGAAACAAAAAACTTTTCTTTCAGGACAACAGTACAAAGGAAGTATAAGTTACTACATTGTAAAACAATAATTGTTGGATTATACAACTGGATATGTTTATCTCAATAAGATTTATGTTTTTTTTGTTTTTGTTTTTGTTTTTTTTTCTCTGGAAATATGAATTTTTGTTTGCAACTATGATGTATGGAAATTGATCATGTAAGGAAAAAAAAAACGCTTGTCAGTTCGAGAATTAAGAGTATATGATTAAGGATATCAATTAATTTATCCACAGTTTTTGTTTATGGAAATTTTTCAATATTCAAGTAATATTAATTTCTTTTGAAGCCTTTTGTTAGACGAAAATGTATACTGTTTTAGAATATTATCATATTTGCTGTTCGTGTTATATGCGATGATTGTAATTTGTACCATGATTGTAATTTGTTTCAAGAGAGAAAAGAATAAAAACTGATTATAAAAAAAAAAAATTATATAAGCACATAGTATATTGCTATCGGTACATTATATATATCGTTACCGTTGACGTCTGATCAGCCCTTTATAGCAAAATGTGTCAACATTGGCTGATGTCTAGCACTAATCTCAAAGGAAATAACAAGCATTAAACACGCCATCGTTGGCCCGCTTGTGTAATGATTGAAAGTGAACTTCATGAAAATGATTTTCTTTAGACAATCGATCGCTAGTCTGTAGGTACAAACCCTAATCAATTGACCTGTTCACAAAGTTATTCAAATTTATGGATGTTTCTTTCCTTGGGACCTAGTAACGAGGTATTCCATTAACCTGTTATTAATAAATGAACTACAATACTTGGAATCCAGTTTGCATACATTATTTGTTGCTATGTCTGACAAGCCTCTGACAAGCTTTCAGGTTGTCAAGAACAACCTTTGTTTTAAAAGTATGCATAATATTTGAATATATTTGTGAACAGGTCTATTCAGAACACAAGGTCTGAAAAACAAGTATGAAAGGTTATTGTTTTGCGTTGTTCATCTTCAGCAAGCTTACTCCCTTGCCTGAATGACCCCCCCCCCCCAGGCGTACTAGGTCGGAGGTGGGGGTGGGGGGGGGGGTGGGCTGCAGATCCCCCGAAGAATTTTGAAGGACCAGTATTGGGACAATCATCATCATCTCGTATTCGGGGGGGGGGGGGGGTCACCTCTTATTCGGGCAGCGAGATGATCTGTTTTCAATTTCGTTCATCTGATATTTTTACATCATTTTGATGACAAAATTACAATGTGACTAAAGATTATAAAGTGCCTAAAGTGAAAGCTGATATTCGGACAAGAGACGAAAATAATTTTTAAAAAAAAGTTTGAAATAACTTTATAGCTTTATTTTCTTACTATATCGGATTTTATGCAAAAGCACCCCCAAAATATACAAGTATGGTGCTACTATAGCGGATGCGTGGGTGCAAAGCACTTCACGGAAATCTTCCGGTTTTTTTTTTTTTTTTTTAAGTCGCGTGTACATAAACGATAATGAAAGTAAATGTTTACACATGTATTATCACGTCCATTTACCCAGAAGCGGCATTACGAAAGATTTGACAATTGTTTGACACACAGTGCTTCTGAAAATTATGATAACCTTTGTTTTGTTTTTTGTTTTTGTTAGTCAGAAATCAATTAAAACTCGATTAATTATAATTTTGAAAGGCAAATTTTCATGACTGAAAAATGACATTCGAAATTACGAACCTTCGAAGTTAAGAACCTTCGGAAAAACGACATGAAACCTTTGTGACTACCCCACGACGGCTCCCCTACCTTCGGACACTCTTTTATCAGATTATATCCTAATTACATATAAGACACATGCACGTACACGTGAGAGAAATTTCGAGGTGTCAGTATAAATAAACACAACCTACAAAAAAAAAAAAAAAAAAAAAAAACAACAACACCAACGATTAGCCCACTTGCGGATTTGAAGGGGGGGGGGGGGGAGGGACCCCCATACCATAAGAGAGAGAGAGAGAGAGAGAGAGAGAGAGAGAGAGAGAGAGAATATTGAGAGACGAAGGGTTATGCCTCCCGACATGCATAATGCCCTCTCAGTGACTAGGCCCTCGCGAAGCCACTGGAAGCTATACCAAAATGTCTAATTTTAAGAGCTATTGTAATCGTAATTCAGGAATCTAGATGCATGATGCACTACGAGCCATTAAATGGCAAAAAAGAAAAAAAGAGAGAGGGAGAGAGAGAGAGAGAGAGAGAGAAAGGGAAAGGAAGATAATGAAAAGGACGAGAAGATAATGAAAAGGACGAGAAGAAGAAGGTAAAAGGACCCCTCTATCGCACCCCTTATCAGTAGCTTTGTAAATTGGCGGTTGAGTCACTGAGTTAGACCGGTTCCACCCCCTCCCCAATAACTGCAGTGCCCCGTCAATAGCTAGAACCATGCTACGCCATCAGTAGCTAGAGTATATCCCTGGTCAAATCAGTATCTTCAAAAGTAGGCCTCGGGTGCCAAAGTCTATGTCCATGTGAGAGCAAATTGGCAACGGATTCGATTGCAGTCGACGTCAGCACTTAAAGTTTAACAATCTTGTAATACCGGTCCACGCACAAAGTTCACTCATCGTTTGAAGCTTTGAGTCAGCAGGTTCGTCAGCAGTTGAGTGGAAACCGTCCCTGGTCATATCATTCAGCTGTGAATTAGGCTGATTTTTGTGTGCAATATCTAATCTCAATTATGCTTGAGCTATTTTGCAATATTGTAGAGCTGTTGACAAAGTCTTGGTGTCTTGTTTTTGGCTCTGTGCTGATATTTCTCTCATGATCTCTTGAAATGTTCAACATTGACAGCTGCTGGTATTATAAGCGCTGACTGAATCTTGGAGTGGTGTTCATATCCATAGGCCGCTTATAAATTTTACATTGAGGAATTTATCCATTTGATCGCAGACATACGATCTGTATTGAGCGTCACTGTCCTGTCGTCTGCTAGCAAAAGGCGCATTGATACAAGGTTCGGTATCGCGCCATTGACGAAGATGAGGGAATTAAGTGCCGGATCAAACATTACTACGAAGAAACTTGATAAAGAAAGCGAAACCGTGTTTGAACAGCTTCCAGAATGGGGTAAGAACACCTGCATAAAGCACAGACAAAGTTGTATAGGTCATAGATGCAGCACATCTGCATCTATCGAATCCTCATCCTCCTCATCGTCATCATCAATGTCTCTTTCTTCTCAGTTGTCGACTCATGCAACCAGCTACGAAAAGTTATCGAACGGTACGTCGTCCCATGTGGATCAAGATTCGACCATCGAGACACCGACTCTCCTCACATACAATCACTTGTCTACATCTTCTTTGCAGGAGTCATCGGCAACCGCCGCTGTTTTACCTCCACCCTGCCGGTCACAGCCGTGCCTAGGTAGTGGTGAAGACCAACCGGTAGATGTAACACCTCATGATGTTATTCGACGAGACGAAATATTGTTAGACTATTCGGGAGTTGACCAGCTGAGGGAAGATCTCTCGAACGACATGCTGGAACACGTTTATACTCCGTCGACAAGCGAAAGCATATCCGAACAAATGCCAACGCCAATGGCATCGTCTTCTTTGTTCATGTCTTCCCACCCCGCCACAACTTCGCCGACGCCGTCTGCTACCTCCAGTGCTGTTTCGCTGACGCTCTCGTTATCGCTAGACGAACCTTCGCCATCATCCACGGGTCCGTTGTCGCAATCGAAGGCGCCGTGGTTACTGTTGGTTTGGTGCCATCTGAGTCAGATCCTTGCTGGAGGACTTCTCAAGAGCCTAGCCGTTTTCCTTGATGACATCCTGCAGGAGTTTGACTCCAGTGTGGCCTTCATGGGATGGATGTTCTCTCTCGAAGCCTTCTTCTTTGGCCTCACATGTGAGTATCATTTATACACGGTCACTTCCGGAGAATCAACCTAAGGCAATTTCAATAGCCCTTTCAATCTACTATTCAAATCAGGACATAATTTCTATGGGACATGCAATAGATATTGAAATTTCCTCTGAGTTGATTTCTTAGCGATCGTGTCTTCTTTGTTGTCCCTCTTCTTTTCTGTCTTTTAAGATAATGTTGCGTATTAGTCGTGTATTTGAATTGTGAAAAAAATACCACCAAGAAGTTATTTTGAATGGTTAGACCCTGTAGGAACAATCGTGTGCTATGAAGTGTTAGAATCATCAAGATAAAAAAACAAAACAAAACAAAACAAAAAACCCCCAACTAATTCCTGGTGAAAATTACTAAATAATAATAAGCAATAGACGCAGATAATGGTATAAGGTATTCCAGTGTTGCAGTCAAGGCCCAAACCCAAAGGACAAGGCCAAGGCTAAGGTCAAGGCATGACCCTCAAGGCCAGGGCTAAGGCCAAGGCTTGAAACTTCAAGGCCAAGGCATTTAGAAAAAAAGGAGGAAAAATGGAACGAACAAAGACGAAGGTGCACACACACAAAAAGAAAGGCGCTGCCTTCAAGAACCAAATGACAGCAGGGGTGGCTGAACATTTTTCAAAGGGGGGGGGGGGGGGTAAAAAGGCAACTTTTTTGAAAAAGTGGTGCACTAACAGAGACCTGGTAGATAAATATCGACAATAATTTTCATTACCCCTCCCTTTTCATGACCCTCTGTTTGTATGTATTCCCCCCCCCCCCGGACATAAATAGCTGGTAATTAACTGGTAATTTGTGAGTATTAAAGTAGATATTCATTGATTTTTAAAACTGACTTAAGTTTCACTATTGCGTAGGTGAAGCTTAGACCGCACAAGTTTGTCAAAATTCGACGCTTGCAAACATTCGAAGTAATGATTATTATCAATTACAAATTGCTAAAATACAGCCCCGACATAGCACCTGAACAGCTCTCCAAAAGCCGCTGAAATGTGTGACGTCAAAGACAGGACGTTAATTGCACAAGCAGACGATGTCCCATAACATCTCACATATTTTCAGTGCCTGTTTTGTCATCTTCTCTTCAGTTATTTCACTTCACTAGCATTAGTCTATTATGTTTAATACATATATTGCCTCACTCTAAACCCCGTGCATGGGTTTATTTGGATGGAAAATGAAGCGTTACAAGAATAAAGGAATCAGTTGCTTGCACTGGCGTAGCCAGGATTTTTCAAGAGGGGGGGCCAAGGCGAGGGAGCGAAGCGACCGAGCGGGGGAGGGTGTGGGAGGGGGTATCCCCCTCCCACGGTAGGAAAATTTTTTAAAACCAGGTCATGAAAATGGCATTTTCTGCACCCTAAAATTCTATTCTGGTGTAACCTACTTGAGAAGTGACAGATGAAATAGGATTTTTTTTTTCTCTACTCCGCTGGAATGAATTGTAGTGGAAGGATTACCACTCCTTGGGGCTCCAGAATTCCAAGCAATACGCAAAATTACATGTAGTTGGTGTGTATAAATAGCTGTACCAGTGTACATACGAAACGTTGAAACCCGTGTTTTCGGATAGGAAAATATACAGACTAACAACCAAAAACCCACACACAGACACACTGACTATTGACTAACATATGACTAAGAGGACGCCCTTTCTCATGGAGTGGAATTTATATCTCATCTCAAGCGGTAGTCTCATTTGAAAACACATGCAACATCTTTATTAGGTGTATGTAAAAGACTTTAGCAATTTATTTAGCTGCCTTGTTTAGCTCTTTATCTCATTTTCTCGGTTAGAGGTTGTTCATTAGTTGCCTAATTCGTATATACTACACGAATCCAGCTACGTACTCCTTCATTTAAGTACTGAGGAATTATATAGTTTGATTAATTTTTGTAACCAAAATGAACATCAATGTGAGTATTTAGCACGGAAAAATATTAGAATTACATCGTGTAAAGAGTATAGAGATCACAATTTGTAATAAAAACATATGGAAATAATGTAATTACACATAGAGAACGGGCTAAACAAAGTCTTCATACAACCAAGTCAAGCGCACATGATTTGCCACATGTGAAGGCCGTTTTTGTCATTCAATTTAGTGATAATAGATTTGACTCAAAACTGTAAACATCAAAGCAGAAAGCATCTCGTCCGATGACTTACTAGTATATAAAATACGACTTGAACAAAGAATGAAATTGTATCTTTTTTGAATATTCCTCTATAAAATCGAACTCTACCTTGAAAAACAGTGTTTTGCTTCTCCTCGGATGAAGACCATAAAAATGATATAACGGTGACATTGTTTTCGTATAAAAGCAATGTTGGCTACCACAATGATAACTCTTAAACAAACTCAAGATTTACAAAACGAAGAAAATGGTTATTGCCTCCATCGGACATATACCCATTCACAAAGAGAGGTTTATATTCGGCAAGAATAACTGATACGCCTCTTCATCATTCTGAGTACAATTTCTTTCAACTCTCGACAAACTAAAAGAAATATAAATGTTCTGTTACCAATCTACTTAGTCAATGTTGTTAACAAAGTTTCGGGTTATGATTTGGAAAGGAACAGTTTTTGCTGGAAATGAAAGCAGTGTTTATTTTGTTTACTTTTTTGGTAATATTTCCATTTTATTTTTCCTTATTTCGATTGTAAGGTAGGGGTAGGGTAAGTCCTAGTAAGACCAGCATGTGAAAAGGAAATTAGTTTTTTTTTTTTTTTTTTTTTTTTTTTTTTTTTTTTTTTTGCTCTCCGATCAACAGGGGGGGCCATGGCCCCCTTGTGCCCCCCCCTGGCTACGCCAGTGGTTGCTTGTAAACAAAATAGACGCCATTGCATTCACAGCTGCATGCACCGCTGGACGTTCGGCGTTGAATGAGGGATGAATACCGTCCTTGCAATCATTCAGCGGGCTTTTCAATTTGAAAGTGTGGTTTCTTTGATTGTTCATTAACCCTCATCCTATATATTTACAAACAAAAGATTTCAGTAATCAGAATCTGTTTCATTCCCATTTTAGAATGGTGTGAAATATGGGCACGTTTGAATACACTAAATTCTTTATAATTTGAGAAATAACTGCACTGCACTTATGTTCATTCTTTATGGGACGTCGTCTGCTTGGACAGGATTGTTCCCTTTATTGACGTCATTGAAACATTGTTATTTTTTTGGCGAAGCGCTTGTATATCGCAGATGCTGGGAGGTAGTTTTATTTGTATTATTGTTTAATTACCTGATATGTAGTTGACTTTAAACTGATACGATTGCTATCTGTTGACTTGCCAGTTTCTAGTGATACATTATTTATCATATTTGTGATTTTCTTTGAATGTGTACTTTAAGCGAAATGAGCTAACTAATAAAGAGGGACTTCATTTTGTTTTATAGTGCTCTTGCCTCAAATATCAGGACTTTATTTCTAACAGGGCTTTCTTTTCTATTCTGTTTAGCCCTTCTACAAGGTTCCTTTATTAAAAAAAAATATCATACATAAAAAATATACAAGAAGAGGTTTATATACATGTAGTATTTCAATATGATATTCTTGGCCATTCTAAATACAGTAAGAACATACATTTACAAAAACCAATTACATGTATGGCAAATTCTTTTCAAAGTGTCACAAATTTACTTGGCAAAAATGATTTTATAAGAAAACACAATCAGAAACATTTAGTACACTTTCACCACTTTTTCATAATTTTTTTTTCTTTCAGATTTGTGTTACATATATTTTTCCATATCATTATAACATTTTATCGCTGACATGATGTGTTCATAAACTAGCAAACGGTTTTTGCATTTGGCTGCAAAAAATTCTTTCCTTACGGCAATCATAATACAGTTGAGGGTACTATTATTACGTCCATGAAATCCAAACAATTTATTTTGATTTGTACAGTATTACGGGACAGCCAAAGCTTCTTCACTGTTATCATAAAATGTACATAGGTTATCTGTTACTAATTTAAATCTTAACAAAGCATCTTTCATGTAAAGAATTCTATTCAGCATCTTGATCTGAAACCACCACATGTTTATATCAACAGTTGAATGATAGGGTTATTGGTAATAAGAACTCCATAATGACATTGTCAAGGTCAAACTCCTGTTTCCATTTTATAAGACTTTTACATTCCTTTATCTTATGTTTTAAGAACGAATGACAACCTTTTTTCACTTGCAGTATTAAAAACAATGTTTCAGGGATAATACATGTAGGTTCCATGGTCTTTGGTATGAAACTTTTATCAAAACCAAATCGAATAGCGTTATTCAAACCATAATATTGAAGAAAGTTTACTTGTACATTCAGTGGCGTAATGGGCCAAAAAAATTGAGGGGGCTGTGCCTGCAGTAAGAATTGAACTATTTTCTAAAGCACATATTACACTCGTAAATAAATCCTTTGAATGGGGGGGGGGGGGTATACATCCCCGCCCTTCCCACAAATAAGAAGACTTTGCATTTTTTTCTGTACCATTAAAATGTTGCACTTTCAGAGTCCAACGCCCTCTAGCGACCGAGCCAGAAAATTTTACGTTTCTGTAGTTTGAAACATTGCATTTTAGACCACTTTCATGCACACAAGTACCGTAATCGGTAATGATCAAAATCTGAGCTTAATATCCCCATTTTTCTTTTTTTCTCTTACGGGATAGGCAGCTTATTATATCGTCATTATTTTTTTTTTGCGACTTTCAATTTCGGGGGACGATTCCTCTCTGCTTATGTAATACCTGTTTGTAGATTTTTTTTTAAATTTTAAGTTTAAGTGTAAACCAGGGAGCGGAGCGACAGAGTAAGAGGATTTTCTGTTTTGAATAGTGAAAGTTTGCATTCTAAGCACTTCGGAGCCTGAGTAGTGTGCTGTACCATTAACTCATTATTTACTTCCCTCACTTTCGAAAGAAATTTCACGATAGTGTGTGAGCCTATAAAGTTTGAAAAACTTTTTGGTTTACCATTAGATAAATTTATAACATACCTTGCATTAGTTGTAAAGTATTATATTTATATTTGTAAATTTAAGAGTGAATCACCAAATGTTGACCTATTTAAGAGTTTCATAAAAAAACAAAAAGAAATTGAGTACCAATTAGCCAAGAAAAGAAATAAGCTAACTTTACACTTTAAAAAATGGCGATTTGATCTATGATTTGTTTAAGATGTAATACCCATATTTGTTTCATGAGACAGTCTCTCGGTAGCAAAATTCATACTGGCAAGAAACTTATCTAACATAGTCATATACTATTCTCCTTTTTATCATAAGACACATGCACGAGATTATTTAACATTCCATTCACGATTTCGAACAAATTATAGCGTAAATATCTGTAAGAAACGCTTGGTAACGGCTTTTCACTGCCTCACGCTAAGACCATGTCCACCCGAAGGTTCCCCGCACAATGAACCCAGCGTTTCGCACTATGTGTAGCGTATTCTATACACACAGCAATCCTCATGTGAGTAGTGTGTGTGTGGCCGTTGTATTAATTTACATCCCCTCTTTTTTGGGCCAGGGATTTTTATTACTTTTCACCTCTCATTCAATAAATATTTCACTTGAGGAGGAAAAAACTTCACAGCATCTTATTTATGTTAGTACCCTGCTATTTATTAAGTATAATCAAAGAAATCTCACGAAAAGTTTTTGAGGGCTTCCCAAAACTATCTGTTACCTTTAAATTCAGTTTATTTGTATATACTGTGTATCTTTCAGACGTAATGATTTTGTATGATGTGTACTGGTACACTGAATATTTATGTCATTGTTTTGCTGTTTGGAATCACCATGATTTCCGTTGCTATTACTCCTTATAGGCATCGGGTTAATTTGCTGGCTCCACTCACTGATTTTCCCAGTGTTATCATGGCACGC
The DNA here is from genome assembly GCA_025618425.1 of Heliocidaris tuberculata. Taxonomy (NCBI): domain Eukaryota; kingdom Metazoa; phylum Echinodermata; class Echinoidea; order Camarodonta; family Echinometridae; genus Heliocidaris; species Heliocidaris tuberculata. The sequence goes on along the minus strand of CM046845.1, from coordinate 8,702,990 downwards.
CTTGGGATTGGGATAGTTAAAATGGTATTGGAATGTACTTTGGCACATTATTTCTCTATAATGTCATGGTGTATTTTCTCGCTGTCGTAGATCTTCGGGTCGGTTCAGGCTCTATACAATAGTATGAATTATGATGATAAAGATTAGAGGAGATTAGTTTGGGAAAGTGTAATCTTTTGGTATAATATGAGTAGGAGTAAATTTTGCTTGAGTGGAATAAAGTGTGTAATTTGTGGTTGAGAAATTAGGTATGGAGCCTGTTCCGGCTTGGGGATCTTTGAACGGGGGAGGCTCTCTTCATTATGTGTGCTATGGGGCGGGGGTCTTCGAGGGAGCTGTGCTTTCCTGGACATAACTTAATCATGGTGGTTCTCTCTTTTATAATGTCTTTTTATGAAATGTTCTTGTCACTTTTTTTTTCTTTCCTTTTTACAATAACTGCTAATTATTTGTAAAATTTGTGATTCTATTTGATTATGAAACAATAAAACATATAATTAAAAAAAAAAAAAGGGGGGGGGCTAGTTTGGGTATAAGAGGAAAGTTCCTCTCCTATAATAAGAAAATTGGGATAAATATCTTGCACGCATAAGATGCATATGGAAGGGGAGATACTAAGAAAATTCAGCCATTCATACGTTCTAAAAGACGTAAAGATCTACTAGGTCTATTGTAATAAGAAAAATACATTTTTTTCTAGCCAGGTATAAAAATTGGACGTCTTTCTTTTTATCTTTCTTTTTTCTTTCTTTCTTTCTTTTTCCCTTTCTTTTCTTTCTTTCTTTCCTTCTCCTTTCTTTTCTTTTTTCTTTTTTTGGTAGTGGAACTTTTTATTTTTATTTTTTTTTACCATTACGCCAGTGTGTACATTGTATTTACATTGAAAATCAAAATATGAGAGAAATGATCAATCTGTTTTTTAAACATCGTTACCAAATCGTACCCCCTTAGCACACCACGACTTGAAATAAATTACATTATTATTGACTTGGATTATATTTTTTAAACAAGCTCGATTTGGAGCTTGCATTTGTTTGATAAGTCATGCAAGACACTGCATTTTATTAAGATTTCAACAGGAGATATGTCACTGCTCTCCGTACCGGCAATGCCCTTTTTCTACAGTTGATTTTTCTGTTATAGGCCCACTTAACAATTTTAGGCCTCTTGCAAAGATAGTGAATGTGAAGTCTTATTCAAGGTTGCATAGCAAGCAGAAGTAGAGCTCTAGTGGTGTATCTTAAAATTATGACGCTCAGAGCAAACAGTGACATTGCCCCCCCCCCAAAAAAAAAAAAAAAAAAAAAAAGTTTGTAACTTTATAAGAGAGGGAGCAAAATAACCGAGCAGTAGTTTTTTCCAATTTTTAATCCTCAAAAAATGCAATTTCTGTTCACTTTACCCAGAAAATTCGCAAAGGAGCACTGCAATCAAGCGGTATAGAGTTTTGAATTATGAACATTGATTACTGGTTTTCTCCAATGGGGCATCAAATTCATGAAAATCCAGAACAATTCTTGTCGAGGAATTTAGTCATGATTATATGTATATTTGGCGTGAAATTACAAGATCCTGAGCGACGTTATGTGATTGAGCAAAGCGAACAAGCTTCAGAAAATCATTCGCATTTTATACCCTAAAAAGACTAATTTTAATGAAATTTACCCTGGGGCGAATATAATCCATATATAATACTTTTAAATTTTTCTTCCTTTCTCTTTCTCAAATTGTGTTTTTTGCGCCCCATTCAATTGACCCCCTGCCAAACTAAGCACACAAAAGCAGGTGTATAGGACTATACCAAAAATTTAGTACCAGTTTTTGCATATGACAAGGGAATGAGTAATAGAGCAGAAGCCTTTGACCAAATTCACTCAAATTTGCAAATACTTTGTTCAAACGTACAAGATGTTCACTGAAAGACAAGAAATGCAAGTACATTTGTTCCAATATAAACCTGTATTTCATACGGCTATCATCATCATCATTATCATCATCATCATTCTATTATATTAATCTAAAAGTTTGTAAAACATGAATTCATTTCCAAAGTCTAGTATCATTATCTAGATCTTGTATTAGCTACATGATATAGTGTCATTGCACAAAACAACCAAAATATTAAAACAAATTTAAAGCAAAAACAGTAAAGTTCCATATGCTTAGCAAATACCTTGAATTTTCTGGAAAAGATCACGGCTTGGAACACTCAATGCCAAGCCCAAGACATTGAAAAAAACAAAAAACAAAAAACAAAAAACAAAACAAAACAAAACAAAAACCAAACAAAAACAACAAACAAACAAACAAACAAAAAATCACCCGGCCTTAAGGCGCCTTAAAGCCTAGGCCGAGCATCAAGGCACTACAACACTGACGTATTCATGTATTAATTCATGTATTAATTTTTGATAAATATCCTACTACGTAGGCTTATACTCGCATTTTTTGATAATCATGATAATGCTGCTTCATATATTTTTCTTCTAAAATCCATAAACAAGCAAAATATTGTGAGGTAAAAACAAATTCTTGGCAATCGTTTTCTCCTCCGTTCCCTTCACGTGTTTGCGGAACAGATTTCAAGTAAACATCTTTTTAGAATTGCCCTACGCTTAGGTAGTTAATCGTATTCACAGTTTTATTTCATTATAATTGTAATTCCTAGCATTAATGATCAGTCAATTCGCATTCGCTCACAGTTTATAATGATTTTGTTTGATTTCGACAAACATTCCCACACACATGCTGATACTTATTGTTCAACACTCCCTTGCAAAATGGCGAAAATAATTGTTAGTGCACACAAAATGTTCGACAGATTACTTTGTTCACGCGGCTAAATTGTGTAACCTTCAAGCACAGTTGGTCAGATGTAGCCTTTTAATCGATGAATACCATTAAAACCATACACGTTTGCTAATCTTTCTTTCAAGAAAAGAAACATGAAAAATGAGGAGGGGGGGGGGGGTGCCATTTGTAACACCCGGCTGCATGAGCGGATTCATGATTGACTCTCTAATATGGCGATGGGTGGGTGGAGCCAACTCTGAAAATGTTCTGACAAATCAACAAAAAAAAAAAAAATAAAAAAATAATAAAAAGGAAATAAGGCACAAAATGAATAAATAATAAACCGGTTTTCATTTTCTATTTAGATCCTCACTCAATAATCTCTGACATGCAAATATCATATAATCACGTTCTTCCACTAGAGATCATTAGGCATGTTAGGAGAGTAGCAGAGGGTTTACTTTTTTCTTTTCTTCTTTGATATGGGATCGCCCAAGTAGATAACAACTCTTTACATTTCCAGTTCTATGACCTCGATATTGATTTTCCTAGCTCATTTTAGGGTTACCGAACCTGTCATATCTCTAGGAGTCTTAATCTTTATGACAAGAATTAGAAGTCGTCGTAATAGGTCAAGAGTTCAGTAAATAGAACTATCAAGTAAAGTGTACCCATTGTTCACCTCCCAACAAAAAACCCAACACTGGTGTTTTCGTGATGATCAGTTTTTAATTTTTGTTTTTTCTTGCTTGAGTCGACAAATACTTTTGATGATTTGTAGATTGATATTGTGTTTTTCCTTCACGAACAATTGAAGTCAAGGGCAAAGTCCACAATCCCATCAACTGACATGTGAGACATGAATTAATTCAACATAATTGAAGTAAATAGAAACAGTATCTTGTGAAGTTTTAGACAACATTATGACATGCTGCTCATTAAAAAATGAAAGGAGGGAGGGGGGGGGGGTGTCATGATACCCCACCAAGAAATTCAATGTGAGAAGAACTCAAAGTTTAATGACCTTTCTTCTGACTAGGAGCTTCTGAAAAGCCTCATGTCATAAGCCGTAAGGTTGTATTTATATATAAAAAAGAGGTACACCGTCTCAGAATCACAGGAATTTTGAATCGTCTATTCCATTGGGAGGGGGATGGATTTTTTTTTTCACCTCCGAAAAGCTCGGCTTTAGGATAAAATGTATGTCTTGAATGAAGACGGAAATCGAGGTCCAACAGATGGATGAGAGATTCTCAAAGAAAATGCGAAGGATTCAGGTCAGTGACAGTCTTTAAAAATTCAAATCTGTTGACAATTATTTATCTACACCTCATGTTGCTGAAGTAAAAAGTTTTGATGCAACCTAATTGAAATAAACAGTTTTTGTTATAACACATAATACCAGTAAAAAAAGTGCTCTCTGCTCAAGATCAATTCAAATTGCTGCCCATAAAAATGGTCTGCTAAATACAGAGTTTGAGAACTTTCACTGTATTTATGTGGACAACAAGCCTGATTGAAATTAATCTGATTTATAGAATTTCGGGATCTAAATGTAAGTAATTAGACTATAAAACATGGTTATTACGTCTGTATGTAAGAGCTAGTCTTTTAACAATGTCTGCACGTGCATAGCACGTTAGCAATGAGGAGATAGGCTTATACCTTCAGTCTATAAGGCCAAGTCAAATTGAATCATAGTTTCTCTTCCGGATTATTCAAAAAGGAAAAAGAGGGGGTTCTGTGTTATTTGATATTTGATATTTTTCCTGCACACAGACACAAAAGTTATTCGGTTTAATTTCAACAAAAGATCTTGGAAATAAAATTGTGTATATCTTTGCACTCCAGAGGCTAAAAACAAGTTCAAACTGCACATTTATTAGGGCTATGACCTTTGTTATTCTAATTATCTAGGTTTCATCTGATTCTTCTTTATTTCATGTCTAATCAAAAATGTTTTAAAAAAAAGAAAAAAAAAGTGAGGTTGGTCGGAAAAAGGAGGGAGGAAGGGACGAGAAACTAGGAATCAATTTTATTTGGCCTAAAAGGCCGTGTTAACTTACGAAGAGATATCTGGGATCATGCACGATAATAGTAATATTAATAATAATAATAATAATAATATAATAATAATAATAACATAATAATAATAATAATAATAATAATAATAATTAAACATTTTTGTATAGCGCGTAACACATAGGCAAATTTGCATGTCTCTATGCACTTAAGAATAGAAAACAAGTTTATACAAGAAAAGAAAAAGAAAAAGAAAAAATGCACTGGGTTCATGTTTCTGACTATTCATAAGTGGTGAAAAAATATGTTTTCAAGGTACTAATGAAGGTGTTATAGGTTCCTATAGTTTTGAGTTGTTCTGGCAATTTGTTCCACAAAAAAGTGGCTGCGTATGAGAAAGACCTTTCCCCGTATGACTTTGTCATGGTTTGTGGAACACAAAGTAGAGACTTGGCACTGGAACGTAGCATTCTTTCTGGTTTATATGGAGTTAACAATTCAGTAAGATAGGAAGGAGCTAGCTTTTGTAAACATTGATAGGTTAATAACAGTATTTTGAACTGGATACGAGACTTAATGGGCAACCAATGCAGATCTCTTAAGACTGGTGATATTGACTCATGCTTCTTATTGAGCTTTTGAGTCTCATAATAGTATCTGCTATTTTTACGTGACTGATGAAAGCTTCGAATTTAAACATTCTGCTGTCTGCTGACAAGACACACCGCCTTGTTTGTTTTTGGTTATGTCATTATTGTCTTTAACGTCTGCAGAATAACATGATGTCATTTGAGCAACTGAAATTTATTTTTGCCCTTTGGATCCGTATAAGCTCACATTGCAATAAAACAATCCGGTTATCTATACGGATGATACGAACAGAGACGTAAATGGACCCTGTCGAAGATTTTGGTTAACACGTACATGTATTTAGTAGAAAATAACACGTTTGATAAATATTTTAAAATACCCATCCACTTTTTTTTTTTTTTACCCATCCACTTCTTGTCGTTAATGTAACTATTTTCGAGGTCGTTAAGTGCCTTTCCCTCTTCTTTTTATACTCTCTTTCTTTTTCCTTTCACATTTCTTCTTCTTCTTCTTCTTTTTCTTCTTCTTCTTTTTCCTTTTCTTCTTCTTCTTCTTCTTCTTTTTCTTCTTTTTCTTCTTTTTTTTTTTTTTCTTTTCTTCTTCTTTTTCTTTTTCTTTTCTTTTTCTTTTCTTCTTTTTTCTTCTTTTTCTTTTCTTCTTCTTTTTCATTTCTTCTTCTTTTTCTTTTTCTTTTCTTCTTCTTTTTCATTTCTTCTTCTTTTTCTTTTTCTTTTCTTCTTTTTCTTTTCTTCTTTTTTTCTTCTTTTTCTTTTCTTCTTTTTCTTTTCTTCTTCATTTTCGTTTTCTTCTTTTCCTTTTTTTTCTTTGTCTTTTTCTTCTTCTTTTTCTTCTTTTTCTTTTTCTTTTATTTTTTTCCATCTTTATAGACGTTACAAATTTCTTTTGAAGAGCACTTGGCAATATAAAATTTTAAGAAGAACGTGCTGTGAACAAAGGTTGATTTAGGAGGTACAAAGGCGGGAAACTTTTGTATATATTCAATATATATAATATATATTCAAAATACTTGAAGTGACTTTAAAAGGAGTTGGTAATAGTCTTTTAAATCATGTCGAACAGATATATATATATGATCGAAACACCATGAAGCAATTTGAAGAAAAACTATCACATACTATACCGTAAACGGTTTTCGAAAGGTTCATAATTCCTAAAATGAAAAAGGGTTCATAATTTCGAAAATGAATTAGGGTTCAGAATTTCGGAAGTTCATATTCCGAAAATGTAATGACGTATCTTCGGAATAATGAACCTTCGGAGTAATGCAATAAATGTTCAGAATTATGAAGCGTTTTTCATTTTCAGAAATACGAACCCTATTTCATTTTCGGAGTTATGGACCTTCGGAAGTACGAACCTTCTGAAAAACGAGTGTCCCCTATTGTAAACATTGTTGTCCCTTACAGTTTATAGTGAAATATAAAAATTATCGTGGATTGATTTGATTTTTCTTTCTGAAGAGCTATTTTTGTTGTTCTTATAGTATGGATATGGAAACGTCTTTTTGAGAAACAATTCTCATAAGAGTCAATAACTTTTGACAATCCTATATTGCCAATGATGAACCTAGAAAAGTTCTTTCTGGAAATTTTTTGGTTGTTGATTTGTGATCCCGAACAATTTCAGCTTTGTTTGCGAAAAAGCAACTTTGGGCAATTCGCTTCGCATAATTTGCATATTGAAATCCAATTTGTTGTTCATCCTATACGAAATGCAACCTCTGATGCAACGAACAGAGATTATATAAGGGCATTGCATCACAGGTTATATTGTACAAGATCTAAATTAACAGCACTGTTAGGATGGGGTGCAGGCAGCTCGAACATTGTGCGTAAGTTGTCTTGTGCTTTTTAAAAGCCACCGCACATCTTACGATTGGTCTGCGATCCGATAGTATTCATATTCCTTTTCAGAACCTGAATAGGGTAGATTTCTTTTGTTAAAATGCCAATATTTAATACCATAGGGATTTATTTAACAAATCGGATCGCCGACCAATTGTAAGGTGTGCGGTGGCCTTAATATGCCTATATATGTGGCCATTTTGATTTACGCAAATGATGAAAAATGCCCAAAAGTTGTGCAACATAGCTGAAATTCTTCGGAGAACACCTTAGGTTGTAAGTCCACAAAAATTGTCAACTTAAAAAACTTTTCTAGGTTTACTATTGGCCTGTTTGGCCATGTATAGGTGTTATCGTTAATGCAGCACAAAAAGTAAAACCCTCATCCACCAACGACTATACAAACAAAGAAGTCCTGAAATGCCGAGTTATGAGACCATGACGTTTAGTGATGCAAAGCGCGAAGCGTCACTTCACTTCGCTACATTTTGTGACGCTTCGCGCGTTGCATCACTAAACGTCATGGTCTCATAACTCGGCATTTCAGGACTTCTTTGTTTTTATAGTCGTTGGTGGATGAGGGTTTTTGTGCTGCATTAACGATAACATTTAGTTCAATAACATTGGGCTTCTACAGGATTGACGTAAATAGTCAGTGGAATCACTGGGTAAATCAAACTTCCCACTCACGGAAGAATTTTGCTGTCCGTCGTGGCAAACGCCCCCACCGGTCAAACTAATTTATCTACGAATCCTGACGTCATCACTATGAAGAATTAACAACTAAATACTATCCGCAACATCCCGGCCCCTTAAATGTATAGTATTTAACGTTACATTTACACCAACAAATTCATTTAAACTAAAAATTTCACTTTGTCCAGAAGCTTTCTTTAGCCTTAAATTTGAGCATCTAAATCAAAGGAACAAAATACATCCAAGTATAAACTCTTTGATGTGCTATTACAACATGACCGCATTTACCTCCAAAAAATCAACTCGTGGCAATTTCAATAGCCCTGCTCGACACCTACTGAAATTCATGACAGTGGCATGCCACGCAAACCAAAATACGCTTCCTATTGGTTATACAATAGGGCAATGAAATTGACCCCTAGCCGATCTCCCATAAGTCTCTGCAAATCATGTTTTATACACTGTTTACATATTTACATGGTTAAAAATACTGTAAAAGGATGTTAAAGCTCATAGACAGTCTCGGCAGCAAAAATCATACTGGCAAGAAACTTATCTAACATAGTCACATACTATTCTCCTTTTATCATAAGACACATGTACGAGATTATTTAACATTCCATTCACGATTTCGAACAAATTTTAGTGTAAATATCTGTAAGAAACGCTTGGTAACGGCTTTTCACTGACTCACGCTGAGACCATATCCACCCGAAGGTTCCCCACACAATAAACCCAGCGCTTCGCACTATGTGTAGCGTATTCTATAACACACAGCAATCCTCATGTGAGTAATGTGTGTGGCCGTTGTTCGAATTTACATCCCCTCTTTTTGGGGCCAGGGATTTTTATTCTTTTCACCTCTAATTCGATAAATATTTCACTTGAGGAGGAAAAAACTTCACAGCATCTTAGTTATGTCAGTACCCTGCTATTTATTAAGTAAAATCATAGAAATCTCACGAAAAGTTTTTGAGGGCTTCCCAAAACTATCTAATACCTTTAAATTTTAAAAGAAATTGTAGAGGTAGCTCACCTGACCTCAAAGTGACCTTTACTTTGGTCTTCATACCTAACAGAAACAATTGTGCTTATATGGATCCAAAACAAATTTGGTTTGAAAATTCAACTCCAGTGTTTAATCCTTTAAGATTCAAATTTCCAAATGTTAAGCTATCATACATGTAAACACAGAGCTGTACTTATACACGTTATACAATGTATATATACCTCCAAATGATTTAAACTCAAAGCAAATAATTGCATGTAAACTATCAATCTCAAAGAGGAAGTTCCATCTTGAATTACAAGCACTATAATGCATTTGAATTTGAAGCACATGTAAATTTTGTGTAATGTCTATCCCACAAGCTAACTTAGACTTTGTTACATAAATTCAACTGAGCTGAACCTTTCAATGTACTTAATGATTCTTCTCAATTAAATAAAATGTATGGTAATTTTCTATCTACATGCATTGTAGACAAACATCATATGATCTCTATCACAGAAGAAAATTAGCTCTTTGCTGAATTGCATTTGACTTATTAACCAAACTGATACATATTAATATCTATTCATTACAAATTTACAAAATTTTCAATATGAAAAATGGTGGCTTAATATTTGTGTACATCTCAAATAATGCTAAACATTGGTCTGTCAAGAGATGTTCATGACCAAATATAAATATATGAATAGTCTTAATTTCCAGACGTATTTATTTAAATCAAAGTAGTCTTTTTGCCAGACCCAAACATGAATAAGTAGTCTTGGATTTCAGACCTAAGAAAATTTGGTGGTTAGTCTAATCCGCAAACTCCAAAATTTCCTTCAGTGGATAGTCTTGATAGCAGACCCCAAATTTCTGCAAAACAATAGTCTTGGTACCAGACCCACCTTTGATCTGTTTTAATAAAATGTGCATTTAGAGCAATTTGGCCATGGCTATCTCTTGAATTATTTTACAAATCCTTTACAAACATGAATTTCTCAAATAACTCAAGATATTTCTCTCAATTTGGAAATAATACTTAATTTGTGCTTGATGTGATAACAGCTAAACGTCCAGTTAAGTTCATTCAGAGTTCTGTTTTGCTGATTCTATCAAGCACAGTTTATGAATTGGTCTCACTAGAGTGGTTGATTTAGTTTTCACCTTTGCAGCCCTGACCAAAGTGTCTCTGCCAGGAAATGTCTCTACGATTCTCCCCATCAACCACTGATTTCTGGGTAAGTCCTCCATGATCAACACAATGTCACCCTCTGCTAGATTTCTCGTTGGCGCTGACCACTTCTGGCGTTGTTGGAGGGCAGGCAGACACTCTCGAGTCCACCTGCGCCAAAAGACGTCCGCTAGAAATTGGATTTGACGCCATCTTCGTCGACTGTATACATCGCTCTTACCAAACACATCGGAGGGGAATACGTTACTCTGCCGTAGAAGCAGGAGATGGTTTGTTGTCAATGGTTCTGGGTCCCTGGCATCATCAGAGACCACAGTGAGCGGGCGACCGTTGATGACAGCTTCCACCAGACACATGAGGGTAGACAAGCCCTCATCAGTGAGAGCCTGCTGTTTCAGTAGCTCACTTAGAATCTTTCGAATTGTCCTGATTTGTCGTTCCCAGCAACCCCCCATATGAGAGGCACTAGGAGGGTTGAATTTCCAGTTGATGCCTTTCTGCAACAAGTGATTCTGGATTTTCTGCTGGTTCCAGTTCTGGATTCCTTCTCTCAGTTCACGATTACCTCCAACAAAGTTAGTGCCATTGTCACTCCTAATGACCGGGTTGACCTCTACGTGCCATGAACCTCTGCAGAGCATTCAGAAATGAGTCTGTATCTAATGAGTGCAATATCTCAATGTGTACAGCACGTACCACCAAACAAGTAAAGATACATCCGTATCGTTTAACGTGAGATCGTCCTTGCTTTACCATAAAAGGACCGAAACAGTCCACACCAACATAGGTGAATGGTGGCTTCTCTGGATGCACTCGATCTTCTGGAAGGTCAGCCATTTTCTGCGAGTTTGGAGCTGCTGAAAGCCTTCTGCAAACCACACAGTCCCTTAGCACTTGACGTACTGCTACTCTACCTCTTATCACCCAGTACTGCTGCCTGAGCAATGACAGGATATATTCTCGTCCAGAATGCCCTGACACTTCATGGAGATGCTGCACAATCAGTTTCACAACGTGATGAATCTTGGGAAGGATGATGTGATGTTTTGTCTGCTCTTCTACTAATGCATGCTGAAAGCGTCCCCCTACATGAACTAGTCCATCACTCAGCATCCTCGGGTCTAGTATAAAGAGACGACTAGATTTCTTTATTCTGCATTTCTGTCCTTTGCTTTCCTTGGCATTTTCTAGGAGGATTTTGAACTCTTCAGGAAAGCATTGTTGCTGAACATATCTCAATATGGCTTGTTCAGCTTTTCTCAAGTCTTCTGCATCAAGCTGCTTCTTTACTTCAGATGATGTTTTGTGAACCTTGCTTCTAAGATAGTCCTTTACTCGTAATATCCATGCCACACTGCGTCTCAGCTTGTACCATGATGAGTAATAAATGATGTACTCATCTATTACAGCTTTCCCTTCAAGATCAGTTCCATCTTTACCAAGCTGACTCGTCGTATGAGAAGATAATTTGGGCTGTTTGATTTCCTCATCATTCTCATCTATAAACTCCACTACAGTTGGGTCTCGTGGCAAGTTGTCTTCTGACTGCTTGATGAAGCTTGGTCCTTCAGTCCATCTTGTATTCACACTCAATTCTTTTGCTGTTTGCCCTCTGGACAGATCATCTGCTGGATTGCTGTTCGAGTCAACATGTCTCCATTGACCTGAATTTGACCCCTCATGGATAGCAGCAATTCTATTGGCGACAAACGTCTTGAAACGTTTCTCCTCATTCCTCACGTAGTTGAGGACTATCGTACTGTCTGTCCAATAATGAGATTCACTAAAGGGCAAGTCCAACTGTCTGCGAATCAGAGCATCTAGCTTCACGGATAGGGTGGCTGCCATCAGTTCTAGTCGTGGAAGAGTGATCTTCTTCAAAGGTGTCACATGTGATTTAGCCATGACAATACTGTTATACAACTGCCCATCAGCGTTTGTCAGACTCAGGTAGGACACTGCACCATAGCCTTTCTCCGAAGCATCTGAGAAATGGTGTAGCTGATGATCAGAAACTTCACCAAAGTCATGTGGCTTTAGACATCTGTTCACAGTGAATTCCTCCATGTGCTTCATATCATCCAGCCACTCTTGCCACTTCTGACACAGATGGGTAGGTAACGGATCATCCCAACCAAGTTTCATTGCTGTCATCTCTTGTAACAACATCTTTGCTTTCATCACATAAGGAGCAGCATATCCGTGCGGATCGTACATTGTTGCAATGGTGCTCAAAACTCCCCGTCTTGTCATAGGCTTGTCCTTAGGTATGACGTTATACATGAAACAGTCCTGTTCCACATCCCAGCAAATACCTAAGGCTCTCTCGACAGGTATTGCATCCATAGATAGATCCAAACCAGCAATCTTCTTGGCTCTATCTTTGAGTGGGATTGTCTTCATCACCTTTGGGCTGTTGCTAACCCACTTACTCAGTCTAAATCCTCCCTTGGCTAAAAGAGACTGAAGTTCATCAGCAAGCTTGACCGCCTCACGTTCTTCAGCAACCGATACAAGACAGTCATCTACATAGAAGTTATCCTTCACAGTCTGCACCGTCTTTGATGAGTATTCATCTTGGTTGTCTTCAGCAGTCCTCTTCAGGATGTAGCTACAACAGCTAGGACTCCACGTGCCCCCAAACAAATGGGCGCACATGCGATACACTTTGGGCGTCTTGTCAAGTTCTCCATCAGGCCACCAGAGAAATCTCAGGACATCTCTATCTTCAGCAGGGACACGGACCTGATGGAACATTGCTTCTAGGTCGGCCATTAATGCCACTGGCTCTTTCCTGAACTTTAGCAGCACTCCCTGCAAGTTGTTCGTCAAGTCCGGCCCCTGTAAGACCACATGAAGAATTAACAACTAAATTCTATCCGCAACAATAGGACTGTCAAAACGACTGCATATGCAATCCATATTTGATGTACTACATGAACGTTATAAGAAATTATTTATTACCTTCGCTCCAGAGAAATACAGACGACCGTGTTGGCGTCATAAAATTTCTTTTATAGATTTCGTAACATAATAACAAAGGGGAATTGAAACTTACTAAAGTCAATCAAATATGTCTATAATGTTTTCACTGCAAAAGTTTACATACGTCATGTTCATAGGAAATCGGTATTTTGGAGTGGGCATAAGGCTTATCAATTTTTTTTTAAATTTTAATTTTAATTTTGCTGCGCTCTCAAAAGGTGTATATGTGAGCACAGTATTTTCTTTATAACATTTTAAAAAGCCCCTTCCCTTGATAAACAAGGTGTGTGTGTGTGTTTGTGTGTGTGTGTGTGTGTGTGGGGGGGGGGGGGGGTTGCTGGACCCGCCGTTTTTAGACCAAGTAGTGCAATTAGTTTAAATTGTTTTCCGGGCCTTCAAGGGGGGGGGGGGGCTTATATACAAAGGCCACCGCACAACAGACGATCGGTCTGCGATCCGATTTGTGAAATAAATCGCTATTGCATTAAATATTGGCATTTTAACAAATGAAATCTAACCTATTCAGGTTCTGAAAATTAATATGAATACTAAACATAGGGTTTGGGTGAGCTGTCAGCTTTCTACAGGGAATAAGGGCAAAATTAGTTTCATATCGTAGGCAGTCGTACGATTTTTGTGACGTCACTACGAGTCGGAGCCGATTTGGCCATTCCACCGACTAGAAAACTCGGCAAAGGCCGTATTATCGATTTTACTATCTGTATGACTATTCAGATCCTCAATCAAAAATATTTTTCGTTTTTAAATGATTTGTCAAATGATATTACATTTTCTTCTGAAATCGGATCGCAGACCGATCGTAAGGTGTGCGGTGGCCTTAATACCCCTGGCGACTGCATGTAGAATTTTCCTATTAAAAAAAAAATTGTTACAAACAATTTGCAATTTATTTTTTTTTCACTACAATGTGAGAGAGACGACAGTTTGCACAACGCTTAAAATTGTGCACTTGTAATAAAGTAAAGTAATTATGTGGGAAAATGTTCCATTTTATCTTGTTTTGCTTTGTTTTTGCGAGATATACAGGTATATTTAGGTTATTCGGTAACAATACGCAGGAAGTTCGGAAAGATAGTAATTGGAAGCGTAAAACGAAAGAAGAATAGGCATATCAATCAACTTTGACAACTCCATATATCGTTAAGCATTAGATATATTGGTGTAGGAAGCTATTACAGTCCTAAATTGCGTATGTTAGGATTTATTTGATTTGTCGGATTGAAGCTATAACGCTCTTCAATGGCGCATTGTTAGTGATTTGACATTGAAAAAAAAAACCGTTTAGCCTCACATAATCGACTTATCGATTACTTACATAGAAGTTTACTTTATAGAAGTTACTCTATAAAGAAAATCGAATTATCACCGACGTGAATCCCGGGGGAGGGCAAATATAGTGAAAACAGAGTGAAAAGAGAGAGAGAGAGAGAGAGAGAGAGAGAGAGAGCACTCGATATTCACTTGATACTCACTCCTAAACACGTGATCACTGACGTGACTCCAAGGGGAGTGAATATAGAATGAAAATTCACTTTAAAAAAAAATTATTATTATCATTTTTTATGAGACAGTGCCATGTATTAATCTGGTGAGAGCCCTTCTCGTTCTCACGATTCATCTTCTTTTATGGTTTACGGCTCAGAAGTGCGGAAAAGAGTCCACTCACATAAGAACCGTCCCAAACCAATACAGTTTTTAATTTCACCCATAATCTAGGTCAACGCCCCATTATTTGCCCTGCTGAAGAGGATAGGTAAACATGAACGTGAGGTGATATTTTTACCTATATGGCCTTTTAATAACCTCATGCATGTATTCATTTTTATTATTTTTAAAAATCAAAGTCCGACCTGGATACGATGTCGGATACAAGTGTGTAGTACAAGGACTGAATAAAATATAGCGAATTTATCGTTATGGGAGAACTGTGGTATATTGGTGAAGGCTCTTGACTCTCATACGAGAGGTCCCGGGTTCGATCCTCGCTCGATGCTTATATCCTGGGACAAGGTGTTTTGCCCACATGGCCCTCTTGACTCTTGTGTACATGGGTACCTGGCAATGCTGGGGTAATAATAATTGCAGGGCCCGCAGGAAGAGCTGTATTTACACTGATGTGGCTACCCTGGGTAAATAAGACCCCATTATTTTTATTATTATTATTATCATTATTATTATTATTATTATTATTATTATTATTATCATTATTATTATTATTATTATTATTTGTAGTAGTATTAGTATTATTATCATTGTTATTGTTATTACTATTGTTATTATTATTATTGTCATTAGTATTATTATTATTAGTAGTAATATTAATATTATTATTGTTATTATTATTATTGTTACTATTATTATTATTATTATTATTATTATTATTATTATTATTATTATCATTATTATTATGGGATTTAATTTTCGAGATCAAAAGCATATGATGATATATTATAATATGATATGTACACAGGGTAGCCTCATCAGTATTGATGCTGCTCTTCTTGAGGGTTCTGTAGTAATCAACACTGCCAGGTCGCTGAATTCTGTAGAATAAAATATTTCAGATTGAATATGGACATTGTTAATGACCCATTCAACTAGAAAGAGGCAATTATGCATCCTCATTCCGGCTAAACATTTAAAGATCTTCAGAAGATCTTTGTCTTTCGTGGTTTATTTTGGAGCTTTTTTCTTGTAACTTTTGTTCACAGTGGCGTATCTAGGGGGGGGGGGGGGGACAAGGAGCACGTGCCCCGGGTGGCACTTGGAGGGGCGCAAAAGACGCAAAGGAGATAAAGAAAAAATGGTGAAATGAAGAAAAATCATTATCCTTATACCTTGTATACGGATGATGCGCCCTCATATCCGCAGGGTAACATAAATGCACTAGGAATCTAGTTTTTGAGGGTTTGAAATGCGAAAATTTTCCAAAGCTCGGTCGCTTTGCTCCCTCGCATGATTATTTTCTTTCAGGATCTTGTAATTTCACGCCTCCAGTGTAGTTCTTAAATATAGCTGAGAGGGTTCAAAATTTGAAAAAATAAAGATGTAATTGTCGTTGCTTTGCTCGTTATCATGTAAGTTTCATCTGACTCTTGCTAAATATTGCGCCCATAAATAGGATAACTGGATAAAGTGTATAAAACAGCAGTTGCAAAGGTTCAACATTTGAAAGAGATCTCAACTTCAGGTGGTTTTGCTGAATTTCTCGACTATTTCTCAAGGGGTTTCGTTAGTTTTGCTCCCGATTGTAGAAGTTATTGTATAGAAAACCGTTTATCAAAGTACAGAATTCGAGCTTCTCTACCGCTCAATTGTGGTGGTCAATTGCAAAATATCCTGGTTAAAATGCACAAGAAATTGCGTTTTTTAGGGTTAAAGATGGAAAAATTTGCCTCTCGATCGCCTTACTCCCTCGCCTGTACAATAGCTTAGAAAGGTTTTCGCACTCAGCGGGTGTGTGTGTGTGTGGGGGGGGGGGGGGGGGGGAGGCGTAGCTTCATTGTTTGCCCCGGGCGCCATAATCCCTAGATACGCCACTGTTTGTTCAGGACCTCGATGTGAAATGGTTAAATTATACACGACGGACCACATTGAAGGACCACATGGTTACATGAATTAAAGACATCATTTGAAAGCATGATATAGATTTATTTCGCAGCCTTTCGGATTTTGTTTAATCAAATAAACATGGGAAATAACAGCTGACATTGTACATGTCCAATTTTATTAAATCATTAAACTATTGAAACTTGTACGATGGGCATGCAATAATGAAATTTAAAAGGTTTATTCAATGTACAATTTCCATTATTTTATGGTGACTTTCCTAACTCACAATTTAATGATTCATTTCAATATATTTCCAGTCTTTAGGGCTGAAAGAAATTACCTTTTGGTATTATTTAACATTTCTGAAAGTCCCCTCCGGTGGTTAACTAGGTATGCTTGAATCTAAAATTGTTTAAAGAAACAAATCAGCGGATTAAATATTTGATTTTAATTAGTCCGCTTTTAGCTGCACATATTTTGTATAAATTCTAAGTTCCAATTATTCATTATAGTCAATATATGAGATTTAAAAAATTCTTTATTCTCAGACACACAAATATCATAAATTTTGTATATATTCTTCAGAAATTATTATTGATACTGGATAGGGTGTGCTGATACGTGCAAATAAAAAGGTCATAGGGTTTGATAATCACTGCCATGGCTATCCTATTTCGAGTTATATCAGTGCTTTTTCTTATCATGTCAAAATATACCTCTCCTATCTTAGAGCCTTGACTACGTTCACCTAAAAGTGTTTATGAAAGGAAATGATATCCGTTTGTAAATGCAGACTGATCTCACAAAAAAGATTATTATGTATAATTATTAGAGGATTGTTCACCCTATATCTCGAAATGTGGCCTAGACCTATAGTGCAAGCTGTATTGATTTTTCGTTGGGACGTTCAAACGGGGGGGGGGGGGGGGGCAAGGGGCGTTTGCTGACCTAACCTCATACTGGTTACTCTTCGAGGGTGTTCAGCGTGTTTCATTCACCTCATGATAAGTGAAAGAATGAATAAACTTTATTTCGGCAACATACCCACAAGTCTGTCTAAAGAGAATAAAATACTTCTGGTCGAAAGGTCGAGTTATTTGCATAATATCCTTTGTCTTCACTTTTTTGTAACCCATTTCCAAATATTTACTCAATGGATTTCATATTAACAGCTTTGCGGGAAAGGTGTCCCTATAAATATGTATAAAAACAGATGAAAAGGGGTCATTTATCATGAGGTGACCATGACTTCTATAAGTACTGTGGCACCTGTAATTACTGAAATTCGTCTTCAACTCTTAAAAGTGCATGCACTTTGATGGTCAAATTGGTGTCCTGTCCGAATCGGATCTCAATCAAACTGACCCCATGCCGGAAAGTACACAATTAAGCGGTTCAACCTGACTGACATAATGAAGCTCAAGCCTCAAGTATTACACCATATCCTTTTTTTTTTTAGACAATGCGACCACCGAGGTTTCATTAGACATACTGTCTGACATTGAACAGGAAAGATTTTTTTTTTTTTTTTTGGGGGGGGGGGGGAGGGGGTGTATGACGCTAGGCCTATCAAACGTACTAGGACTATCGGAAAAATGCAACGAATAAAATCAAGCCACATTTAAGAGTGGCGAGAAAGAAAGGGGGGAGGGGAAGAAAAGGGATGAAAAGATGAAGATGAAGTTGGAGTCGGTGGGGGGGGGGGGGGGGGCGGGTGAAGAGAATGAAGACAAACATAAGACCCCTGCTGCACCCCCTTATCATTGCATGTTGGAGTCCTTTATATTGCCATGATTGCACAGCGCCACTGTGTTCTTCGTTGATATTCATAATGTTCATTCAATATCTTGAGTGTCATCATGATGTTTTTATTTATTGCTGCATCCCTAAATATCACAGCGACATTTCAGAACTCTCCTATCCATGCTTCATAATGAATGAATGGAGAGATAAATATGGATCATATGTTTATTTGATTTCTTTGATAAATACAGCTCCCTTCGCATCGTTCGCTACAAAGAAGCTTGGTCCTCGGGCTGTAATGATGGTTGGCGGCCTCATCAACGGAGCAGGTATCTTTATGGCGTCCTTAGCAACCAATATTATCGTCGTAGGTGTAGGAATCTCAGCAATTGCAGGTGATTTATAATCATTGAACCCGCCTCACACGAGGCGTCATTTGCCGACGTAAGGACAAGGTTGATCACTACAATTATTGTTTAATTCAACAGGATTAATGCCGGTGCGAACATGAACAAACGGCCGGGACAGGAATGAATCCTATTGAATTGATCAATAGCTGGAGTAATCAACGCGATCCTTATGTCGGCAAATGACGCCTCGGGGGGGGGGGGGGGGCACTCACATTTTTCAGACGGAGGTGTGCCGCAGCCGCCCTCGAAACGGGGGTCTAAGGAACTGACTAGAAGCGAAAAACATAGGTCTTTGGAACGGTGGATCTATACTAAACTGAGAGAGAGAGAGAAACCCCCCCCCCCAAAACCCCCCCAAAAACACACGGTCTAAGGAACGTAGACTCAGGGGCGGCGGAGCGTCTTTCAAAGTGGGGGGGGGGGGCACCAACAGAAACGGGCACTTTTGGGAAAAAGGGGCATCTACAAAAGGTGAAAACAAGGCGGAAAATGCCACTTTGAGACATTATAGTATACCGCTACATTCTGATTAATACACTATCGAGGATCATTTTCGACACATTATTGTTTATGTCTTAACATGGTTCTAGATAGAAACTACTTTGCAGTTGAGTGTAATGGTCTGATTATTCATTTGCGAGCGAGCGAAGCGAGCGAGCAAAATAGAATAGCAGCGATTTTCCTAATATGATAAGAAGACATTGATAAATGCGAGCGAGCGTAGAGAACAAGCTTTGGAAAAATTGTAGAATAAAATTGTCCTCCTTCCTATTATTATTTAGGGCACTGCTCATTCTTGTATAATTTAGGGAATTGTGCCCCTCCTGCCCCCTGCTCCACTCTCTCACATTGTGCTGATATCAGTAGGAATTTATTATTATGAAACCTCTGATTATTCGGAGCTTGGTATATGGTTCTTTTGAGGATTTTAGGGCACAGTTTGTAAGCGACATCGTAGAATATAGGTAAAATATAGGTATATAGGTAGGGCAATTATCGGAAGACAAAAGGGGCACTTATCAAAAGGGAAAATAATACTACTAGAAAGAAAAAGGGGCACTGATCAGAAGTAAAAGGGGTACTTAGAAAGAGGCATTTATCAGAAGTGAAAAGGACACTTATCATAACGAAAAAATTGTACTATTAGAACGGAAAATGGGTACTAATCATACGAAAACAGGGACACTTGTCGCATTTCAAAGGGGGCACTTATCTGAGCGTAAAAGGGGCACTTATCAGAAGGTGAAATGGGCACTTATTAGAAAGAAGAAGGGGCAGTCATACGAAGAAAAAGGGTCACTTATCAGAGGTGAAAAAGGGCACTTATTAGAAGGAAAATTGCACTATTAGAACGAAAAATGGGCAATAATCAGACGAAAAACGAAGACACAGATTTCAAAAGGTGCAGTAATGTTTGAGGTTAAGGGGGCTCTTATCAGAAAGTGAAAAGGGCATTTTTCACAAAGAAGAAGGGGCGCAGTTATACGAAGGAAAAGGGGCACTTATCAGAGGTGGAAAAAGGCACTTATCAGAAGGAAAAATTGCACTATTAAAACGGAAAATGGGCACTAATCAGACGAAAAAAGGGCACTTATTAGATTTTAAAAGGGGCAGTAATGTCTGAGGTAAAGGGGGCACTTATCAGAAGGTGAAAAGGGCACTTATTAGAAAGAAAAAGGGGTACTATACGAAGAAAAGGGGGCACTTATCAGCTATGAAAAGTGGCGCTTTTGGGGTACTTGAGAAGGGCGAGAACGGCAGTTTATTGAAATTCGCGTATCTTGAGAACGGCGATCGGCCGTTGAAAAAGGGGATCGCCAAAGGGGCACATACCTGTCTGTCAAATATATTAAGTGCCCCCCCCCCCCGGGGGTCATTACCTGGCCAGTCGAGCCAGTTAAAAAAAGCGCCGCCTCTGCGTAGACTACGTGGGGATTCTATAGTGCATGCATATGCAATTGCGCACGCAAGTGAATGGACGCACGTATGCGATATCGAGAGCTAAGGAACGGGGCGCGCCGGGGGGAAACGGAGAGAGACGAGCGCTTTTGTTCCGGCCGGGTATCTTGAGAACGCGTGAGAAGGGCGAGAACGGCAGTTTATTGAAATTCGCGTATCTTGAGAACGGCGATCGGCCGTTGAAAAAGGGGATCGCCAAAGGGGCACATACCTGTCTGTCAAATATATTAAGTGCCCCCCCCCCGGGGGGTCATTACCTGGCCAGTCGAGCCAGTTAATAAAAGTATTGTTTGCACTGTTTAATTTGCAATCACCTTTTAGACATATATCAGTGTTTCATGACGCGTAAAAGATCTTAACAATCACTGACGCGATCCTTACGTCCGCACATGAGCTGGGCTTTAACTCCCAATGCATACGATGAGTCTAAGAGAGTTTTGTCTTACGTACGACTACGTCAGCGTCATGAACGGCGCGGCCTTTGGCGCACCATGTAAAGGTGATATCATACAAAATGTGATTGCAAAATGAGCAGTGCAAACATGACTTTGAATTACTGACGTATGCACTAAGTGCTTCCATAGACTTGATTAACGTAGGGTAATAACGCAATCGAAATAATGCATCTTATGCATCTTAGGCGTCATTTGCTGACGTAGGGAACGCGTCAGTGAGTTGAAGGAGCTTTTGCGCATAATGGAAGAGTGGTATCATACAAAATGTGATTGCAAAATGGACAGTGCCAACATTTCTTTAATTTACTGACGTATGCACTAATTGCATTCATAGGTCTGATTAGCGCAAGTAATATACACAATCAAAAAGACGCCTCTTGTGCAACGTGTACTGTATTATTTTTATCTAGGCGCATACTCTCCGATATGGTGTAACAAAGTAATGGCCCGGGGTATTGTGGAAGAGGAAATGAGATGGATTCTTTTGTAATGTGTATTGGAAATTATTAAAACAAATTGCCGAGTTTATTTAATAGATATTCGGCTAATTATATTTTTCAAGGAATCAACGCGTGTTGATGTTCTTATTGAGATAGTGTGTGTAAAATAAAATTGATGAAATGGATGAAGTGCTCAATTTTATGACATATTATCTGTTTAATATATATATATATATATATATATATATATATATATATATATATATATACATACACTGCCCTCGAAAAAGTTTTGGTACACCTGTAATAAAAACTGATTCCTCATAATTACAAACAGTTTATTTATCATCAGATTTGTGGCAACACTGCAACAATATGGTATCAAACTGAAGAGTAGACATCACCTTTTAAGTTGACACCAGTTTAACATAATTATGTTAAGCCTTTCAGGAGGCAGTCATGTCTTAATAAAGCTACCTACCCTGCTTTTTTTGTTATTATTTTGCCATGGGAAATCATATTCTTTGCAGAACTACTTCCACAATTTGACCTGATGGATGCCCAGGATGTGCCGTGCTGTGGTCGCTACCAGGAGCGGGTTCTTTGATGAGAAATCTCTATATGATTCGAAACATGATTAAAAAAAAAAAAAAAAAAACTTTTAAAAATTAAATAAATGTGCATTTCATGACATACCACTATTTATTCATTCATTATTTTCCTTGTAAGGGTATACACATATGCAAAGAATATGGACTTCCCATGAAAAAAATTAACAAAAATGCATTGTGGTGTTCCCAAAATGTTAATGTGTTTCTTAGCTGAAAATACTAGTTTTCTGCATGAGTATAGGAATGCTTATGTGTATCAGTCAATATATTTTTTATATTCATCAATACAAACATGACAAACGAGGATCAGATTTTGTAGAATGTCGAAAGGGCAAAAATGCTGGCACTACTGAACAATTTTTGGGGTAGGTTGCTTTTTAAAGGCATGACTGCCTCTTGAAACACTTTTCATATGTTAAACTGGTGTCAACTTGAAAGCTGAAATCTACTCTTCAGTTTGATGCCATAGAGTTGCAGTGCCACAAATCTGATGATAAATGAACTGTGGGAGATTGTGAGAAATCAGTTCTTATTACAGGTGTACCCCAACTTTTAGAGGACAGTGTACATACATACATGTAATTAAAGCCCTCTTAGTATTGGAAACAATTCTCTGAACCCCTCGACGATTTAAAACGCAGTTTATACACAAAACACACTTTAACTCTTGAAGTTGAAGTTTGAGTTTCCGCTAAGGATAATCAAATATTTTCAATCCTCGAATTTTCACGTGGAAAAAAAAACAAAAAACATCTAGAACAATACCAGGAAGGCCACAACACAATGAAGGATATCCTCTCTAAACTGTTATATAAAATGAGACGATAAACAATATCGAAGGTTCGTTGTATTTGTTTCGTAAGGATTAATCAACGTGTTCGTGTGTTGTGTAGTTGTTTCGTTGTTTTGTTTGTGTCTATATTGAAAAATGCTTCCACAGGTAGTTCGTTGCCTTTTCTCGCCATAAAACTCTTTTCTGATGCAGGATGACATTACTTTTATTTCAATGAACTGTCACGGCTTAGCTAGCGACAAGAAAAGAAAAGATGTACTGTTATATATTTGAAATCGAAATCATACGATATATGTTGTATCCAAGATACCCACTTTACTCCTGAAATAGAAACAGAAATACATAGGGATTGGGGAGGCGGCTGTTTTTTCTCCCATCATACATCCAGCTCTAGAGGAGTAGCAATTCTTTTCAAGGATACTATTGCGGTCAAAGTTAACAACTGTAGAATAGATAATCGGGGAAATTTGGTAGTTTTAGACTTGACCCTGTATGAATACGGTATTACTCTTGCGTCTTTATATGGACCAAACACTGATAATCCAACCTTTTTCGCAGATCTTCAACGTATTATAATTGAATTCGATAATCCACATGTCATTATCTGTGGGGACTGGAATTTAGTTCAGGACCACACCTTTGATACTCATAATTATTTACATGTAAATAACCCTAGAGCGAGACAGCAGGTAAACAATATGAAGAATGAATTAGACCTTTGCGACCCATGGAGAATTAGATATCCAATGAAAAAGTACTATACATGGCGGCAGCCGAATCCTTTTAAACAAGGTAGATTAGATTTCTTTTTAATTTCATCAGAATTGCTTTCTTTAGTTCATAAATCCGATATTATCTCTGGTTATCGAACAGACCATTCATTAATTCGTCTTAACTTGAGTTTAAATCAGATTAAAAGGGGCCCCGGAACTTGGAAGTTTAACAATTCTCTATTAAAAGATGAAATTTTTGTTTCCAAAATTACTAAAACTATAAAAGAGACAATTACATTTTACGCAAAAGATAAAGTGGAGTTTGATCAAAATGATAATATAGTTGGGGAATGTGAATTTTCTATCAATGACCAGTTATTTTTTGAAACCTTGATGATGATATTACGTGGAGAATCTATATCATATGGCTCTTTCATCAAGAAAAAAAAATGTAAATCGGGAAAAGGAACTAGAAAGAAATATAGAAGAACTGGAACAAAAATTAGTGATATCGAATGATAAGACTGCTGTATTGATAGAATTAAATAACAGAAAATCACAACTTGAAACTCTTCGCTTGAAAGTAAATGATGGCATCGCTATGAGATCAAGAATCAAGTGGATGGAGCTTGGAGAAAAGCCATCAAAATTCTTTTTAAACTTAGAAAAATAGAATAAAGTAAATAAAGAAATACGTCAATTGTCAACAGAGAATGGAGATGTTATTAGTGGACAGGATTGTATATTAAAAGAAATATTTAGGTTTTACTCAAATTTGTATGCGAGTAAAGAAACTGAAGACGTAAATCTTGATACATTATTAAACCACTCAGATATTCCTAAGTTAACTCCGGAAATGTCCACAATATTGGAAGGTCCTTTGAGAGAAGAGGAGGTTTATCAAATGCTCAAAAGTATGAAGACTAACAAATCCCCAGGGCAAGATGGTTTCACTGTTGAATTTTATCGATTATTTTGGCAATATCTTAAAACATTCATTATCAAATCTTTGAACTACGCTTACTTCACAGGAGAACTGTCGCAGTCACAAAAAATAGGTATAATCACACTGATACCTAAAGGGAACAAACCTCGACATTTACTAAAGAATTGGCGTCCTATTTCACTGTTAAATGTTATATACAAAATAGCATCTGGATGTATATCAAATCGACTGAAGCATGTGCTGCCCTATTTAATACACGAGAATCAAAAGGGATTCTTAAAAGGGCGTTTTATTGGGGAAAATATTCGTTTACTTTACGATACGCTACTGTACACAGAACTTAGAGATATACCAGGCATGTTGTTGATTATTGATTTCGAAAAGGCATTTGATTCTGTATCGCATAAGTTTCTCTTTAATGTTCTTGCGTCAGTGAGTTGAAGGAGCTTTTGCGCATAATGGAAGAGTGGTATCATACAAAATGTGATTGCAAAATGGACAGTGCCAACATTTCTTTAATTTACTGACGTATGCACTAATTGCATTCATAGGTCTGATTAGCGCAAGTAATATACACAATCAAAAAGACGCCTCTTGTGCAACGTGTACTGTATTATTTTTATCTAGGCGCATACTCTCCGATATGGTGTAACAAAGTAATGGCCCGGGGTATTGTGGAAGAGGAAATGAGATGGATTCTTTTGTAATGTGTATTGGAAATTATTAAAACAAATTGCCGAGTTTATTTAATAGATATTCGGCTAATTATATTTTTCAAGGAATCAACGCGTGTTGATGTTCTTATTGAGATAGTGTGTGTAAAATAAAATTGATGAAATGGATGAAGTGCTCAATTTTATGACATATTATCTGTTTAATATATATATATATATATATATATATATATATATATATATATATATACATACACTGCCCTCGAAAAAGTTTTGGTACACCTGTAATAAAAACTGATTCCTCATAATTACAAACAGTTTATTTATCATCAGATTTGTGGCAACACTGCAACAATATGGTATCAAACTGAAGAGTAGACATCACCTTTTAAGTTGACACCAGTTTAACATAATTATGTTAAGCCTTTCAGGAGGCAGTCATGTCTTAATAAAGCTACCTACCCTGCTTTTTTTGTTATTATTTTGCCATGGGAAATCATATTCTTTGCAGAACTACTTCCACAATTTGACCTGATGGATGCCCAGGATGTGCCGTGCTGTGGTCGCTACCAGGAGCGGGTTCTTTGATGAGAAATCTCTATATGATTCGAAACATGATTAAAAAAAAAAAAAAAAAAACTTTTAAAAATTAAATAAATGTGCATTTCATGACATACCACTATTTATTCATTCATTATTTTCCTTGTAAGGGTATACACATATGCAAAGAATATGGACTTCCCATGAAAAAAATTAACAAAAATGCATTGTGGTGTTCCCAAAATGTTAATGTGTTTCTTAGCTGAAAATACTAGTTTTCTGCATGAGTATAGGAATGCTTATGTGTATCAGTCAATATATTTTTTATATTCATCAATACAAACATGACAAACGAGGATCAGATTTTGTAGAATGTCGAAAGGGCAAAAATGCTGGCACTACTGAACAATTTTTGGGGTAGGTTGCTTTTTAAAGGCATGACTGCCTCTTGAAACACTTTTCATATGTTAAACTGGTGTCAACTTGAAAGCTGAAATCTACTCTTCAGTTTGATGCCATAGAGTTGCAGTGCCACAAATCTGATGATAAATGAACTGTGGGAGATTGTGAGAAATCAGTTCTTATTACAGGTGTACCCCAACTTTTAGAGGACAGTGTACATACATACATGTAATTAAAGCCCTCTTAGTATTGGAAACAATTCTCTGAACCCCTCGACGATTTAAAACGCAGTTTATACACAAAACACACTTTAACTCTTGAAGTTGAAGTTTGAGTTTCCGCTAAGGATAATCAAATATTTTCAATCCTCGAATTTCCACGTGGAAAAAAAAACAAAAAACATCTAGAACAATACCAGGAAGGCCACAACACAATGAAGGATATCCTCTCTAAACTGTTATATAAAATGAGACGATAAACAATATCGAAGGTTCGTTGTATTTGTTTCGTAAGGATTAATCAACGTGTTCGTGTGTTGTGTAGTTGTTTCGTTGTTTTGTTTGTGTCTATATTGAAAAATGCTTCCACAGGTAGTTCGTTGCCTTTTCTCGCCATAAAACTCTTTTCTGATGCAGGATGACATTACTTTTATTTCAATGAACTGTCACGGCTTAGCTAGCGACAAGAAAAGAAAAGATGTACTGTTATATATTTGAAATCGAAATCATACGATATATGTTGTATCCAAGATACCCACTTTACTCCTGAAATAGAAACAGAAATACATAGGGATTGGGGAGGCGGCTGTTTTTTCTCCCATCATACATCCAGCTCTAGAGGAGTAGCAATTCTTTTCAAGGATACTATTGCGGTCAAAGTTAACA
Organism: Heliocidaris tuberculata; assembly: GCA_025618425.1. Classification (NCBI taxonomy): domain Eukaryota; kingdom Metazoa; phylum Echinodermata; class Echinoidea; order Camarodonta; family Echinometridae; genus Heliocidaris; species Heliocidaris tuberculata. The sequence goes on along the minus strand of CM046845.1, from coordinate 8,675,709 downwards.
ACTGTAGAATAGATAATCGGGGAAATTTGGTAGTTTTAGACTTGACCCTGCATGAATACGGTATTACTCTTGCGTCTTTATATGGACCAAACACTGATAATCCAACCTTTTTCGCAGATCTTCAACGTATTATAATTGAATTCGATAATCCACATGTCATTATCTGTGGGGACTGGAATTTAGTTCAGGACCACACCTTTGATACTCATAATTATTTACATGTAAATAACCCTAGAGCGAGACAGCAGGTAAACAATATGAAGAATGAATTAGACCTTTGCGACCCATGGAGAATTAGATATCCAATGAAAAAGTACTATACATGGCGGCAGCCGAATCCTTTTAAACAAGGTAGATTAGATTTCTTTTTAATTTCATCAGAATTGCTTTCTTTAGTTCATAAATCCGATATTATCTCTGGTTATCGAACAGACCATTCATTAATTCGTCTTAACTTGAGTTTAAATCAGATTAAAAGGGGCCCCGGAACTTGGAAGTTTAACAATTCTCTATTAAAAGATGAAATTTTTGTTTCCAAAATTACTAAAACTATAAAAGAGACAATTACATTTTACGCAAAAGATAAAGTGGAGTTTGATCAAAATGATAATATAGTTGGGGAATGTGAATTTTCTATCAATGACCAGTTATTTTTTGAAACCTTGATGATGATATTACGTGGAGAATCTATATCATATGGCTCTTTCATCAAGAAAAAAAAATGTAAATCGGGAAAAGGAACTAGAAAGAAATATAGAAGAACTGGAACAAAAATTAGTGATATCGAATGATAAGACTGCTGTATTGATAGAATTAAATAACAGAAAATCACAACTTGAAACTCTTCGCTTGAAAGTAAATGATGGCATCGCTATGAGATCAAGAATCAAGTGGATGGAGCTTGGAGAAAAGCCATCAAAATTCTTTTTAAACTTAGAAAAACAGAATAAAGTAAATAAAGAAATACGTCAATTGTCAACAGAGAATGGAGATGTTATTAGTGGACAGGATTGTATATTAAAAGAAATATTTAGGTTTTACTCAAATTTGTATGCGAGTAAAGAAACTGAAGACGTAAATCTTGATACATTATTAAACCACTCAGATATTCCTAAGTTAACTCCGGAAATGTCCACAATATTGGAAGGTCCTTTGAGAGAAGAGGAGGTTTATCAAATGCTCAAAAGTATGAAGACTAACAAATCCCCAGGGCAAGATGGTTTCACTGTTGAATTTTATCGATTATTTTGGCAATATCTTAAAACATTCATTATCAAATCTTTGAACTACACTTACTTCACAGGAGAACTGTCGCAGTCACAAAAAATAGGTATAATCACACTGATACCTAAAGGGAACAAACCTCGACATTTACTAAAGAATTGGCGTCCTATTTCACTGTTAAATGTTATATACAAAATAGCATCTGGATGTATATCAAATCGACTGAAGCATGTGCTGCCCTATTTAATACACGAGAATCAAAAGGGATTCTTAAAAGGGCGTTTTATTGGGGAAAATATTCGTTTACTTTACGATACGCTACTGTACACAGAACTTAGAGATATACCAGGCATGTTGTTGATTACTGATTTCGAAAAGGCATTTGATTCTGTATCGCATAAGTTTCTCTTTAATGTTCTTGATTTCTTTCGCTTCGGGCCATCATTGAAAAAATGGATTCATTTATTTTATGAAAATGCGTCTTCTAGTGTTACAGTAAATGGATTTTGTACAGAGAGATTTGTTATAGGACGAGGGTGTCGTCAAGGAGACCCTTTATCGCCCTACCTTTTTTTACTTGTTAGCGAAATACTAGGAATTTTGATTAGGCGCTCCAATTCTATATCTGGTTTGTATTTAAATGGAAAAACAAGTAAACTCCTACAATACGCAGATGACACTCTTTTGACACTTAATGGTACAAAGGAAGAGTTACACTGTGCACTAAGTATTCTAGATGATTTTGAAAAAATGTCAAACCTTAAGATAAACATTACGAAAACTCAAGTGTTATGGATCGGAAAAAATAGGGCCTGTAAGAAACAATTAATGCCAGAACACAAACTAAATTGGGTATCCGAAGGTTACTCGAGATACCTAGGAATAGACTTTTCGGTTAACTTGTTAGAAATGGTCAATCATAATTATTGTGAAAAAATTAAAGAAATAAAACGCCAAATTATGTCATGGTCAAAAAGAACCTTAACTGTCTTAGGGAGGATAACTGTAGTTAAAAGTTTGTTGGTACCAAAACTAAATTATTTGTTATTATCACTTCCAGAACCTAATTCTCAAATTATGATAGATATAAACCGTTCTTTTTATGCGTTTATCTGGGGTAACAAACCTGATAAGATAAGTAGAGAACAAATGTGTCAACTATACTCTGAAGGCGGAGTTAAAATGATTAATATTTTTATTCATGCCAAATCTCTAAAGATATCGTGGATTAGAAGATTTGTAAGTGATTCTCAGGTAAAAAATTACACTTTCCATATGTTTTATTCGTTCTTGCCTCAAAATTATTCTTTTCATTTGTATATGGGATCTATTTACTACAAAAACTTGGCAGACTTGACACCAAATCCATTTTGGAAAGAGGTTCTTTTAGCATGGTCAGACCTGGTGGAACTTTTTATCGAAAATATTGCATGTCAACCTCTTTGGAATAACCCCCAAATAAAAATGAATGGTAGAGTAATATACTTTAGGTCCTGGAGTGTAAAGGGAATACGTTTTGTGAATGACATTTTAGAACAAGACGGATCTTTTCTTTCATATTTTGATTTTCAACGTCGGTTTGACATACAAACAAACTTTCTCCAGTACTATGGTCTATGTAATGCTGTTCGGTCAGGTTTTGAAAAGAGTACACGTGTAATTCCAAAGGCCATAGAACCTATAATTCCTGAAGCTTTGCACCTTATAGTGAAAACAAAATCTGGTTGTTCCCATATTTATCAGTCTTTCTTAAAATACAAAGTCAAAGAATGTAAAAGTCTTATAAAGTGGAAAAAAATCTTAGATATTCAGGATGAACGATGGGGGTCATATTGTTTAATTCCTTTTCAATCAATAGATACCAATATGAGATGGTTCCAAATCAAGATTTTAAACAGAATATTATATATGAGAGATGCATTGTTGAAATTTGGTGTGGTAACTGATAAAAAATGCACCTTTTGTAATAACAGTGAAGAAACCATTACACACGTGTTTTGCTCTTGTCAGTACACGAATGTAATATGGTCTAAATTTGAGTACTGGGTACTTCATAATACTGGGGAAAAGGTTATACTTACAAATCAAAATAAGTTGTTTGGATTTTGCGGTATCAATAACAATGCACTAAACTGTATACTGATGGTTGTACGACGAGAAATATTTCATGCCAAATTACAAAATCAATTACCTTCATTTGAGAAAATTATATTAGCCGTAAAATGTTATTACGAAATGGAAAAATACATTTATCAAACGAATCTCAAAGAAAAGAAATTACTGAAGTAATGGTTTCTGTTCAGAAAATGTTTTGAGAGTGTAGGCAGCGTGACAACATGAAAATGATCAATTTACTATGTATTGTTTTATATCATATGTATTGAAAAAAAGAAATCTTTATTTTTTCTCTGCCCTTAAGTTTGGGCCGTGATGTTCATTGTTATGCCATTGTTTACTCATTCTGTTGCACTATCCTGAATACGAAAGTATATGATTATTTGTATTTGTTGAATTTGTTTTTTGTAAATAAAGAACCCTGTGGAAGGGGGAAAAAAAAAAAAAAATTAATCAACACAAAGTTTACGTTTGTTTAATAGTTTGGCAATTAGATGGCCCCTTCTTAGTGTACATGTATAGTCCATTTGACAGTCACATGTAGTCAATAGTGAACCTATAAAAGTGCTTTCCGTTGAAGTTGTTTTTTTTTTAATTTGTGATCCCATGTGTTTTCCGAACAATTTCAGGTTTGTTGCCGAAGTAGGAACTAGGCAATGCGCACAGTTTGCATATTTAAATCCAAAGTGTTTTTAATCTCGTGCAATGAAACCTGTGACAGAGGCCGCGGAGCATTTTTGAAAGTGGGGGGGGGGGGGGGGGGATATGATTTCACTTGAATAATGACAATATCGCACCTTTTTTCCGTTGATTTTATGAAACGTGGGCTTCCCGAACAAAGCCTCTGGAAAAAAAGATAAAATCATGATAAAGAGAAGATAATGCAGTCAAATTATTGTTTGGAGTCTACTGCACATTAAACATTACTAATATTTATAAGATTTAGCTTTGTATAATTTCATATTCAAAACATAGCTGCCTTAGTTGTTTCCTCTATCCAAATTGTGATTGCTTAAAATTCTAACACAATCGAGTTCCCTTTCCGTTGGTCCCTTTGCAGGAACTGGTAGTTCTATGATCTACGTCGCAGCTCTGGTGACGGTCAGAAGGAACTTTCACAGCTTCTACGCAGTTGCTAATGGCTTGACACTGGCAGGGGTCTCGGTGGCCGTGTTCACATTTCCTCCTATCATCAGGGTACTCATCAACCATTTCGGATGGAGAGGTGCCATGTCCATCCTATCCGCCATCTCCCTCAATGCTATGGTGACAGGAGCTCTGATGAAAGACAGCGGTCTCATACGAAAACCGAGGAGATATTCTAAGGACAAAGGAGAGACAAAGCCATTTGTACCAAAACCTTGTGATATGAAGACACCGGAGGCAAGTGGATTTCATGACGAAACCAATAAGCTATCCTGCACCTTGAGAAAAAGTGGTCTTCAAAAAACGGGTGGTAGCAATACGGGTGTGACATTCAAAACTGTTCATGATCGTGATGTCACTTACAGCGAAGGGAAGGATTACACATCGAGCAGCTGCGAGATGGGTCTACGCAGCGTCTACACAGACGGCGAAATTACCTCGATGCCAGTGCCAATGAATGGAAATGGACTATCATGCAGGAGACCGAGCATCAGGGAGAAATACGTCAAGTTGATAGTAGCGAACATCACCCATGGAATACTTGGTGTGGTGGCGTTTCTGTGGTCCATGGCCAACACCGCTACGATGAAGTACCTGGCGGTGGCCGGAGTTCAACGCGGTCTTACGTCTATCCAAGGAGCCGTGCTCCTATCTGCTACCGGTGTCACCCAGTGCCTTAGCCTCCTTGTCAATGGTATCATCATCTCCAAAGGATGGATGACCCCTCTGCAGCTGTACCTCATCGTTTTCCTGCTAATGGCCGGCTCGGGATTCGGGATAGCCATGTTCCAACACTACGTCGTGGGTCTCGTCTGCTCGGCGTTGTTCGGACTCGGTACAGGGACCATCGTTTCACTGAACCTGGTGGTACAACGTACCTTAGACCCAAGAGCTGGGGCACAGGCTGCAGGATGGCTTATGTTCATCGAGGGTGTGGCCGGCTGCCTCGGAGGATTCTGTATAGGTATGGCTAAAATGAACCCCTTGTTCTCGTCTTATAAACTGTTTGTTGCAACTTATTCTAATCGATCGCATTGCACGTAATCTTGGCGATATTCTATACACAGGAGATAGGAGGCTGTGACTTTGCGATTAATTGGGAGATAGTCCAGATGCAGTCGATTTGGGTCAATCGCAGCTCTTTATAAGAAAGGGGTCTTGTCTCTCTTAATTAAATGATTAATACATGCAATAGACCGCTTCTGTAATGTATACAAATTTATTCACATAATTCTCTGAGCACCTAGTGACGAGCTATTCCATTAACCTGCTTTTTATAAATGAGCCTCAATGCTTGGAATCCAGTTTGCATACATTATCTGTTGCTATGTCCGACAATCCTCCGGCAAGCTTTCAGGTTGTCAAGAACAACCTTTATTTGAAAGTTATTTATAAAATTGCATACATTACCAAAGCGGTCTATTCCAAATACCGAACGCCACCTGAATTTTGGCAAATCAGAACATGCAGAATCGGGCACTTAAGACCGTTGCATATTATCCCTACGTTTATAAGGCCTCTAATCGTATTGAGCATAGGAATAGCCTGTAGGTTTCAAACAAGTTGTATCTTAACAATGCAAGAAAATATGATATCGAGACAAAATTCGATGATTACACTGCTCGTCTATTTTTTGTTTCGCAAAGAATGTAAACTTTAAGGGAATTACACAATTCGGATATTATGAACATAAGGTCGTTCTATGCACGAAGTACAGAATTTTAGTCGTACATGTATGGCGCATTGAATATGTGAAATGCTTCAGATCTTACAACCTAAAGCAGTTTTCAATATCAGGGTGATTTGTAGGGAGGATTGTTTTTTCACACTCACATTCTAAACTTTGTTGTCACTGGTTGTTTTTAAAGGTCTCTCCTTGAAGTACTGTATATCCTCTTGCGAAACACAGTGACGTACGTTTAGGATAGTGGAGGAGGGAGAGGGGGCGGGGCGGGGCGCACCCCCATAGTTGGATGTAATGGTGTAGGAGTTGTGCAGGGGGTGCTGTCGGTGATTTTTCGGATTGAAAAAGTACCCCTTAGTACGTTTTGACTTTTTTGTTTGCTTGTCAGAGAATATTGGAGTGCCAAAGTACCCCCAAAATTTGATGACTTTTTGGGGGGCTTTTTCGAGATCTTTGGTGTGTGTAGGTACCCCTTAGAACCGGAGATCATCCAACCTTTTATTCCAGGGGCGGATCCAAGATTTTGTAACAGAGGGGGCACGATGTCGAAAAGGTATACGCAATTAAGGGGCACTTTTTTATTGTGTACCAAAGGTATACTTTAAAAGAGGAGGGGAAGGGGAGGGGGACTCATGGGCCAGTTGTTCCCTGTGAAAACCGTCACTGTTCTAGTGTGACTATGGATTAACACCCTTTTTATTAAAAAGAATGGTGAAACACAATGTACAAGCTCTTTGCTACGTAAATCATGATGTTGTTGCCTAGTTCAAGGGATTTCCCCCTGTAATAACATGAGGAATACCGGCATTTTTCCTGGAACAGGAACCAGAGTTGAAGAGCAACACAAATCCGCCTTGATTTGGTGCCAGACGGGGCCATTTATTTAGTCTTACTTGATCAACATGTTGTCAGGAGGGCTAGTAGTCTGCTTTTTTTATTAATCTGACCGCCCTGAAAGGACGAGGAGAAGTACATTATAAAACACATGAAATAAAAATGGTATTGCGGAGTTTCGAAAGACTAGGAGGGGGTGATTACTCCTAGGAACTTTCTGCTGTGGAATAACCTATCACCACAAAATTTGGACACACGTCAGAAATACCTCATAGATCAAGATCATGTTAAAAACTGCTACTTTTCAATCTTGCTAATTTTGCAAATTTTATTGATAGATATAATTCTTTGGGGGTAATGTTTCAATAATATTTGGTTCGTTCGAATCCTCATTGTAAAGTATGCTCTACTTTTAAATAGTTCATCTGCTCGACAGTGGGTTGGGTGTGGTAAAACCGGTTTCGACGTATTTTTAATTTCTGATGGGCATGACTGGTTGTATAATAATAATGGCCACTTATATAGCTCTCATATCCGTCACGCACTGACACCTATGGCGCTGTACATTATTACCCGTTATAGCCGAGCCAACAAAGTAACTAGCGCTCAAGCATTTACCTTTAGCAAAGTACAAAGTTTCTTCCCAAGATGAACTTCTTCTAGTTTAATAAATTGTCTTCTTTCTCGCATGGCTAGCCAATTTGATATTCAAGCGTTGACAATCCTTCCTCAGTGCTTACATCCTTGGATAATGTTTTTCCAAAACCTAAATCTGCCCCTCTAGACCCAGGTGTACAAAATGGGTACCAAGAAATGATAGGGCAATAATGATTGCAGGGCCTTCAGGAGAAGCAGTATCAATTATTATTATTATTGTTATTATTATTATTATCATTATTATTATTATTATTAGTAGTAGTAGTAGTATTATCATTATTATTATTGTTACTATTATTTTTTTTAATTATTAATATTGTTATTATTATTATCATTATTTTTTTTTCTTCTTTAAACACGTTAACGTAATCACAATTAAACACAAATCTTCTGTTATCTCTCTAACCTGTACCAATTTTCACTGCCAAAGGGCCTACTTAAAAAAAAGAGAGCCTGTGTACAGACAAAGAAAGAAATTGAACAATGGTATAATACACACATAAAATGTAAGTACTAAAAATTACAGTAACAAAAAAGAATAAACACTAACAACAAAAGACAAATATATACAAAGGCAACAAATAAACGAACAAAACAACAGCAAAAAAGAAAACACTAACAACATATTGCACGTTATACCAGTGTATGTATTGATAACGAACGGATTTGATGTTTGAATCATTGAATCATTGAGGCGAGCTAACAGTTTGAATTTACATACAATAAAGACATCGTTTTATGTGGTTACTTACAGGTGCTGTCCGTGACTTGTCTGGTAGTTACACAATCTCCTTTTTGGTCTCCGGTGCAATGACGTCAGTAGCTGCAGTCCTCGTTATCGTCATCCTCGTCATCCGTCGTGTTAGGAGAGGTCATTAGAGGGCGTCTGTCATGAAATGACGAGTCGCCACTTCTACCATGTGATGCTGCCGACTGCAACCTCTACCAACTGCTCTTTGCCACTACTCAGGGGCGGCGGATCATCTTCCAAAGTGTGTGTGTGTGTGTGTGGGGGGGGGGGGAACTAGCCAAAAAGGGGCACTTATAAGAAAGAAAAATAGGCACCTATATATCCGAAGTAAAATTGAATTTATCAGAAGGAGAAAAGGGCACTTATTAGAGAGAAGGAGCCAATTAACAGGTGTGAAAAGGGGCACTTATCAGAAGGAGAAAAAGAGCACTTATCAGAAGGGGAAAGGGCTCTTATTAGAAAGGAAAGGGTCAATTTTAATGGTATAGAGGGCACTTATCAGAGAGAAAGGGGGGATTTTTCAGAAATAAAAAGGGTACTTTTGGGGTACTTCGAAAGGGGGGGGGGGGTCACTGTGCCGCCCCTGCCTCTACTCCTTTACGATAGAGCTACAATGTTTAAGAGTGTCTGAATGTAGCTCTTTTTTCAGAACGAGGAAATATGAAGGCGCTAACATAGATATACATGTATACTTATTTAATTCAGTTCAATCAAATGCTTTTATATATTTATCCGTAAATTTTATAAATTAATGAAAGGAAATTTGCTCTTATTTTTTTATTTATTTTTTCTTTTTTTTTACTGGAATCAGTGGAATTACAAATGTTAATAGATATTGAAGAAGAAAATGCAAACATCGGGGTCTGCATCAGGAGTGGATCCATGGTTTTGCAAAGCTGGAATTATGCTCCCTCTTTTGTTTGTAAAACGGTATTTAATAGTCTGTTCTATTTAAAAAAAAATGGGTTAATTCACCAACTTTTACAATCCATTAGATCTCATTTGCATATTCTTCGGCATTGCAATTAGGAATCCGACGCTATTCATTGCAAAACTTTCCCCAAGGAGCCGTAAAGTTTCCTTGAACCATTTTTACCCTCTTCCAATTCGATTTTAAAGACTTCGCGTTTATTCTGAACTTCCTATCTTCCAGTGAAAATCAAAAAGTCTTTCTTTTTTGTTGTTCCTACTTCTCAAATAGTTCACTGAACTTGATTTTGCGTCCAAAATACATCTCACACAAAATTCCTTATGGCTGAAAGAACATCTGGATCTTGTAAGGCCTCTATAGTAATTGCCATGAACTTGTTGGCTGAGTGTCTGTTGGTATTTTTGATGATAATAGGGTATTGTACAAGATGATGCAGAACAAAAGCTGTTATGTTGGTAAGATAGCAAGAGTCAGAACACACACTCACGGAAGCCATACACAAGTTTGATTACGACCCATACAACTTTAAATCATATGGACGGGACTGTGCATAAGAATAATGAGCAAATCAGCTAAAAGTGATCAAAATGTTAAAGGCAAGAACAAACGTTATATGTACAAAATTATTAAGAAAATTCTTACCTTAGTATATTCTCCAGGTGACTCATATTTAATTGCAAAAGTTTATTAGAATTAGAATAATTAGTGTAACATGATGACGTTTTTGCATACCCGCTTGGGATTTCTTTCTTGTGTGATCTACATTATAAAAGTAAGTAGAGTATTGTCTCCGTTTGGGATCTGGGGAGCGTTTCATGAAAGGAAGTTGTCGGATATTTTATCCGACAACTGTTATAAGCTACTGAAATCCTTGCATCTGATTGGCTGAGAGCAAATTTGTCGGATAAAATATCTGACAAGTCCTTTCATGGAACGCCCCCCAGGTTAGAAGCTCTATCAGTATTAAAGGATTATTTTGTTACGGCATTAGAGTATGTTGTACATGTATATAATCAACCGTTTTTTTTTTTTTTCTTATACATTTACATCTTTGAGTCGCATTTTGTACTGTATATTGCATCTATACTTATGTCGGCATGCGTTTAATATGCAAAATTGTCTGGATATGAAAGCACCAATATAGTCAGAATTTCTCGATTTCAGTTATGTTGAAATTGCAGTTCAGACCGTACCGATAACCATGATAACGATAACGATAACGATAACGATATTTTTCTTTAAGTATAGTGGAGGTGCCGTGGTCCAGTGGTTTAAGGCGCTTGACTGGAGATGCGAGGATCGGGCGTTCGATCCCCGGCACGGCACTTATGCCCTTGAGCAAGGCATTTTATCTACATTGCTCTTTTATCATATATCAAATAAATGAAGTGCTAAAGGCATATTGATACCAGGGTGTGCGTGTGTGTTATTTAAAAAAAAAAAAAATACAGCTGCCCTACTTTTTTTGTCTTTTCGTAAAAAGACGAGCATACTCTCTCTCTCTCTCTCTCTCTCTCTCTCACACACACACACACACACCCACAAACACACACACACAACGCCCCCCACACAAAACAAAGTAGGGTGTACCTTTATCTTTTTCAAGACAATAGACCACATTTTGTGGTTTGGCTCAATAACTTTTCATTCAGAGCCCTAAAAAATATATCACATACATGAGTAGAGAGAGCATTTTTTGTTATATGACCATATTGCTTTTGATGCCAGGAATTTCAAAAAGGAGAATAAGCTTTAAAATCCTTAAATTGGCACCACATTGAGAGATTCAAAATCGGATTTTTTTTTTCATCGAAATTGCCTTTTTTTTTCATCTTTTCGACAAAATTCTGAACCAAGTATATACTGGTATATAATTTTCAAAGACACTACACCTTATTAGAACCATGTGTAGCACTAACAGAAAAATATAATTGTTGCCAGTTTGAAGAACAGAATGTGATCAATTTAGCCCTTAAATCATAATTCTTGTCCTGAATGGGTTAGCTGAAAATTTCGTTACCGTTACCATGATCGGTGATGTCTGACCAGCCCATTGGCTTCTGAATTATTTAATTCCCATACGCTTTATACAGGAATCACCCGGTTATAGGAGCTAATGCGTTAACTAAGGCCGGAGGTCTAGGTTGACATATTGTTGCACGAGAAAAGTTCTGAATATGGACGAGGAAGTTAGATTGATTAGCCCGTATTCTGAACTCCGGTTTAACTTAAATCATGGTTTAAATCTGTGGTTTAAGTATAGGTAGCCAAAAATGTCAAAACTTTGTTTACACTGTATGTTCCTTGTGTTTACTGGAGTCTGGTCTCATGCTTTAATGGTCAAGAAAACTATTGTACTTATTTTTCCCAGATAGTTCGGGTACCCTAAAATGCTGATAAATTGAATATCTACTGTTAGAGATTTGTGTCACATTTGGCTGCCCATAGTTAAACCACACATTTAGAACATGGTTTCAGTTAAACCGGAGTTCAGAATACGGGCCATAGAGAATCATGCATGTGCTATAGATATCAAATTAATCTAGTGTATTATGATCATATGCAATATTCGGCAAACTCATAGAAGATGATTTGAATAAAGAAAATAGGCATTCAGTATTACGCTATTTTTTGTTTTGCATAATGTTAATGTTTGTTTCTCCAGCATCGCAAAAATGTTTACTTATAATCTCTATAGTCAAGACAACTCATTTAATGACATACAAATCATTCAATTCAATTTGATTCAAATAAACATTTATGTTATTCCATCGTTTTGTGTGGACATTTTACATTTTGTTCACATAGTACAATATAATATAAAGTAATTTAATTATTTCGAATCAAATAACTTTAAATACAAGGAAGAATGCGCGAATCCCAGTAAGCTTACACTTGTAACGGGTATATCTGAGAACACAAGTACAAGATAAATAATACAATATAAGTACAATAAATATCATGATATGACCTTTAGCCTTTTTTTTCGAAGTGTGGTTCTCGTTGAGTTTCTGGTAGAACCAAAGGTTAAAAAATAATTTTTTGAACTATATTATTCTTTCCATAATAGTTTGGAAGCATATTATAGAAGAAGAGTCCCCTGAGAAGGTTATATCTTGGCGTGCCCTCATATTCGAAATCTGCCCAGGAAATGGCTGAAAAGTTTGGGCCAAACTTTCATGCCGCATCATGTGTGTGTTGCCCCATATACACATTTCTGTGTGCAGTCCATGACTGAGTAAATTTCTTCTCATTTTGAATATTTTACAATCTCACAGTGTGCACAAATTCTTATGTGCTACATGATCAAACTTCCCCATCTTGCTTCCAGACAGTTTTCTCACAATGTAATCACTTGACCTGAACTCAACTATGTCTTTAATGTATCATGGTAAATTAGCATTGTTAAGAAACGCTTGTATGTGTGTGCATTAAAAAAAAAATACATTTATTTTTTTTTTATACATTATCAATATTTCACATGCACACCAATAAAACGAAATGCCATAGGCTTCGCCAGATGCAGAATCGTCATTGTGAAAATCATTATACTGTACTGTGCTAACTCAATAAAATGTGTTATGTAGTCGTAGTGTGTTTTGTTCAATGAATGAATTAGACAAGCTAATATAGTATACACCCTACCTTCGCTCTCTCTCTCTCTCTCTTTCCCTCTTTGTCTCTCCCTCTCTCATTCACTCTCTTTTAAAAAAAGTCAATTTGGCTTTCACACTCTTATTTCTAACACGTCTATTTCTTCACTATCGTTATTGTTTTACCTTTCTTCGTCATTCAAACATAAGTTGATATAAAAGCTGGGATTATTCATAAAATAATCATTCATGATGTTCTTAATGCTTATGATACAAGTTTTACATATATTTTTTTTTTACTATCAATCAAGACAAAGCGAATTTCTACCGATGGTCCAGAAGGTTTAGTAGAGAAACATCTCAAATATTTTTTTTGATTTTTTGATTTTTTTTTTATTTTTGATTTTATTTGTTTCCACGATCGGTTTACATTTGTACATGAGAAAGCAAAATATAAGTATATAAATCAAATGGCATAATACAAAGGATAATACATAATAACAGCTCAGTATAATAAACACCTTCCAGTAGAGGTAATAAACGCATACAGTAAATATCGCGTGTGATTGAGTCTCTATAGAACCATGAAAATGATATAATACAAATACAACATCTTGAACGCTGAGTTATGATATGGGGGAGCCATCGAAAGCACATATGAAAGAAATTATCGAAGAAGAAATAAAATATGGTATTTTTTAAAATTCATTTTTAATATGGCGAGAGAAACCATCTGAAATATTAAAAGCGGTCCAGAGCGAAAACTTAAGAACATTTAAGAAATGAATAAATTAAGTTTGTCTTTAATAGTCACAATAATAAATTCATTGCAAATGAAATGGAACATCTCCTGCCAATATCAACCATTTGATACTATTTAATTGCAGCAGATCATCATCATTACTAGTGAGTGCATAAATATTCGGTTATCGTCGGGAGCCAAAGCACTCTTATTTTCTTATTCATCTCCCTTCTGTTTTTCCTTCACCTCCCTTTTTTTCTTCTTTATCTCCCTTTTTTTCTCCTTCATCGGCCTTTTTTTCTCCTTCCTTGTTTTGTCCACCTTCCTTCGGTTTCTCATCTACATTTCCTTGTGTATCCTTCTCTTCGTTTTTGTTTCCTTCCTTGCCCGTTTCCGCATTCGGAGGGGGATCCTTCTTCGCTTCTGCTGCCGGAGCCCCACCGGGCTTGCGGACTCCCGGCCCCGCTTTCTTCGCGGCAGCTGCCCTGCCCTTCATCGCTAGACCGGCTATCTTTTTGGCCAGGTCATCTTTGCTTCCCCCGTTCGGAGCTGGCATCGGGTAATGGGGTTTGATTTTCCTGATGTCTACGCTGATGTTGGTAAAGAGAGTATGGAGGTCGTACACGGGGGTGGGATATACGATATCCGACAGCCCGTCCATTTTGTAGCGCCCTTTGAAGGTTTTCAGCAAACCGTATCTATTGAAATTATCGTGAAGAAACAATGAGCGTGTTAGGAAAAGACGTCAGTCAATTTATTATTCATTAGTTTGGTACCATTTACGATTGGTTTACATTGTGGATCTAGAAGAGGCATAACAAATGCGCTCATGCTCAAATCACTGCAAAAAGAGGCCTATCTTGAATATTGGAAGAAGTTAATTCCTACCAGTGATATCAATTCATTTCCCACCTTTCCTTTGTTGATTTATCTATTTTAGAAAAAAATATAGTTGGAAGAGCTTAATCATGGGTTTTCTGTTTATCAACTAGAATAAATGAAATGCGCAAATCACTTCTGGTGGTCAACCAAACCCTGCTCAAGGGCTTTTTGTCACAGTGACCCTTTAACAACTTTCGACAACTAAACAGCACCATTCTTATATGACACTAGAGGAAGCTAGTCAAGGACAATTTCATATCAACCTCGGTGATAATGCCCAGTGCTCTTTTCTTTTATTCGTTAAATAATTTCTTTGCTTGTGCCGCCTAAGACCCAGTAGAATGTTGCTTTCAGATCAGATTTCATGAAAAATTTGGTTGCAAGCTCATAGTCCTATATTGGTTGCCAAGGTATATATTAAAGTGAATGTAGGCCTATTTATTATTCAGACATAAATATATACATTGCATATTTCGTATCGCTCCACAAAAGATATAATCATGATAAAGCTGCATATATATATATATATATATATATATATATATATATATATATATATATATATATATATATATACATTGCGTCCCAGAAAAAACGAAACCCTAAAACAAAGGGTTATTGTGACCACACTTTGTGCTGTATGACAATGATTATTCATTTTCCATAAACTAAAAGTATTATGCTTTTAAATGATACCTTGATGGCATCCATCCGTACATTCTTTACCGAGCAGCGGCATTTTGAAAATGACATGTAAAAACTCAGTTGTGCCAGATTTGGGTAAAACCGTGAAAACGTTATGATCACATGCGAACATAACCCATGTAACCCAAATGTAACATGACTTTTAAAAACCTGCGAGAAGACTGTTTTTATGTGTTTCTTTCAATAACGATGGTAAGGATAATGCCCTCATCATGAAATAAAGGATGGTCAATGTTTTGTTGATGTTGGGGGAAAAGAAAGGGCATGTTTTGTATTGAATGGTACCTGCAGTCGAAATGAAAAGTAATTTTTTGAATTTTGAAGAACTGCAATTTCTTTTAAGAACAAAGCGGACAGAAAGGTGATATTTTTCATAAAAGTAAAGTCAGTGGCATTTTTCATTGTCATCATAAGGAAATACAAGGTTGAAAGGGCACATAAGGCAGAAAAAATATCAAGATTATGGCAATTTCTCACCTCAGGAGGGGCACCTTTTCTATCACAGGAGGGACATTTTTTCATCTTTTGAAGGATATTTACTGATTTAGGAAATTTTGGGGGCGTACACCCCTGCTACCACTGGAAATTGGTATCGACCCGTGTTTTATGAAGTTCTGATTGAATGCATGTCATCACACATAGGAATTTGACATATCATATTTTTAAAGCTGGTGTTTCCCTTGTGTCATGTTTGCATGTGATCCTAACGCTTTCACGGTTTTACCCAAATCTGGAACAACTGAGCTTTTACATGTCATTTTCAAAATGCTGCTGCTCGGTAAAGCATGTACAGATGGATACCATCAAGGTATCATTTAAAAGCATAATACTTCTAGTTTTTGGAAAATAGATAATTAATGTGATAGAGCACATAGTGTGGTCACAATAACCCTTTGTTTTAGGGTTTCGTTTTTTCTGGGACGCACTGTATATATATTATATAAATAGTGCATGGTCTATCATGCACTAATTCTGGATTATGTGCACGACAAATACTAAATTATCCTGAGTGCACTGGCCGAGGTGAAACAGACCTGCACGAGGAATAATTTAGTATTTGGAGTTCATATAGTGCAGTAATGGTGCATAAATAGAACATGCACTAATTGTTATAGTAAATAGACAGCTAGATCTATAACTGTTATTGCGTATTAGGCAAAGTTATAGTGCACGATAACAAAAATTTTGTACGTCACGTGATGCCAATCACAGCGCGTATTTGACTTTTTTTCTTGTTTATTGAACATACATGCATGCACAGTCTATGAATGTTCACTATTATTAGACTTTGGTTGTCCGACACATTCTCTGACGACAATCGCTCCGCGGTCATTATTTTAAATTTCCAAACATTACACCTAACCCTAACCCTAACCCTAATTCTAAATCTGATCTGAAACCCAACTGCAACCCCAACCTAACCCTAACCCTGAACTCCGGTTTAATTTTAACCGCGGTCTAAACATGCTAAGAGTGGTTTCAACCCAGTCTAAACCTGCCCTTTAAGGTTTTAGAAAATCACATTCTGAACTCCGGTTTAACTTAATTACACCCCAGTCCAAACATGTGGTTTAACTTTGCACAGAAACTTGGACTGGATTCGCGGTCTAAGTCAGTTTTAATAAAACTCTGGTTTAACTTAGACTGGAGTTTAAGTTAAACCAGAGTTCAGAATACGGGCCTATATCTTTGACGAAATAAAGCCAGGAGCGATTGTCGCCGAAGCAAATGCAAGAACACAACACCCAAGACCAATGCATACCTTTCCTTTGCTAAAGGTGCGCTTTTGTGATGATGTCTGATGACATCATAATGACCGACGGGTCCCTTGTGGCGCGTAATTTCGAGGCCGAGTTCTTTCACTCTCTTCCATATCTCATCGTCCTCGCCACCCCACCCCCAGTAGACGTTGGGGAAACCGTTGATGCTGAGGATGTTGCCTTTGGTAAGACCGGTAACGGCTCCGAAGAAGTTATCATACGGTAGTCTGAAATGTAAGAAGAAAATAATGATGATGATGATTATGATAATAATAATGATGAAGATAATAATAATGATGAAGATAATAATAATGATGAAGATAATAATAATAATAATGATAATAATAATAATAATAATAATAATAATAATAATAATAATAATAATAATAATAATAATAATAATAATAATAATAATAATAATAATAATAATAATAATAATAATAATAATAATAATAATAATAATAATAATAATAATAATAATAATAATAATAATAATAAATAATAATAATAATATTAATGATAATAATAATAATAATAATAATCATAATAACAATAACATTTGAATTTGAATCACAATTTGAAGCAAAAACATAAAGGTCATCAATTTTTTTTTTTTTTTGGTCCAGTTAAAATAAAAAGGGTCATCACACATTTTGTGGTATCTTTGTCATTCCCAATTCTCTGACAAGCGGGAAAAAAAAAGATTAAAAATTCTCCCACACCTTCCCCTATTCTCCTCTATCATGTCTATTCCATGGGCTTGCTATTTCGCCTTTCCTGCACCTAGTAAGATTGGTGTCCATCTCTATGATGCCAGTGCCCAATCAATGGCTAGGCCAACCATACGCCACTGAGTATAATGCTTATAGATGTATTTACTTGTAATTCGATCTGTCTAAGATCATCACCGGAGACGAAATGTTTGGGCATACTGGAACAGAAAAAATCATGATGATTACGATCATGAATGTATAAGACGCGATTTGGGTATAACATCGGGAAGGTTGACTAGGAAGAAAAGGCTGGTCATTAGACCAACTTCGAAATAATATTTTTTTTCCTTCAAATATAATGATGTATTTACTTGTAATTCCATCTATCAGCCCCGGAGACGAAATGTCTTGGCATACTGGAACAGCCGTAGTAATTACGATCATCGAGGGGCACGTGATCGACATCGTGAATGACGAAACAATCGTAGTTGGTAAAGTTAAGCGATTCGAGGAACCCGACGTTCATGAGCATGGCCCGGTTGAAGAGTTCTTGATTGGCCTGGGGGGGGGGGGGGGGGGGGGGGGGGGGGGGAAGACGGAAAAAATCAAGACTGTAAAAAAAAGAATAAATCGTACAAAACTGTCTATCTCTGCCCCTCCTGCCCCCCCCTCTCCTCCTCCCTTCTTCGCCCCTCCCTTCCTTCCTCCCTCCTCGTAAACTCTCTCTCTCTCTTCCTCTCTCTCTTCCTCTCTCTCCTCATCCTCCCACTTCGCCTCCACCCTCCCTCCTTGTAGCTCTCTCTCTCCCCTCCTCCTCCTCCCTCCTTCGCCCCTCCATCCCCCTCCTCCTGTCTCTCCCCCTGTCTCTCTCTCTCTCTCTCTCTCTCTCTCTCTCTCTCGATCCCCCTCTCTCCTAACCCGTAAAAATGGAGGAGGGGACGAGAAACTAGAAATCACCTTTGTCTGGCCATATACCGCAGTCACATCAACGAGACCGATACAAGACCGAACAAAACCATACACTACATAGAACGGCCAAGGATCGGTCGGTTCGGAATCGGTTTTGTTTCGGTTTGACGGTGTGACTGGGATATTACATACCTGCTCTACAATGAAGAAGCTGAACTCGAGGAGCTGTCTCTGAAGCATTGGTACCAGGTATCGCAGTATGATTGGCAGATGATAAAAACGATCTCGGAATGGTATTATTACAGCAACCTAAAAGAACAAAGAAAAAAACAAAAACAAAATTGGCATATTCAAAGAGCAAATACGTTTTATAGCCTTGTATGTGTCACCTGTCATGCTGATCGAAACGTGTGAACAGGAGGGTATTGGAATTGCCCTTGAGTTGATTTTTTGAAAGTCCTTGCGATCGTTTTTTTTTTTTTAAAATATATATACATGCATATAGATCTGCGGACATAAATGAAAGAAGTGACATTATTATTCACTTTTTTTGATTTCTTGATTTCAATGACTTCGATAAATGAATGAAGAGGCAAACCTTACCTTCCATCTCGGTAAACAATTGACTGGTTTCCAATGACCTCCCGGGAGATACCAATAATTGCTTATATTCATCACTTCCGATTCAATGACCTGATCGAAGAGCCAATCAACATGAGTGATGTTCCCAGTCTTCGGGTCGACAAGTTTCTTACGCAGATTCTCACTGGCTCGTTTCGCCGCGGTCCGAACTTTTCCCGCCAGGGTACCAAAAATGATCTCCTCTGTATGGACCATGGGCGAGTCCTTTAAATCGAGTTTTCTCTTTCCGACTGTATCACAGGAAAAATACGTATGTATCATT
Organism: Heliocidaris tuberculata; assembly: GCA_025618425.1. Classification (NCBI taxonomy): domain Eukaryota; kingdom Metazoa; phylum Echinodermata; class Echinoidea; order Camarodonta; family Echinometridae; genus Heliocidaris; species Heliocidaris tuberculata. The sequence goes on along the minus strand of CM046845.1, from coordinate 8,656,159 downwards.
AGTCAAAGATATTCTGGAAAATATCATACTGTTCACTGCATGTATCTCGTTTCTAACGAAAAAATAATTCATTTAAATGATTTGCTGTATGACAGTCATGTGTTCATGGATAATAAGTATTGTCCTATAGGTTGAAGTCCTATGGATAAGTTGGGTCGGAGCGATTGCTGAATGATATTCAATTACATATTCCCCCATCCAAGAACATCAATCATGACAAACATTAAAATCAGGCGTTTTAATTACCTACAAAGCTTCGACTTTATTCCAAACTTTTCTATCTCTGACGTCATCTCTCAAACATTCATAAGCAAAACAATCGATTTGCATTATGCATAACATCTCCCACCTCCCCCTTAAAAAGAGAAAGTCCTATTTCTCAACAATTAGGTTCAACAAATCGGGGACTGGGGCTGAGTGTGGAATGATATTCAGTTATTTATCTGTATCGTATTCCATCTGTCCCATATTTCCTCTATCTCATATTCCCTCTGTTCCGTATTCCCTCTGTCCGACATTCCCTCTGTCAGACATTCCCTCTGCCCCGGCCTGTATTCCCCCTATCCTGTATATCCTCTATCTCATATTACCTCTGTTCCATATTCCTGTGTCCCACTCTCCCTCTTTATCGTTTACCCTCTGTCCCATATTTCCTCTTTCTTAAATTCCCTCTGTTCCGTATTCCCTATTTTATATTCCCTATAACCCATTTTCCCTCTGTCTAATATCTCATCTAACTGTATACCCTCTGTCACTGTCTGTTCTGTATTCCTCTGTCCCATGATATTCCCCCTCACTTTTCCCCTTTGTCCCGTTATAATTATATTCCCTCTGTCCCATGTCCCCTCTTTCCCGTATTCCCTTTGTACCGTATCCCCCTGTCCCGTAATCCTGTGCACTGAATCCATTTTTCTTACCAAGTCCTGGTATATCAATCTCTGGACATATCGGGTTCGCTGCACATGAAAAAGGACCTGAACAAGAATGAAGAGAACGAAAATGAGAACTTTTAATAAAACAAGGATCATAGATTCAACTTTGATACAAATTCATGTTGTATTGAACTCATTCACACTCTATTCGTGCACTTCAACAAGAATAGCATAGGCCTTCATCACCCCGCATTCAAGACAAAAATATCATATCCGCAAAATACATCTTCTCATTTCCCCCTCACTTATTAATTTTCTTGCTCTTATTCCTTTACATTTCTTTTTGCATTTTTCTCCTCTTCTTCTTCTTCAGCTGCTATTTCTTTCACCCAATCTTCTTTTGCAACCAAGCCTCTGCTAATTTTTTTTCCTTATCTGTCTTCCTTTTCCGCTACCTCTTGCTTAATCTTCCTTTTTTTTTAGTGCTTCTCTTTCTCCTTTTCTTACTTTTCTTCTCCTTCACCTTCGCTGTCTTTTCTTTTTCGTTATCATCATCATTCTCTTCATTTTTCTTCGTAATTTTTTTTTTTACTTCTTAGCTTCTTGTTTTCTTCATCATCTCTAGCTCTTTCACCTATTCTTATAAATATTTTTTTTATTTATTTTTCATTTTTCATCTTCTCCTGCCTGTTTTTCATCACCTTCTTAATCACTATTATTCTTTTTCTCCATCAATGAAAATTAAACGCAACTTGATTTTCAACCAATCAGAATCGCGTATTTTGGACTTGCATTTTATTTTTTCGGGTTGCGTTTAATCGAAACTTTTTATGTAAGAGGGCCCAGCTCAGGCTGGTCGAAGTGTCCTGAGCATACGCATCAGTACGCCATGTTAGCCAGTTTCGCACCGATCTCTTTTGCAGGTCTTTTATGTTTGTATGTAAAATCAAAGAGGCTATGCACCATATAGACTTTGGTTAGTATGCTGGTATCGCTTTGTCTATTACTATATACTTTCTCTATATCAAATGTGTTTATTTTGTTTTTGTTTTTAATTTTGTACTAGGGCAAGTCCAAAGTATGTCCCATACGTCACCAAGTATAGATGGAATTGTGGAAATTTGACCATAAATTAACATGAAAATAATCATGTTACTTGGTATTCTGTCTGACCGCTGACCCAAGCTGTAGGAACGCTATCAGCTTGAAGCGGACATCGGATATACCAAAATCATAGATGTGGTCGGTAGCATATGGGGAAAAATTGGACTTTTGTATACTATGTAATTCTTTGGAATCGAATCGTAAGGCGGAGTCGTTGGTGATGGTGGTGGTGGTGGTGGTGGTGGTGTTGTTGTTGTTGTTGTTGGTTTTTTTTTTTTTTTTTTGGGGGGGGGGAGGGTTACAGCACCTCCACTCCACTTTCCTTTTCTTTTTTTTTTTTTTTTTTTTAATGTTGTCTTTCCTTCCTTATCCTTGAATTAACTTTTCTCTTTAGACAGAAGTTGAAGTATACATTATATATATATATCCCCCCCCCCCCCCCTTGATTACTGTATTATGAATCTTTTAATCATGCCAAGGTATAACTTGGGAAACTTCATTTGCGATTCTGTTTATGAGAAAATTTATCATAATTTTGCATGAAATGTGAAACTTTATTACTTGCAGTTGTGTTTATGTGAATATTTATTTGTAATTATGTACGTATGATATGTGAAACTTTACTTGAAATTTTGTTTATGTCAAAAAATTATATGTAATTTTGTATATGAAATTTTAAACTTCTTTTGTAATTTTGTTGAGAGGAAAGAATTACAAAAAAACTTGCAAAAAAAAAACAAAAAAAAAAGTTAACATTGATTTCCCTCACCCCATAATTAAATAAAATCAGACTTTTACTTTGTCAATTTAATTTGTTCATCCTGATTTCATTTTACATTTCATATTCTCGGAATCCTCCAATGCCTGACTTTTTTTTCGTTTTTCTCATCTAATGCAGCCTCCTTCCTACTCTCGATTTGCTCATTTACTCTCTTGAAAAAACAATCAAACAAACAAAGCAAATCAAAGTATCACTTAATACGTGATTCCCCGGGGGAGTGAAAATAGAGTGAAAATGGAGTGAAAATAGAGTGAAATTAGAGCGAAAATAGAGTGAAATGAGTAAAATAGAGTGAAATTAGAGCAAAAATAGAGTGAAATGAGTAAAATTAGAGTGATATTAGAGTGAAAATAGAGTGAAATTAGAGTGAAAATAGAGTGAAATTAGAGTGAAAATAGAGTGAAAATAGAGTGAAAATTCACTTACCGTGACCTGCTTGTGGTGAGGCTACTGCAACATCCTTTTCTTTTTCTTTCACTTCTCTCTCGTAGTTTGCAACGACCTTTTCTTGCTCCAACATCTGCGTCTTGAAGCTCGTTTGGTCGATGGCGGGTTCGACCTTGAAAAGGTTCTGAAGGTCATCGCTAACGTTCGATAAGTCGAAGAAACCCCGAAGACTTCTGGAATTATCAGACGGAATGGTCAGGTACGAGGACGGAGACTCAAGCGTCCCTATAAACAACAATTTTGCAAAGCAGTAAGTTAAAACACTGCAAACAAAATGTTGGGTAAAAGTTTAATACATTTTACTATCCTCTTGAACACCAGTTTTCGAAACCTATTACTGATGTTAATCAGGGGCCTGTTTCTCGAAACCAACGACAAGACAATCATAGCTTTATCCGCCAACTACGGAGATGTCTATGATCTTCCTAAACTGTTTCACGAAGAGCTAACTAGCTACATCTCGTGATATCGATACTATCGGCGAGAATAGGAGCCGACACGTAGCATTGGTTGCAATTACACTATATTTTTAAAAGCTAAATTTAACTCAACTGCAAATATTTGAATGAATTAGGAAATAAAAGAAAATAGAAAATGTAGAAGGGTATAATAGATGCCAAACACTTTTTAAATTATGTAAATAATACGATGGATTCACTTGTAAGTTGAAAAATATAAGCTATCGATTTCATGATCGGTGAGACAGTTCCCCGGATGTAATCATTTGATAGTTTATCAAAATATACCCATATATTTTCATAGTATTTATAAGATACTATGAACGTTTTAAACAATGTTTTCAGGCTTGATTATGATATTGTAATTACAAAAATATTCATATTGTATATAAGTTTAAACACGTATATTTCAAAGCATTCATTTAAATATCATTGATATAATTTATGTTTACGCTGATACGGGTCTGAAAACCAGAGAATATGCCGTTGACTATGGCTGGCCTACGGTGTCATATTACAGTTCCCTCGTCGGATTTTAGTTCACCAAAGAAATCTTTATAGAAATCATTTACGAAGATCGCCCAATTATTTGTTTTCACACAAAAAGCACTCTTGTAATTATTATATAAGAAGTAACATGTGATTTTCAAGTTTATTATGGTAGCACGTCATTTTTCATGCTAATTGATCAGATATGAAGGACCCATATCGTAAAATAGCTTTGCAATCAGAAGTTAAGAGACTTACTAAATTCATTTTGACATAAAACATACCTAGCAACAGTTATGAATTTAAATTTTTTCTAGATTATAATACTTCCCATTGCTTATCAGTATGATGGGATTAATTTGACAAGTTTTGGTTTAACTTTTTTTTTTAAATCCCACAACATTTTGATACAGGCCTATCTCCTGTCAGTCTATTATTGTTATCGTTTTGATTATGTATTTTTTTTTTCATTTGAAAAAAAAAAGAAGTTCCTTTCATATTGAAATGACCTCAATTAGACTGTGGTTTTTTGTATTTTTATCAATTAGAATGTGGAAAGAGTGTTGATTCACTAGAGTCAAGTGGAGACAAGCCTTGGACAGAAACACTATGTATTTTCATATAATTTTCATAATATAAACATGGATAAATTCCAGATAAAGTGAATGCGTAGAAAGAGTTGCATAGAAGTATGTAGTGTCCCTTTTTGCCGACCTTAATCTACCCAATAAATAACATGTGATGGCGCTGTACGTCGACTAAAAATGATATGACAGGGTTGGAGGCGTCATAAGTCCTTAGTCAGGAAGTTGTCATGCATCTTGGTAAAGACGGCTTCGTGAAACACGTAGCGGACAACCAGAGAACTAGCGCTGACTTAGTCAAGAACTTAAACATATGACGGTTTAGAGAAGCAGGCCCCAAGGGTCTACATGTTTTCCCTTTCATTTTTATTTCTTCTTGAATGTAGTGTAATGCTATCCATGTATTTTGGTCTTTCTGACGGTCTTGCTCTTTATAAATTAAAGGGAAATCCAACCTTTATAGCAAGTTGCTTTGAAAGAAAGAGGAAAAATCAGAGAAGCAGATTGGTGAAAGTTTGAACGAAATCGGACAAATGATAAGAAAGTTATGAATTTTTGAAAGTTGTAATCACTATGCATATGGGAATTTCAAATTGGCCGAATAGGTAATGTCTCTGTGATGTAGCTGTGGACAACTCCCCCATTCGCTTTAACACACAAAATGACTAAAATGTCACTTTTTTTCAAAATGCATTACTCAGTATGATTTTTTCGTTCATGAGGACCTATAACAATAAGCTATCTCCAATATATTTTGAATACTGCCCCGAGGGTACAAGCGCCTCGAAGAAAAGCGCAAATTAATGATATTTTTGTGTACGACAAATGGGAGAGTTGTCCACAAAAATGTCACAATTGACTCACCAAATTGCCAATTTGAGATTCGCATAGATGTAGTGATCTCATTTTTCAAACATCCATAACTTTCTTATTCCTTGTCCGATTTCTTTCAAACTTTCACCATCCTGTTTTCCTTATTTTTCTGCTTTCACACAAATCATCTTATTATCAAGGTTGGATTGCCCTTTAAGAAAGAAATTGTTAACGTGTAAAAAACACATTTTAGTTTTTAAATGTCTACATAATGTTATTGAAACGGTTAAGTGTAGTTTTTCCGAAAGTTCATAATTCCGAAGGTTCGTATTTCCGATGGTTCTTTTAATCGGAAGGTTCGTTACTCCGAAGGTTCATAATTCCGAAAATAAAATGGGGTTCACAAACGAAAATATAGTAGAACCTTACATCATTTTTGGAATTACGAACCTTCGGAATAATAAACCCTCTTTTGTTTTCGGAATTATTTCATTTCATTTCATTTCATTTATTTTCCATTTTCAACAGAATATAACAACGTAATTACATCATAATTTCATGAACCATTTTTCAACAGAATATAACGTTATTACATCATAAATAATATCATGAACCATTTTCAACAATATAAAACAAACGTAAATACATCCTAAATAATATCATGAACAAAATGCATGTAATAACAATAATTTTCATTCAGTGTAATTTTCAAATTATGAACCCCCTGGTATCGAAAAGTTGTTTTGGGGAATTATGATCCTTCGGAAATACGAACCTTCGGAAAAACGAGTGCCCCCGTCATAACCACACAGAGCAGCTTTACTATACGTTGTGTGTAGACTCTTGTATGGTCATATACATGCGATAGAAAATGAGTAGTATTTTTCGCATTAGATTGCATTTTAGTAGTCAATACGATCACTATTACTTGGGGTCATAACCAAAGGCTGCATGCAGCAACGACGAACTTACATGTAGTTATCATCATTTTTTTTAAAATGTTATTTTGGGACCAAAAATACACATTTTAAGACATCTGTTTGCGTCGTTTAATCAAGGGAAAAATGAGACCCCCACCCCCCGCCTTCCAAGAAAAAGACCTACCTTTTGAGCAGTTATATTTCACAAAATCCCACAGGGTATAAGTTGAAATAACACTGGCGCCGATTAGCAGATAGAGCACAGTAGATAGACAAGTTCTGTTTGGTTTGAAAGACTCTCGACAAAGTCTCTTTCCAATTAGTGTCCCACTGGGCTCTCCGGCATTCTCTCCCCCCGCTTTCGCTGCCTTGGCCAACACACCAATGCAACTGGAAATCGCGGATTTGAGTCGTCTCATGTTCTTCTCCAACATCTTGATTTCTCCTCCGAAAAAACCCCCAAAACAAACACCTCAAACAAACACAGTCCTCTTTCCACCTCTCCTGATTCGTTTTAAATTCTCATGCAGAAAGCGATTTGCGGATAACCACTGTCAGTGCAGTAGCCGTCCCCTTTGTCAAACTTCCACGGAATACTTTGCTGCATCAAAACTAAAATTTCACAATTTGCTCTGGTACACACCGAAGAACATCCCTAGCCCTTCGCTGATATTATGTAAAATAATTAGAACAGGTGAATATGCATGTGACACCTGTTCCACATATTTTTACAGAAGAGCGCTCATAGGCCGCCAGTTAACTCCAGCATAACGATTTTCATATCCATTCATTGTTATGCAAATGTGTTCGTACATGACGCAGTGATGCCTATATGGAGGCATCATCGATTAGGGCGCAGAAAACTGGTATCTTATATACCGCATCTTCAGATTAATTGAAACACGATATTGATTGCACTTTCGGGTCTTTAAACCACTGGAAGCTGACCGGGCCTAGGAAATGTGACAAAACAGTATTGATTATTTCACTTTCTAAAGTAGGTATCTCACTGGGGTTGCGTACAGTTGGAATTGGCGAAACCAGAATCGTCAATCGTCAATTATTCTGTAAAATTCTGTAAATATTCGTCAAGTGTTCACTGTGTCCACCAAACATTCGCCGACTTTCCGAGGAAACTTTGAACATATTCAAACTTGTCGAGAACCTTTGGCCAACATGACTTTTCGCAACATGGCAGGTAAATATATGCTCCACGGTCAACAAGTATTCTTCTAGTTTGCAAACGTTTTTTTTTTATTTTTTTTTTTTTTTTATTTTTTATTTTTTTTTTTTTATAGTCAACTATTTTCAACTATTAAAAAAGAACGTTTGCAAATAAGTTCAAGGACAGTTGATGACTGTGGCGCATATTTACAGACCGTTATACAAAAAGTCTTTTTTTCGCCAAAGGTTCTCTCCTCTAACGTTTCTTCAGTTTTTCGCCTGATATTCATCGAAATGTCACTAATGAATTATGTCGTTAGGTATTTATCAACTATTCGCATTATCTCACTGACTTGCGAATACTTGGAGAATAGTAAGGTCGCTGAGAATTCGTCGGAATTTTTGACGAATCGCTATTCGCCGCTATCGCTAATCGTTCGTCGCTTAATAATGAGATACCTACTTAACTGTGTACGGGGAGAGTGGGGTAGGTTGGGCCAGCGGGAAGTAGTAAAGTCGTTTAGTGAAAAAAAAAATGGCACGAACCTCCAAGTAATTGCAACAAAAATATTTCAACTGTTTTAGCATCATAAAAATGCACTTATTCATAACGTGTAAGAAGTTCTAAGGAATCCGAGTGGTGGAAAGTGTTTGAAAATACCCCCAAATCAGTAATATTTTTTCCCCATTTTCTATAAGCACCAACAGAGCCAAATATACAAAGAGATTGGTCAACACAGTTTCAGCTGGACACACTGGACACATGTAAAATTTAATGCTGAAAACGATAGCATCGACTGATTTTTGAGAAAAAGTGCCCAAAGTGCCCAAATTTTATGTTTTAGTAGCCCGCCATTGTTTTAATGCATTTCAGAGCCAACCTTGGGGCTAGAAACGTTCGTTCAGTGTTGAAAACCCACTATATTCAGTAAAATTAAATATGGTAGTGGTTAAGACCCACCAAAGACCTCAGGGGCCCGGCATTTGTTCCAAAAGGGCCCAAAGGACCAGTTACTCACGAGAGTCGAAAAAGTGCTTTAGATGCTTTTCTGGAGGTAATAGAAGCTTAGTAAATGGCTGTTTTAATATCAAAATACAATGCTACATTGAAGGTATAATAATATGGTGGCCAAATATGTGTCAGATGCCCAAATTCTGATTTTAGAGGGCCAAATGTAACATAAGTGATTATCGAGCATTAAACTATAGTGGCATGACATATTTTCTTTCTATAGATATTTGAAATTGTGTTCTACAAATAGAATTTATCAAATCAATCAAGATCACATCATTTTGGGGGCACCTGAAAGGAGGTGAGAGCCCTGAACCTCTTTATTACGGCCCAATTGAAAATGCATTAAAAATCATATATTTCACTGACTAACATATCAAAACATAATGTACATAATATGCCGAACTTACTGGTGATAGTCATGTATAATGAATAATACACTTGGGCACCTGCAGCTTCCATTAAAAAGGTTTCAGGCCCATTTTCGTAAATAAGGGCCCAACAAAGGGACCATAGTCTTGCTCATATAATGCAATGAGCTTTAACAATATTGTTCTCTAAAGTGATCTCAGTACAAAGAAGTATGTACAAAGCACCATAGTTCGAAATTCCATCATTCCAGAAAAATATCTGAGTGCTAAAATCAAAGTTTGAAAACACTTTTCCAGCGAATATGACAGGATTTGTTAAATAGTCCAATACGTAGCTTTTTGTGTGCTCCAATAAAGACAACGGGCAATAGAAAGTTGTTAACTTTCTATTTGCACCCCCGTAGCCAGGATTTCTGGGGGGATGGGGCGGGGAGTGCGGGACCGGGGTGGTTCGATCTCCTGAGCGGAGCGCGGAAGCTTTGGCATCTCTTCATATCGAGAGTGAAAATTTCCACTTGTCGATATATCATTATTATTGCTGCTTTGATACCCCGTTTGATTTAGCTTTGATATTAGTTTAATAAGTACTGCTGGAACTCAATCATAAGAAACGTTTTCACACTCATACAAATAAGGGTGGATAAATAACAGAACTTACATCCAGAAAAATGTATACAAGCTATATAGCCTACGTATATATCAGAATTATAGTGCAAGGAAGCAATTTCAAAAGTTTTTAAAGATTGATATGGTATCTAGTTTTCTTCAATTCTATTACATTCTTTTCGGTAAAAACAGTTATTACTCTCACTTAAAAAAGATATTTTTTTAAAGGTAAGTTCATATGAAGACAATCATTACAAAACATATTTTCACTCAACATAAACAAATTCTCGGTTCTAATGGTAATCTGAGGGGGCAGCGGTTTTTTATACAGACATCTACAACATCACATTGTTGATTCTTGCCCGCAGTCAAAGAGCGATTTTTCACTAGCGTTAGGGGATTGATTCCATTCTTCCTTTATTCTTCTCCTTTTCTCCCTTCTTCTTGCTTTCCTTTTTTTCTTTTACTATCTTCTTTTTTTTCTCCTTTTATATATCTTAGCATTTATATCAGCGTATTTATCTAGGTTGTCTATGAAGGGGATCTGAAATCAACAACTCCGACCCCCCCCCCTCCTTCACCCAACTCCCATAAAATACGAATACAAACCGAGCAATATATTAATACTGCAATTCTTTTCATCGAACAAAATATTATATAAAATATAGGTCATAAACCTTGAAGGCCTGTTCTAGAAATATTATTTTAGATAATTACAACTTCTATTATATTGTCTATGAAAATTATAGCCGGAAAATCTATTGCAATATTGTGACGTGTGGAATAATATTGACAAAACTGGTTTCATTATACCTGGCATTTGTGTAAACTCCTATAAGAAATATTTTGCAGCAGTCAGACCGTATGTTTATGTAGGCCCACTCGGGCCATATGTTTGTGGTTATCATTGTCTCATCCTAGTACTCTGATACACAGATCTGTAAACACTTATATTTCCCTAAAACAATTGCTAATGGTATTGACAGGAAATAGATAAAACGGTATTCAATATAGACTCATACTCTACGTATGCTGTACAGTAGGATATTGAAAACAGCTCACACTCAATATAGGCCCTTCTCACTCCCCCAAAATAGGATTTACAGACTTTTATTTTAGCGTTCAAATTTTTTCTTAATTAGAAAATGAATCAAGGTAGTTATAATGAAAAAGAAGAGCGTAAATTTACCAAACATCAGAGGATTAATCAAGAACACAGTCCTCATTTTTTTTTCATTTTCTGTATTTTACAGAATGGAATAGATCAACTGCCTAAATGTCTCGATTTGAACAAATGCCAAAGCCCCTCCCGCGCCCCCCCCCCCCCAAGGGCGCACGCTCAGCTTGTGCGATCCGACCACCCCTCCGTAAATGAAACCCTGGCTACAAGAGTGTAAACAGAAAGCTATAAACAACTTCCACTGAACATAATTCATTACCTTTTTTATCTTTTTGGCAGTGGGAGTACACAGAAAGCTACGTATGGGACTGTTTTACAAATCCTGTCATATTCGCCAGAAAGGTGTTTGAGAATTTTGATTTTAGCACTCAGAGTTTGTCGTGGAATGCTGAAATTTCGAATTATGGTTGTTTGTACATACTACTTTGTACTGAGACCAGTTTAAAGAACAATATTGTTAAAGATCACTGCATCATTTATACATTATATGTATCACCCATAATATCGGGACATCACGTAGCATATGTTTAGATATGTACTAAGTCAGGGATATATATGATTTTTAATGCATTTTCAATTGGGCCGTAATAAAGAGATTCAGGGCTCTCACGTCCTTTCAGGTGCCCCCAAAATGTTGTAATCTTGATTGTTTTGATAAATACTATTTGTCGAACACATTTTCAAATATCTTTAGAAAGAAAATATGTCATGCCACTATAGTTATGCTCGATAATCACTTATGTTACATTTGGCCCTCTAAAATCAGAATTTGGGCACCTGCCACATATTTGGCCAACCTATGTTATCATACCCACAATGTATCATTGTATTTTGATATACAAATAGCCATTTACTGAGCTTCTATTGCCTCGAGAAAAGCATCTAAAGCATTCTTTTCGACTCTAGTGAGTAGCTGGTCCTTCGGGCCCTTTTGGAACAAATGCCGGGCCCCTTAGGTCTTTGGTGGGTCTTGACCATTACCATATTTAATTTTACTGTTTATAGTGGGTTTTCAACACCAAACGAACGTTTCTAGCCCCAAGGTTGGCTCTGAAATGCATTAAAACAATGGCGGGCCACTAAAACATAAAATTTGGGCACTTTGGGCACTTTTTCTCAAAAATCAGTCGATGCTATCGTTTTCAGCATTAAATTCTACATAGGAATCCATGTTGAAAAAAAAAGTGAACACTATTTCCCATGAGGAGCCGTCTGTGTACCTAACTATATATTTATGTGTATTGATGACTGGCTAACAAGGACACCCATTGAAGAAAGAAAATCATTACATTAAAAATTATACAGTGATATATAGCGATGTTAAGCGAGGTGACAAAAATTAATTAGGATTTATGAGCATAGAGGAGAGAGATCATAATTCATATATATATATATATATATATATATATATATATATATATATATAATGTGATGATGTTGAGTCTACTTTTACCATTCGCTTTGGTTTGGGTGATATAGAACATAGTGGGATGAATTCAAACCAAAGATGATGCAGGATACTCAGGAAATTTAAGCTTTCGTCTTTCGACTTCTTCAGAAATTTATTCTGAAACAGTTATAAAGAGAAGATACAATCACTAAGAAAGGCATGACAAAATTAACGAAGAGAATAATTCACAAAATACAAAGAGAAGACACAATCATTCAAAAATTGACGGACTAATATTATTGTCAGTAGAAATATCATGTAAAAATACCGAAATTTCAAATGAATTATAATAAAGCCGACATACCTGTCGTAAACAGAAGTGATGCCAAGGTCTTGTTGAATTCCTTGAATAATGTTAATAGTTTTGATAGTTTTGAGTTGCTTGGATACCCACTGGTGTTAAAAAGCGTACAGCGCTTTGCCAATGCGCATGTGTTGCCATGGGTAATATCATGAATATTCATTAAATACATGAAATGCACCAAGTGCATATATTTGAGAGTAAACAAGTCACCGAGTTCATACAACATTCTACTTATATACTACATGTACTATACGAATTGTATGGTGAATATCATACACAAAATATCATACATCTTAAACGAAATAAAACAATTAGCTTCAAATTATGGGATATCACAGCTATAAGGTACTGGTAAATGAAACCGCCGTTCCATAATCTTTTGTAAAAAACACTGTCCAATACCTACTATAATTTGGTAAGAAAACAAACTAACTCTCTTCTATCTATTTAATCTATTATGTATGTTAAACCTATTATATATGTGACATTGATAATAAATAAATAAAAAATAACTAAAAACGAAAGTCCGTAAGAGAGAAACAAGTGTATGTAATTGCCGAGTTCGCGACTTATTCCTCAACATTGATGCCGTTTGGTGTAAGCGTCTTAAGTTTGAGGATCCAGTATGATTCGCGTTTCAGGATGACTGATTCTTGGTGTTTTCTAATTACTTATATTCCTGTGAGTTGAATGTCATCTGCAGTACGCCCATTTGTGCTGAAATGGGCAGCAATAGGGATTTCCTTACGCCTGTCTGTGTGGTATTTCTTGATGTCTGACCGTGTGTTGCACATTCTCGTATAGAGAGTATTTGTTGTTTTGCCGACGGCGGTTTCATTTACCAGTACCTTATAGCTGTGATATCCCATAATTTGAAGCTAATTGTTTTATTTCGTTTAAGATGTATGATATTTTGTGTATGATATTCACCATACAATCAATGTTGAGGAATAAGTCGCGAACTCGGCAATTACATACACTTGTTTCTCTCTTATGGACTTTCGTTTTTAGTTATTTTTTATTTTTTATTTATTATCATTGTCACATATATAATAGGTTAAACATACATAATAGATTAAATAGATAGAAGAGAGTTAGTTTGTTTTCTTACCAAATTATAGTAGGTATTGGACAGTGTTTTTTACAAAAGATTATGGAACGGCGGTTTCATTTACCAGTACCTTATAGCTGTGATATCCCATAATTTGAAGCTAATTGTTTTATTTCGTTTAAGATGTATGATATTTTGTGTATGATATTCACCATACAATTCGTATAGTACATGTAGTATATAAGTAGAATGTTGTATGAACTCGGTGACTTGTTTACTCTCAAATATATGCACTTGGTGCATTTCATGTATTTAATGAATATTCATGATATTACCCATGGCAACACATGCGCATTGGCAAAGCGCAGTACGCTTTTTAACACCAGTGGGTATCCAAGCAACTCAAAACTATCAAAACTATTAACATTATTCAAGGAATTCAACAAGACCTTGGCATCACTTCTGTTTACGACAGGTATGTCGGCTTTATTATAATTCATTTGAAATTTCGGTATTTTTACATGATATTTCTACTGACAATAATATTAGTCCGTCAATTTTTGAATGATTGTGTCTTCTCTTTGTATTTTGTGAATTATTCTCTTCGTTAATTTTGTCATGCCTTTCTTAGTGATTGTATCTTCTCTTTATAACTGTTTCAGAATAAATTTCTGAAGAAGTCGAAAGACGAAAGCTTAAATTTCCTGAGTATCCTGCATCATCTTTGGTTTGAATTCATCCCACTATATATATATATATATATATATATATATATATATATATATATATATGTATATCTAACCCCCCTACTCCTGTCCTTCACTGCGTAAGCAGTGAATTAGGGAACCGAGAAGGAACCAGGTTTTGGTCTGTTAGCGGAGGCTCCAACTCAGATTAGGGGGTTAGTCACAAGCATAGGCGTAAACAGGGGAGGGGGCCAGGCGAGCCATGCCCCCCCCCCCCTATTCAGTCCCTAAAAAAAAAAAAAAAAAAAAAAAACCGAGAGCGAAATAGCGGGGGCAGTGAGAGAAAAAAGCCTTAAAAGGCGCTACGAGCGGTTATCTTTCTCTCAAATTTGCTAAAACGTCAGAGCTTTCGCGCTTTGCACAGGAAGGGGGAAACTACCCCTCCCTGCACCCACCCCTGTTACATACAGTGCAGTATTGCCTCCAAATAATTGAAAAGCAGTCAGGGCGTCGAACTATAACTTTCCGCCTAAAAAAATTGTTTGCTACGAGCCATTATCTTTCTCTCAAATTTGCTAAAACGTCAGAGCTTTCGCGCTTCGCGCGGGAGGGGAAAAACTCCCCCTCCCTGCTCCCCCTCCCTGCACCCCCTCCCTGCTCCCCCTCCCTGCACCCCCCCCCCCCCCCCGTTACATACAATGTAGTATTGCGTCCATATAACTGAAAAGCAGTCCGGGCGTCGAACTAACTTTCCGCCTAAAAAAAAGGTGCTATACGAGCCGTTATCTTTCTTTCAAATTTGCTATAAATCGCCAGATCTTTCGCGCTTCGCGCGGGAGGGGGAAAACTCCCTACTCCCTGAACTCACCCCTGTTATATACAGTGCAGTGTTTTGTCCAAATAATTGAAAAGTAGTCCAGGCGTCGAACTAACTTTCTGCCTAAAAAAGGTGCTACGAGCTGTTATCTTTCCCTCAAATTTGCTATAAAACGTCAGAGCTTTCGCGCTTCGTGCGGGAGGGGGAAAACTCCCCCTCCTTGCACTCACCCCTGTTATATACAGTGCAGTATTTTGTCCAAATAATTGAAAAGTAGTCCAGGCGTCGAACTAACTTTCCGCCTAAAAAAGGTGCTACGAGCTGTTATCTTTCCCTCAAATTTGCTATAAAACGTCAGAGCTTTCGCGCTTCGCGCGGGAGGGGGAAAACTCCCCCCTCCCTGCACCCACCCCTGTTACATACAGTGCAGTATTGCGTTTGAACCTTATTCTCTTTCATTCCATTCATATCTCTAATCCTTCTTTATGCCACCATAGCTTAGAACATAGCTTAACCTCCACTCCATTATGCCCTAAATCCACTATTACGTCAAGCATGTCAAGTAAGAGATGACAGTAGGTGATTTTGTTTTTCCCACACTTCCTGTGACAAAGGATAAATAGAAGTGTTCGTATTTATCTGTGATCAAATAGGTCTCATTACTGGAGGCTCAGAAGACATGTTTCTTGGAATATGATACTTTATATGTATATATATATATATATATATATATATATATATATATATAATATAATATAAAAAGACAAAGAAGGTGTATCCACACAGTTAATGCATTGTAGCCATGGTGAGTTTGATTTTTTTTTTTTTAAATTCATGAAACTTTCAATGTCTTTGTCTACGTCAATGCCAGTTCGTGAATTATCAACATGATAAACATGTTTATGTGCAAGGAAATGAAAGAATAATGTATATATATTATTTCATTACACTTATATATGTAAAATACCATAACCAGTTACAGAGGCACCTTATGTAAAAGTAACCCTCGTTATAACTCGGGAAATGTTTGATGAAATTTTTTCCATCGAAAAGTTATTTTTAGCCAAAAGATTATGCTTTCATAATGATTTTTTTTCATCGCAGTCTGTACTAGAAAAAAAAAGTTGCATTTTGTGTTTCATAATTCAGTGCTGGTTACACACCTGTATACTATTCTCAGCTCTTAAGTTCTTAAGTTCATGTACGGGCGAGTAACTTGTATTTCGAACTCTCGAAATGCATTGAAATAGGGTGACTTATATAATGCGGTTTAATGAATTTGAATGACAGTTTACGCACTTGTAAGTGAAAAGAATTGGAAAATTAAGAGAATACACAGGCAAACCTTGCATGAATTATGGCAAGCAAAAAAAATTTTTTTCTAGTACCGACTGCAATAAAAAAAAAAACTCAACAATTTCATTATGAAAAAACAATTGTTCGCAAATAACAAAATAATATATGGGTAAGAAAATTCTCCATACTTTCATTTTTGACTGAACAATATCTTGTCAAATATTTGTCGAACTATTTGAAGTGTCAGGGGAACTTACTTTTTAAACAATTTTAGTATTATATTGAACGACCAGGGCAACCATATCAAACCCTCCTTCTCCCCCCCCCCCCCCCCATACTTCTGTAATGATGACATGACAAAGTTGAAGTACTGGCATACAGTAGTTTGCTTTACAGTTTACCGCTGAATATAATGGTATAATTGTATGCAGTTATCTTTAGTGTAGATCTGATTGGCTGCCTGTCTGTTTTGTGTGCTTTTGTTCTACAACCAAACCCAACAGCGCTTTTCTAGACGATGTTTAATGCCTTTCCTCTAAAAACAATGATCCCCATTTAGTCCATCATCTACAAGGCCGGCCTGCAGAGATTGTTTCAAAAGTGGATTGAAGGGATAGTTTCAGTTGCCATGCAGAACTTAAAGCCTGATTGGCCCGTTAGGGTTAAATACATGGATACGAAATAAAATGTCGACATGAAATCAATTTCTCATTTTCATTTCATGACTGGATTCATTCCATATATTATTATCATTTTTTTAATGCAGACTTGCAGTAAACTTGTATGGAATAACGAGCTTGGTACTTGACGCTCCATTAACCAGTGGACTAAAGTCCGGCTCCCACCTGGGGAGCGTTTCATGAAAGAAAGTTGTCGGATATTTTATCCGACAACTGTTATAAGCTACTGAAATCCTTGCATCTGATTGGCTGAGAGCAAATTTGTCGGATAAAATATCTGACAAGTCCTTTCATGAAACGCCCCCCCCCCCCAGGCGTCATTTCGATTGCGTCAGTCCCTACGCTAAATCGAGCCCGTGAAGGCAAGTTATCCATACGCCAGCCATTAAACGTATTGTTTGAACTGTTCATTTTGCAATCACGTTTTAAACGATATCACTCTTTAATGACGCACAAAAGATCGTACAAGTCACTGACGCAGTCCTAACGTCATTAATGACGCCTCTTGTGAGCAGGGCTTTAGTTAAACCAGAGTGAACGCTGTCCACCTTTATGAATCAGCGCCTTAATCTCTTAAAGCTCTCTTTCTCTATCTATCCAATTTGCTATCTAAATCTTTCGCTATAAAGTCGAAATTCCACACTACAGAATAAAAATAAGATTTAGACAGGCAATGGTTCTTTATGAGCATTTTATTTTCATTTATTTTTCAACAATGTATGTTTTGAACATACAAGACACAAGAAATCAATCTCTTTTATTGCTTTTTAAATCAAAGTATTATGTACCGTGACGGATCCAGGGGGGGGGGGCACGGGGGTAGTTGCCCCTGGGGAAAACCCAATCTGGCACATCATTAGTAGACATCCCCTGCAAAAAATAAATGTAATCCCTAATCCAACCCCCCTTTTGGAATTTAGGCCCCCAAGAAAAAGAAACACCTTAACCATGTTAACAATGTGTGATTTTTCTTTATTGTTAATTTTCAGAGCGGGGGGGGGGGGGGGGGGTGACACGCCGCAAATTTTCCTCAAAAAACAGGGATAGGGGTTGAGGGTATGGGTAGGGTTAAGATTTTGACCCTTAAGTTCCACGGATGACGGGTTTTTTTTCGGATTAACAGGGGTGCATGACCACCTCGTGCCCCCTGGCTCCGCCTATGATGAAAATCCACAAACACAAATAAATACAAGTGGAGACTTAACCAACTTAAAGTGTTTTTTTTAAAGTGCGATTGTCTGGCCCAATATGCAAAATACCTACCTAACATTAAATCTTAACTGGGAAGTATGAATTGCAAAATAAGGATTTTAACTTATCGCAAATAAAAACTTCACTAAAAGCAACGTTTTTCAGTAAAAGTTGAAAGAAAAAGATCGACAAGCATTTAGAATACAAACTCTGCCACAGGTACTACTTGAAACTGTCGGGTAAAAAAAATTGGTGTGTGGATTTCGCATAAGTCTATCTAACCATTATTTTACAATTTTGGGAAGTTCCAATCAAACTCTTTATCATTTAAGTATAAAAAAAAAAAAAAAAAAAAAAAATAGGATGCACCTCCTTCATTTTCATCAGCTTTTTATGTAGCCCCTCAGTTCGACTAACGCAGAATTGCACTCTCGGAGAAGGACTTCACTCGGCGTTTCTGGTTATTGGTTATCTTTCGGTCAATTACACTTCATAATCAATTTGATGTCCCGATACCAAGAATGGCACATTGCGCCTTTGATATCAGTTTACAATGAAGGTAGTTTTTCCCTAAATCTAAATATAGATACTGCTGGAACGATTCAAATACGAAAGCACGACGAGAGACTGTATTACCAAACGTATTATCAAAGTCAGTTGATTCCAGCATGGTTTTGGTCCGTTCAGAAGACGACATGGTTTCATAATATTGCAGATATTGAACGTGATGTGTTGGAAGTGCAGGCTCTAGATAGTAACAAGAGTTTTCTAAACGGCCGTTTTTACCCACGCCGATAAAATCGGCAGGGTTATGTAAAGGGTTCCGTATGTTTTGTTTGTTTGTTTGTTTGTTTGTTTGTTTGTGTACAAGATAACTAGAGAACGGGTGAACGGATTTGCACCAAATTTTCAGGGATTGTTTGGATAGTGACAGGAAAGAATCGATTAGATTTTGGTGATGATTGGTTGATCCCTGCAAATTCTGTGTGACCTTCTAGTTTTGACTCTATAGTATAGTATATGTAAAGATCACCGTTTCGCACGTATAAGTATACGAAGCGGTTTTAGCAGCCATTGTACAATGCCTCAGTCGGACACAGGGGTCATGTTTTTTTCGGTACATAAATTTCGAGTTAGGTAAAGCCATGTGTTAAGACAAAATCATCAGGGGTTAGTACACATAATGGGTGATTTCACGCTCGGTGTTGGTGTTTGGTGTTGGTGTTTAGAGCAAAGATTCTCCTAAAATCGAGCTCCAACACCGCTGTTCAGATTTAAGGAGCCGATACCGATATCCCAACAAAGCGCATCGATAGCTTAACACTGGTAATGGCGTCAGCACCATTCTCAACGAAGAAGAAAAAAATGTTTTTAACTACTGAATTATTAGTCTAGAATATCGTAAAATTGCCCGAGTAGTCCGGTGATTCTAAAAGCAATCCTTATTTGATCTAGAGACCGGTAAGAAACTTCACAGAAATGGATAGTATTGATAGGAACAGTAAGTTTAGATTTAATTTCTCTCGCCGAGTTTCTCACTTGCAGCAGAAAATGCTGCGGTAGTTAATGCAGCTAGACGCCGGATCGGACGGCCCAGCGCGTACATGGCAAACGGCCAAATTTTGGGCATCGGCTCAGATTAGCCGTGAAGTTTCATTACTTTTGCATTGTGATTGTTGATTTAGAACTCATCCTAGTTAATAATGTGGATTCTCTGGGTCTTTTACTACGGAATATCGAACATCATATTTATCAAATCTATCTGGAAAAAAAACTAGGTAGGATTTTTTATTCACTCATTCCGCCCCTTTAAAAAGCAAAGGTAGATCTAGTTCCTTTCCGTGTGCTCTAGATCGAACGTTGGACTAAATGTTGGCCTAGATTTAATTTCAGACCTATATGAACATACTACCTCATAACACCTGTAAAATTACACTTCGAATGATGCCTACTGACTTTATTTCTCACGGCTAATCCCCCAAATTTCCCGTATCTAGCATACATGTCAAGTAGCAACACCAGCACCAACACCGAACGTGAAATGAAAATTTCTTAATCCCTAGGGTATAGTGTTAGTGAACGGAATTTTGTACATGAAATTAAACACCGGCTGCCGAGCTCGGTTCAACAGACAACATCTGACAAAAATTAAACACCGGCAACCGGAACTACGTCAGAAAATCAGAGGTCAACACCTAACACCGACTGATTTTTTTCTCATTTCATAGTCGGTGTTAGATCATGATTTCGCGGCAAAATAAACACTAACCACAAACACCAACACCGAGCGTGAAATCACCCAATGTGGATTTCAGTTTTGACCCCATAGTATAGTATTGCAACTACTCTGTAGCACCGCCAAGGCGTGGTCCCGGGGGGGGGGGGCACTCACGTATATTGGTGGTACGGGACGTGCCGCTTTGATGACCCCCTTTTTGAGACCCCGATTTCCGTTCTCTAGATACTCAGTTCCGCTCAGGAGCCGCTCAGCCCCGCTCTGAAGACCGCCGTTATGAAACATATCCGTTCGCATGCGGGCGGGAGCGTGGCAGAGGCAGTGGTCGCTCGACCTGGTCTCGCGCCCTAGGCCCTTTCGTCGCGCGAGCCTTGAAAACTGCTCCAGCTAGCTCGCTACTAGCGCTACGCGGCGCGGGCGCGGCCCCCGGCGCGGCCCGTCCCGAGATCCTGCGATAGCGAAGGTGTACCGCCGATAAAGCGAGGTTAGTTTTGTAGTTCCCTAGACCCTGTTTTTCACTCTGCCCAATAGATCATAGTTCCCAAGACCCCGTATTTTACACCTTGAAGTCAGTTCCTTAGACCCCCTTTTCGGGGATTCGTGAGGCACACCCCCGTCAAAATATAATTCGAGTGCCCCCCCCCCCCGGGGCGTGGGTCTGCCGCCTTTGACGGCCCCTCTAGTTTATGAATAAAAACCTTCGCATATTCAAGTACGGTACTCTCTGAAAATCAAAGTAGAGAAATCGGTGACACGACATTTGCTCCTGCGACATTTGCTCCTCCGTCCATAACTCGAAAGGTCAAAGGTTAAGGTCAAGTTCACGATTTGGTTTTTTGTCAAGGACAATGTGAAGATTAGAATTAGAATTAGGATTAGGGTTAGGGTTAGGTTTAGGTTTAGGTTTAGGATTAACATTGCAAAGTTAAACCGGAGCAATTGTCGCAGAAGCAAATGTCATGGAACCGAGAAATCAATATTTCAAAGAGCCAAGAAGAACAGCATTAAAAAACTCATGAAAGGGAAATCCAATCTTAACAGCAAGTTGCTTTGAAAGAAAGAGGAAAAATCAGAGAAGCAGATTGGTGAAAGTTTGAACGAAATCGGACAAGCAATAAGAAAATTATGAATTTTGGAAAGTTGTAATCACTCATTATGGGAATTTCAAATTGGCCGAATAGGTAATGTCACTGTGATATAGCTGTGGACAACTCCCCCATTCGCTCCAACACACAAAATGACTAAAATGTCACTTTTTTCAAAATGTATTACTCCGTAGGATCTTTTTTTTTCATGAGGACCTATAACAATATGCTATCTCCAATATATTTTGAGTACTGCCCCGAGGGTAAAAGCGCCTCGAAGGAAACCGCCAATTAATATTTTTGTGTACGACAAATGGGAGAGTTGTCCACAAAAATGTCAGAATCGAATCACCAAATTGCCAATTTGAGATTCGCATAGATGTAATGATCTCATTTTTCAAACATCCATAACTTTCTTATTCCTTGTCCGATTTCTTTCAAACTTTCACCATCCTATTTTTCTTATTTTTCTGCTTTCACACAAATCATCTCATTACCAAGGTTGGATTGCCCTTTAAATCCAAAACTGCCTGACTGTAATGTGAAAAGTGAGCGATATACATATACCATAATTTTGAAAATGCTGTCACACCATGGACATTTTAGTATTATTTATTTTAGTTCTGCCATTGTTTACGTATTTCGCACTTCACCGCAATTTTCAGTTTAGTTTGAAAGTCACGTGACAGGATTTCGTACGTGGCGTCGGTATTCCATGGCTGCCTCAAATGGGCCTCTCGAAAGAAGTTTATGAAACCGGAAAGGCATGTTAGGAACAATCTTCTTCACGTACGAGGTATCACCTAGAGTCCACGCATCTTTACCGGCATCAAAGACCGTAGGTGGGACTAAGCTGTGAGGACTGGCGTCTTGATCCCGAACATCACTGACGCGGGGGACGTTTGACCTTTCACCCGGAAGCGGAAGATGCTCAGTGAATGGGTCGTAATACATCGCTGAAGGCGGGAATAAATGATCTCCATAGGTAGAGAAGGCAGTTGCCCCTACTGGAAAAAATAATGAAGATACGAATAATGAAGATACGATCAGAGACAATAATAAGACAATCCTTCATTCTGCAAGCTAAATTAAACAGCTGCGTTTCGTCACATGCTATTGTACATGAAACCACACAAGATTTGTTCGAAATCAAGAATATCCTTTTAAGTGAAACCTATAAAGAATGATATAAGGTATACGATGATCCAACTACGACCCGATTTTAAAACAAACTGGAAAAAAAACAACTCCTGAACATGTTGAAACATGTATTCTTCGTGAATGAGGTCTCGAACGGTCCTACAATTTGCATCGATAGAAAATTTGACATTGTATTTTGGGCCTTTTCTGTCAGAGACTACTACCTATCAATAGGCATAGAATTCCATACAAAACCTCATGATTTAATTGCATTTCGGTAACAGAAGATGCATGAAATTATCATACCGACACAAATTAACTTGGTCTTTGTTAATTACACAACAGTTACTTGTAGAGAGACGCCCTATTTGGCCTTCTCGTTTTCTCTTTATTTGTGACTGGGGGTTCGAGACTAGAAGGTTGCATTTAATAGCTGAGAGTATGCTTACTCTGAATCGGCTGTCTCTGTAGCGCAAGGGAGAGAGGAAGATGCGCTGCAGAACCTAGATGGAGTGGGAGACTGAACTGAGAACCCTCCGGTCCTCCAGATGAGAGTGAGAAAGGCTGCAGTGGCACTCCTGCCGCCGGCGTCATTGAACCGACTAGGCCCTCTCTCGGCGGACTTGTGGGATTGCGTGCATAGGTGTGGCCTTTCATGAGAATATCGACCTTTTCTCTAAAAGAATCACAAGAACACTTTCATGAAAATAAGCGAACTTTTACACAGATTCAGACAGGTGAAAATGGTTAACAAAATACACCCTGACACACAGATAAATCAAGTCAATTCTATTTGCATTACTCGGCAATATGTGATGCCTTCAGTCATCATTACACAAAATTAATATTTTTCTGATGAAATATTATAGTCCTACCTATAATACGTAAAAGTGGGCATTCAATATTGCCATCGTTGTATCACTATGATGTGTGGCTGTGCCCACTAGCGTAGCTGAGGGGGGGGGGGGCAGGCAGGGGGGGGGGGCAGAGTGCCTCCCCTGACAACTTTTCCTCGATTTTTTTTTTTTGTTGGTGCTTGTCAGAGAATTATGGAGGAAAACATCTGATAACTCCCCCTCCCCCCACTGAGCGACTTTTTTTTGAGGGCTGGCCCCCCAAAAATTGTCGCCTAACCCCCCCCCCCCCCCCCCCCCCCCCCATGAGCGAGTTTTGGAGGGCTGGCGAGAAGAAAAATAAATACGGGTCTCGATCCCTTCAAGCAGAATTTGCCCCCCCCCCCCTCTTGTAAAAAATTCTAGCTACCCACTGGCTGTGCCATTAAAAAAAAAAAAAAATCTATTACGATTATGACAGAGAAGAATATCTGTCGAAGATACCAAGAAAATGTAACGTTTTCGTGACACCCGTCCTTTTCATGGTCCTACCCGGCCGGTGTCACAGGCGAGAATCTCCCGAAGGCCGCGTCTGTTCTCGCTTGGAGAGTCTTATGCATGTTCAAAATGTTCCCAGACTCACTTTACATTCGTTTTCACGGTGATCATTATTCGGGTTGTATTTCCGAAAATAACAAAGAAAAGAGGATACTGTGAAATAATTTTTTTCTTCAAACTTTATAGCCCCCATACTCTAAAAAGGGTCTAGTATTTTTATTTAAATTTTTTTTTTTACCAGATCGCCTCGTCACATTTTCTTAATCAGATTTTAATCATTCTGACGAGAATTATGTTCACTTCAAACCCGGAGCTAGTAGTTTTGACTAGAATAGTGCAGGTGCCCGTGGGAATAGTTATTCTAGTAAAATCTGTCTAGATTCTAGTCATATTTGACTGGATTGTTTTTAGAGTACATATGCTAAGTTATTGAGTCAAATAAAAAATAAAAATTTTACAACTTAATGAAACTGATATGTATCTTTAACTCAATTAGATCACAATACTTTTACATTTCTCTTTTTCGTTCATACAAACAAGGACTGAAGCGACTGCCATTTAGGAAAAAATTGTTATGCATCCCCGACAGAAAGAAAGGAAAACAAAAATGAATTAATTTTATTTTGAAAGACGCCACATGTTCATGCCACTCAAAAATTGTGTCATTTGTATATATCCATGTTTTTATCCGGAGAATTGACGCGACCGGAGATTCTCGCCTGTTATACGAATCGTCACTCCTTCCGTCAGAACGGGGAGTACTCGTTTTTCCGATGGTTCGGTTTTCAGAAGGACAAATAGCAGGGGGTTCATAATTCCGAAAATGAAAAAGGGTTCGTAATTCCGAAGCTTCGTAATTCCGAAAAATACAATAGGCCCCTACATTACTTTTCAGAATTACGTACCTACGGAAATATCAAGAATCCTTTTTCATTTTCGGAAACTTGAACCCTATTTCATTTTCGGAATTACGAACAGTCGTATAGTAACGAACCTTCGGAAATACGAACTTTCGGAAAACGAACCTTGGCAATAATGAAAAACGACATAACGTCAGAACATCCCCTCCTCCTCAACGCTAATTGGTTCTTACCTCTCGAATTCTGAAAGCCGAGATGAATCTCGGAATCCCTTGGCGAACGGGTTGCTGTCAATCTTTAGCCGAGTAATCTGATAAGAACAAAATGACAGAAACGGTCTAATTTTCTATTTTTTCATAATTATTCCTCAATGTTCAATTTTCCGTACACACATAATGATAGTATAGAATGCAAGTTAACCTAAAAAAAACTGGGAATTAGGTATTTTCGGAAAAAAGGTGTATATTATAACAAAGGCCTATGAATATATTATCATGTCGGGTTATTGGAAGTAACACGATAGCAAAGACTTTCAAAGGGCAATTTCAATACCATGTTTATATCCCATAGAAATCATGTTCGGATTACGTTATAATATGTCATTGTTCGAACATTTCAATAGATGATGGACGATAACGGATATTGAAATTGCCTTAGGTTGATTTTTTTAATAATTTTTTTATTGTATTGACTTGCTTAATCTCAAGCCTTACCAACTGATTTTGATACGCCGTGACCGCCGTGAACGAAGTCTCGGAAAAGACGAACGTGCGCACGTGTTGTGGTCTCGATAGGCAAGCATTCATGACCTCGTCCATGTCGTCACCAGCGAGGTCGTTCCCCTTTTCGCTGTCCTCATCGCGTTCGTCATCGACGACAGGTACGTTTTTGACGATGTGGATCCGAGGTTGGTAACGGTGCATTGAATTTAGGATAACCTGTGAGTTTAAAGGTAATAAACAATGTTGTTCAAGGTTATGGATTTGGTGAGAAAAAAAATAATGTATTTCTTGGTGCATCTAGATGGTCTAAGCAGGATCAGCGATGACATTCAGTGGAGGTTTCGTTCATTCGATGCAGTGAGACCTTATCTCCCATTACAAGAACCAAAACCTACAGTCAGTCATACAGGGTGACCCAGAAAAATGCAACAAACGGGATCTGCAATTTCAACTATGACATTAACATAATATAATTAATTTCTATTTTAATGGGTAGAAAATTCTTATCCTAGTGAAATCATAAATTTTGGTAACACGTTTTGATTCTACAGATATTTTTGTGATGTGATATCATTTTCAGAATTTGCTACTTTTCGAACAGTAGTTATGCTTGAAGCAGCGAGAAATGTATGTATGATGGCTTGCCATACAGTCACATTTGTTGACAAACGCATGACTCGCTTTGAAAACGAAGGCAACTTGAATGAACCGGAGATTGTATGGGAAGCCGTCAGGTATACATTTCTCGTTGCTTCAAGCATATCTACGGTTGCAAAAGTAGCAAAATTTGAAAAAGATATTGCCTCACAAATTTAGCCGTAGAATCAAAACGCCTTACCCCAAATTGATGATCTTGGCGTCATACTAGGAAAGGAATTCTCTGTACCCAATAAAATAAAGTTGTCTGTGAAATTGCAGATCTCAAGTGTTGCAATCTTTCTTGGCCACCCTGTATAGAAAACCGCTTTGAAATTTGTCCACTTATTTAAGGAGCGTCAAGTATCAAGATCTTTATTCTGTACAAATTACTGTATTTCTTTAACAAATTGAATAAACACTACCAATCCTGCCCTGTAATGAAAACGAGAAAGTGATTTCGTAATGACATGCTTTTTCTGGTTGTTCGTTTAGTTACAAAATTATGAAAATTTTCACTGGAAGATGTTACAATTGGCGCTCTATAAATCGGTGTACTACTGCTAGCTACTCACTTAATCGTGGTATAAGCCTGGACTAAAGTTAGGATGTGTGTGTGTGTGTGTAATTGAGTTTTAACAGACGCGTATCAAGTACGTCTGGGACCGACCTTTAACGTAACCATCCGAAAGACGTGACTGAAATTCGAACCTGGGTCCGATCAGAGTCAGTTTGTAGGCGAATACAAAGAGCTGCCCGTAGACGTTACGTAGAGGTTAGACGTAGACCAACTCCTGATCCCTAATGTTAGGATGCTTTTATGAATACCTTTTATATGTTTCCGTGTAAACGAGCTTGGAGATGAGTTCAGTAGGTCTGCGTCGTTTACAACATTCAGGTCTCATCGCTCGGGTCTGAGTCGACCAAATAAAGTGGCATAATTTATTGTCCAATGAGTGCTGAAATTTGCATGACCCTTAACCCGCCATTAAAAGCACAAAATGCTTTCTATGTAAACACGATACGGTTGTATTTTATCTCCGCATGTCATTGAAGCATTTTTCGGCGGGATCTAGTGCTACTTAGGAAGGAGGTCGGCCAAGGTGCAGTCTCCTCCTCCTTCACAAAGAAAACAATCTCATTTGGCCATTCTAACAATTACCCCTCCATTTAAAAATAGAATCGCCCATGAGCATGATGAGCTGTACCGACTGTAAAACTATTATTCTCTATTTGTATGATCAACCCCCCTCCCCTCTCTTTCGATTTTAAAGTTTTGAATCTTGTCTTACCCACCCTTTTCTTCCCTTGTAACAGAACACGCGCTACGCCACTTTGAAACGAAAACAACCTGGAGATGGAGTCAGTAAATTTGGGACTTGAAATTTGAAGGAAAGCAGAAAGTCCATGCCACACGAAGAACATGAATGACGCGATAACAACCATGTTCTTATCATAGGCCAAATGAAATTAAGTCATAGTTTCTCTTCCCCTGCTCTTTCCCTTTTCGGCCCATTTCAATATTTTTATTTTTCATTTTTTTGTTAAAGAATGATAAAATGATAATAATAATTTTTTTTTAGCCCTCCAAAAGTAGCTCAGTGGGGGGGGGGGGGGGGGGGGGGTATGGGATCCAGTTACCATCCATAATTCTCTGACAAGTAACAACAACAACAACAACAACAAAAGTTTTTCCGTTCTAAAGGGGGGGGGCACAATAAAAAAGAGGGGGCACAATGCATTGGTTTCTTTCAAAAGGGGGGGACATGCCCTCCCCCAATCCGCCACTGGATTAGGGGGGAAAGGTGGTAAAGAACCGTAACATCTTTTTATCTAGTTTCCTTTTGCCTCTCCCCCTATTTATAAATCATTATAAAAAAAAATCCCCATTGGGGTGTGCCCCGAGCTACCCGTAGCTACGCCACTGGGCATGAGTGTGCAAAATTACTCACGTGTCCGTTTTTGTCCAGTTCATTATTAGTCAGTTTGACCTTCTCGAAGGAGAGGAGCTGCTTGACCAACTGATCGCCGGTGAACGGTGAATCGGGATGACGGCTAAGCCTCGGCGGCAACGACGGGTCGGCCTTACCCGCCACCAACCACGACGACCGGTGGTAGGCGTAGCGATATCGCTTGTTGTCCAAGGGGACGATGTCGATGTAGACCGAGTACGATGACATCGGGTGGAGTCCGGCAAAGGAGACCCGGAGCGTCGGGAACATGCGTCTAATATTGGAAGGAGTTAGAAACAGAAGATCCCAAATATTAAAAAAAAAAGTTTGACTATGCAAGTGATTTGCGAGTATTTACATTTTATTACCTCTAGCAACTCTCACATTCTTACAGTTTAGAGGATAAGGTATAGGAATCACTTGAAAAATTATTTTATGAATGTGTGTAACTGTGATATTACCGGACGCCACCGCAAGGCAGACGAATGGTCAGATGGTTTGAATTGTAAAAGGAATCACAGTTTCGTAAAAAATATAAGCCATCACAGAGTGACAGTGTAGTAATTCATATAGTTGATTATCATATTAAATATTGAAATGAGGATTTAACCTGTAAATAATTCTAAATTTCTTGTAGAATGTTGCGTGGAAGGTTGGGGTATAGAAGGAGTAGGATATAGTGGCCAATCAGGAGGGGGTGAGACGTGCGAGAGGCAAACTCCTTCTGGCAAATCTGAAATACACATTAGATAAAAAAGAAAATGTTCCCCCAAATCGTATCCCGGCACAAAATTTTGACAAAAAGTGGCACACGAAAAATATTGTGACAGCCTTTATTTTTCACTTTTCCTTTACTTTTTACTTCTTTTTGTGCTTATCATAAAATGTTTGGACTTGTGCCACCCCCTCCCCCGACCAGACAATCCTCCATCTACTATCGTCACGATCGTCAATGTTTTCTCACCTGCCGGATTTAGTGATGATCATCTCGGTGCCTAGTTCATGAAAACGGTCCCAGAGTTCTTTCGTCTCTAGTTTACAACCAATACCCGTCATCTCCTTCCAACAAGCAGCCCCATCCCTGCAACTATCACACAACGGACCAGCCCTCATCTGCGGCAACAAGGGTGAACCCGCCTCGCTTCCCGCTCTCACGGCTCTCGGTCCGACTCCCATCCGCTCGAATGCCGGCGGTGTTGTCGCGGCTGGTCCACGGAGAAGTGATATAAGATTGTGTTGGTTAGGGAGAAGATGATGTTGTTGTTGCTGGAGGTGATTGCGTTGTTGGAGGATGTGATGAGATTGCACGAGGTGACTCTGCGCTTGACGTCGAGCGTAGTCGCTGACTGCGGCGTGGCGTGGGCCTTCGATGTCGCTTGGAAATGAAACGGGTTGACCGTGTCGTGGATGAAATGCTGGTTGACTTTGAGGGACGACCTCGCTTCGAAGGGCTTCTGGTCGAAGGGGTGTCAGAGGTGGGGTGTTGTATGGGAGCGGTCGAGGGCTTGGGGCTGGTGGGAGGGCGATGCGAGGGCGTTTCGCTTGTTTGTTATTTCCATCGGCTGCTGTGCCGTCAGTCGAGGAGAGCCTCGGAGAGCCAGAGTGCTCGAACCTCCCTGTGATAACAAGATAGACAATTTTAACATCATGCCGTCGTATCACTGATTTGACAAGTTTGCCGAAAATATCAAACAAGCTAATTTATCGAAAGAAGTTGCAAAGTTAAAAATTCACTGACATAAAGTTTGATGAGGGACGGGGGAAGGGCAGGGGGGGGGGGGGGGTTGATGACCCTGTTTACAAAAAGTTATTCTTCATCGTCATGATCATGCATTCATGAATATCGTGATATAAATAATGAATAAAGAGGTATAAGTACAGATTATGATGACCGATGGCATTATTTTTTTTAATCACTAATTTAATTCACCATGTTAAAACATCACAAACATGAAAACATGGCATTTGAGAATACATTAAAATAATGATGAGTCAATTGATTGATATGCACAAGACAAGTCCAGAAGACAAACAGGGAAACAGGGGTAAAAGAATGAAATGTGTTGGTATTTAAAATGCTTGTGTCAAATGTCAAGTTTTGACTGCTCACATCTCCCCTGTACTGTACAAGACACCTACAACGTTGCAAGAATATTTCACAAACGGTGTCATCTACCTGATACAGAATGAAACATGCCGGTGTTATGATAAAGAGAAAGTAAAATACACTCCTGATACTTATTTAATGACGTTATGAAACTTACTTTTAGTGACACGTAGATCCATTGCGCCAAATGTGGTTTATCAGAAACGACTGCAAAACTGCAACGTTCTCGTGGCCATCTAACTCCAAATTTGACGTCCTATGTGCAAGGCCTAGTAGTTGCTTTCTGGCCTAAAACTATATAGCAACACCCTTTACAATCCCCGCCCAAAGGTATGATAGTTATTTGGTTCAAACGAAAGAGGATTTAAAGGTTGCTAAAAGGATGGGCTTGATAATGATAACGATGTAATAATAGCCGCCAAACAGAGAGAGTAAAAACAGGCTTAAGAGGGGGACAAAAGGTGCCGGTAAAATACCCCCTACTAATCCACATGTTTCGCAAGTTTCCAAGAGTAACTCCTTTCAGGCCTTTGACTGAAGCCAATTGGCAAGTTCAGATTAAATTAAGGATGTAGCTTGGTGTATGAACAGATTGGCCTCTGCCAGAATGCATGTGCCTTTCATTGAAGGTGGTTTTCTGGTGATTCAAAAGAGGGATCTTCCCACAGCTCTGCTAGCCAGAATCTGTCCCGGCATTCTTCGCCGAAAGACAAAAGGCATGTGTTGATGAAATCGATTTTGGTTTCCTATACAAAGATCTCCGCTGATAGTGTTTAGATTCCGGCAGCGATCGTAACATTAAAGCTGATTACTCAGTGTAGACAAAATGCTACAACGCTGGTTATAGTGGGGAATAGCTTTCTATTAGAAAATTTTGGCTGCGAAGTTTGCTAGCAGTTAGGTCCAGAATTTACCTCAATAATGCCTTTCTAGCACAATCTAAGAATGCCTTTGTGTTATGTTATTTGGGTTTGATGCTGCAATCGTATAGAATACTCAAAATTTATGTCTCATGCCACTGAAATGATATCGTCATGTTAACCTTTCTTAAAATATTATTTCATCATTACATTATTGGTTCATTATTCAGGATACCACAATGAAAATTTGAAGTTTTAAAGTTTATTCTAATATTTCAACTTAAAGATAATAAACAGCGAAAAAACAGACTCTTTAACTCAACACGATTATAGTTACACTTTATAAATTATTGTATCAATGAAAAAGTTAAAAAGAATGAAATGTCAAATGATAATGCCATATGATAGATGCTTTTGATTTGAAAATGTATTATGTTATGAGTATGCCAATTTAATGGGGGGGGGGGGGGGGAAAGACATGCGAATCAAAGTAAAATGAAATTAAGTCAATATATTTTCAATCAGTGAACAGTTTTCAGTCGCATGGTATGTGAGTGTACATTTAAATTATAATAATAATTTTTTGTTTGCTTATCTTCTCCCAGTTTAAAAATTAGATTGAATTTTTTCTAAAGGAACTTGCACCAGAAGCGCATGCAGTCAGTCTCCTTTTCATTAGGAAAATTTTCAAAAAACCACACGCCTCCTATATTGACACTATTACTATCGATCTATTGATCCTATAATCCTG
Organism: Heliocidaris tuberculata; assembly: GCA_025618425.1. Classification (NCBI taxonomy): domain Eukaryota; kingdom Metazoa; phylum Echinodermata; class Echinoidea; order Camarodonta; family Echinometridae; genus Heliocidaris; species Heliocidaris tuberculata. Next base: position 8,624,143 of record CM046845.1, on the reverse strand, counting down.
GGTGATAAAGAATAGAAATAAAAATTAAAAAAGAAAAGAAATGTGTGTATTAGATATTTGGAAGGATTAAATTCGATTGAATTAATTAGGATGAAGATAGATAAGGAGCTTTAATCACTCTTGGAGACTTCGCAAAATTTTTTATTTTCTGATGTATTTCAAGAACATGCGCGCACTACTTCTTTGGATCCTGTAGTTCAGTAATCGTGCAATAAAAATTGAATTAATTTCAACAATAATCTGTCAGATACTGCTGGCATATCAGAGGTTACCAAACAAACCTTATCCCGTCTAGACTCAAGAAGTGGAGTATATTTACTTAAGAAGAATTTTTTTCAGTGAAAATACGATAATGATAAAATCGAGCCCGATCAACCATGAAATTGTTTTTCAACTAACTTTCCCCCTTTTCATTAACGAAATGACCACCATCTCACTTCGGTATACCCGTCTCATGTGTTTTTGTCAGTTCGGCGAAACATCAAATATGTCTTTGATTCACAAATTACTTGTATTATGGAAGGAAATTTGCCAGTTGACACCAATCATAAAGTCACGCTCTTCTTGTTTGCTCACCGAAATTAGTCCTCGTGTCGAAATTTATACTGCAAATAAATCAAATCATAAAGCCCTTCGCAGATCAATACGGAGGCCGGGGGGGGGGGGGGGGGGAGTAAGTTCCGAGTAGGCTTTTTCTCTCAAAGAGAGGGAACGGCATTATAATAACGTCGTATCCGCATCAAGCATTATTTCAAACTAAAGGCAAAACCTCAAAGAATTGAAACATCAGATCCCAAATTCTATTGTTACGGTTCCTTTTCTCTGTTAGAGGTGTGTTTCCGACTTCTTTGTAACTCTCTTTGCCCAGCAAGTTTGGAGAGTCAACATCGCATATTGGATACATGCTAAACAGCCTTGTACTTTAGTTTGTACTTTGGCGGTGATAGCGAGTTCAGCGGCGGACCTGGCTTTGCTGAAATAAGCGGTGCAGATCAGGGCAAGATGTGGAAAAGGAGGAGGGCACAATTATGAAAAAAAAAAAAAAATCAGACAAGAAAGAACAAAACAAAACAAAAAAAGAAAAGAAAAAAAAAGGGGGGGGGGAACCAAAGAAAATATGTTATCATTTTTTTTTTGAGGGGGGGGGGGCAATTTATTAAAATTAATCTGACAAGCAGGGGCAGCAACAACAACAACAACTATCACATTTTAAAGGTGCCCTTTGGGTCGAAAATGTGAAAGGGACATCATTTTTGGATTGTGTACTTAAGGTATATCAATTAAATTTTGAAAGGGGGGTGGGGGCATGAACCATCTGTGCCCTCCTAATCCACTAAGTTGCTTATAGGGGTTATTGAGACTGGTATAGATAATGGTGAAAATAACGAAGATTAGAAAATGCAGGAGAAATGAGGAACGAGTATAAACAACAACAACGACAAAACAAAACAACAAGGGAAATAGACCCCTCAGAAGAAGAGCCTCTGGCTGAAGAGGGTGATCCAGCCCATGTGTGGAAAATAAATTAATTAAAATTAGATTAAAATTAAAATAAAATCAAATTAAATTAAAAGCATGAGATTTTAAGAAGGAGCCCTAAATACGATAGTCGAAATATCAATTTTTTTTTCGGGGGGGGGGGGGCAAATAAAATATATGAATTTGTTACTGATAAAAAAGTCTGTCTGGAAGTAAATATAGGCAAGTAATTTTGTGAGCAACATTAGTTTTAAAAAAAAAGGGTATGTTCATAATTATGATCAAATATTAAAACATTTGAAAATTACACAATTTTCAAAAGTTATTGTCGTTATCCTGCATTGTCTCTGATGAATGACGGGATAGCGATGTTGCTCTTGTTTGTTTGTTGTTTTGTTTTATTTCATTTATTAATGATTTATTTATTTATTTATTTATTTATTTATTTATTTATTTATTTATTTATTTATTTATGTCCTTTTCTGTCATTTATATAATCAATTACTTTCTCTTCTTGCTTTGTTTCCTTAAAGTCTTTAGTGCAGTCTGTGCTCCAGGCGGAATGACTTTCTTCTCCTCTCATTATACTCCAGACTAGATTGCTGTTGAAAGGATCAGAAATTGGTCTCGTCTGGAAACCAGACTAGTTGAAATGAACTTTTTTTTTTCAATTAATCATCATCACTCAAAATCTCATAATCATTCACACTACTACCAGGGTATCGATTGGGGGCTTTTCTGAGCCCTTTTTTTTAATTTTTTTATTTTTTTCATTCTGACATCACCGGAAATGAGAAGGGTTTCAATCGCAAAACAAAATACGGGATAAGATATGAATGAGGAAAATTCCCTGCCGAAGTAAGTCAATAATATAACAAAAACTTTCCAGGGGGAGGAAGTCAACAAACCGGGCAAAAATCAAGAAATAATTTCATAATTTGCATCCAAGGTCACGCGTGTTCGGAAGAAAAGACACATCGTCTGGTTCAGGTTGATTTCCCGCTTATTATCTGTCGTCTGGTTACACTTGTTTTTGTGAAAAATGTGCGGCCCGAGAAGTAGTTTTTTATTTGAATATTACAGACGAAGTATTTGATCTATAAACAATTGAACATGTGTATCTGAAGTTTGTCATTTCTTTGTGTACCTTCTCCCCAGCTCTCTCTTTCTCTCTTCCACTCTCTCATTCTCTCCATCATTTTCCCCTCTCTCTCTCTCTCTCTCTCTCTCTCTCTCTCTCGCTCTCTCTCACTCACTCTCTCTATCTCTGTCTCTGCCTATTTTTGCTTTCTGTCGAGGAAGTGACAACAGCATTAATTGAACAACAAATATTGGTCATCCCGGGGGCAGCAGCGCAAAATATTTTCAAATTATCACGTATTTTTGGAATATATATTTTTTCAGCGTAGGCGCGTGTGGTATCTTCATTTCATCTTGTTTCAATGCAAATTTTGAAGAAGAAGAAGAAGAAGAAAAAAAAAAAAAGAGTCGGCTAAAGCTGTGTGAAATCTGAGACGGTGATTATGTGGCTGTCATGTTGTTATTATATTTTTGTGAGTGCGGTTTTTTTGAGGGGCAGGTGTGAGAATGGGCATGCGGGGAGGGACTCAGCCCCTGTTTTGGGGTGACGCACGGCACTTGTACTTTTGGTGGAGGAAAAATAAGGGGGTCGCTTTTTGTCATGGAACTGGAGGGTATTTAGATGATTGGGGACTCTAGAATCAAATCCTGAAGGAACATTTCCAATATCGAAAATCTCTCTCTCTTTATAGTTTGTCATGAAAATTCAGAGAGCGCAAATGGGGGATGTGGGGTAGAAGTGGCTTTCGTTAAGAAATGTCATGAAAAAATATTTATTATTTTGGCCAAATTTTTATCAATAAAAAAAAATGAAACAAATTGATAACTATTTTGTCCACGAATTTTGGGTCATACAAAAATCTGTAAACAATCGTTTTTACAAAATTTCGCCTGACTGTCCAACAAAAATATGACAGAACGATAAGAGGAGAATTAAAAAAAAAAAAGGAAACAATTTTTTTTTTTAAGTTTTTTTTTTCTTCAGTAATCAGAGGATCAGATATTGGTGCATGGTGTGTCAGTGACTGTTAGTGACTGTCGGTTAAAAAGAAATGTCTGAAGAGGATTTCTCCCTCCCCAATAGCTTGCCAATTCATCACATTGACTATGAGTCAAGGTTTGAGGTTTCATTTCGTTCGGCTTTTCTGTTTACATTTTCATTTCCCCCGCTGTTTCATCTTTTGCAACTAATGTTATATCAGGGAAAATAAATTGAAGTGAATTGATTTGGATTTCCTTTTCCACCTCTATATGCCTACAACTTCTCGTCCGAAATGAGTAGCTGATGGCATTTCCGTTGATATTAAAGATATTCCATTCACATATCCCCTTTTTGTCCCTCCCTCGGCTGCACTATCCGGGGAGCGTTTCATCAAGCGTTTTGTCAGTGATTTTTACTGACAAATTTGCTCTCAGCCAATCAGATGCAAGGATTTCAGTAGCTTTTAACACTTGTCGGATAAAATATCCGACAAATCCTTTCATGAAACGCTCCCCCGTTCTGTTCTCTCTTTATGATTAATATGATATTTTCACCGAATCACCTCACTTCTATGCTGAGCAAAGAACGCAATCTATAGAGCGTTATTATCCTAAATTAGCAAGTACTATTATATCTACTTTTATATTTACTCTATCCCTTGCGGATTTCACTTTTGAAGTTTGCGGTGACTTTGAACCCGATATCAAACACAGAAAATACAAGAGAGTATTTGTATCTTGCTTTTCATCATTCTATGAATACGATATGCCTCCCTGATGAATGTAATTACGACGTATTTCAACAACAAAATGAAAATTCGAATAAAGAACTCGGAAGTGAGATACGTGACTAAACTTCAAACGAACCAGGCATCTACTTAAATTCTCCTCCTTGAGTTTGACTAACTGTGAATGCTTCTTTTTTTTTTAACAATCGGCAAAAGCAGACGGCAAGGTAACTCAAACCCTCCGTTGTAACAATTAGCTCTCACCTCTTCGTATTTTTATTAAAGCGAACATGTATATTGGACTGAGTCGCAGACTTTGCGAAGCATAAAGGATTTTTTTTTTGAGGGGGGGGGGGGGGTCTAGGATACGGGAATCACATTTTCAAAATTCTGAGCATAGTTCTGGGCGACATTGACTCGTGATATAAGAGCTAAGGCGCCGGTATCCAATATGTTTGAATAACATTCATGCATGAACACCAACAGCTTTGACGTTTACACCGTGAGGTATACTAATTTTTCACGAAGTAAACTCTTAGATGGCTATTAGAGAGGCTTGAAATCATGATGAAAATGATGAGGATAAACGATGAAGATAACCACGATGATAATTATAAGATATAGATAGAATTTATTAAAATTTTCATATTTTTAATTATTTATTTATTTATTTATTTATTTATTTATTTATTATTATTATTATTATCTTTTTTTTTTTTTTTTTTTTTTTTTTTTGGGGGGGGGCTCATTGTTAGAACTAGATCATTACTAGAACTATATCCCCCAAAGTTCCTTTTCCTTTGAATCGATCATTTTCTTTTTGTAACTATAACAAGACAACAACTCAGTATTGCCACAAAGTTGACATAAAATATTTAAATCCCTATACAGCAATGGCGAACGTCACATGTACATGTGAAGAAATTGGGTGTAATCCTTTTTATATCCTATAATATTTAAACGAAAAGGGGCAAACTTGTTTATTTGGGAAATATTTTAGTAATTTTTAGTACTCAACTAAGTCTTTGAATGTCTACATGCAATATGCACTATGGCAAATGTTACGAAGAGTGGAATTACAATACGCTCTTTTTGATTTCTTTGGATAGACAGCTTTTAGATGGTTATTATTACTATTATATATATCATTTAAAAAATACACTATGCAACGATTTAAAAGATCTCTTAATCGACTTGGTATCACGGACAGTTGTTATGAACAAAATCACGCGGCAGCATTTTCAGTTTTGCCCATCTATTCATTGTAAAAACGAAAGCAATCTTGAAAATTAATTTTGGATCTTCTAAATCCCTATCTCCATCTCTTAACTACACAGTCATGTACCAGGTAAAAAAAAAAAATCCAATATGAGGGCAATTATGATTCCGACAAACTTTGTGCTATTGTATGTTCAACTGCGTTAAGATTTTGCCCAATCGGTATTAACAATTATCACGATTATTATAAATTGGGGGGGGGGGGGGGAGGGGAGGAAAAAGACAAACAGTTGTGCATACAATTGCTCAAAATTTGGTTGCACACAAATCACTCTCATCATGCTCATGTTTAATAGGCATTTTTTCCTTTTTTAAATATCAACATTATTTTATTCTATACAACTAAACTTGGGCTTCAGTAATATTAAAACCCAAGGAAAATTTTGACATGTCTCAAAACTCTTTGTCAGATTTCTTTGAACTATGGTCAATAAACGGCATGACGCTCACGAATCTAAGTTGCTGTAAAGTTGTTTTTTTCTCTCTCTCTCTCCCCAAGTGGAGAATCAAAGAATCAGAGATGAAAAATAATTCACATTCTGACGTTCACTGGTTTGGGTCTAAATATTCCTCTTCTTTACCTCCTGTCATGAAATTACAAAAAGAGATTTTCAGTTAAACACCATTTCAGAAGTAAGTCTTTTATCAAAACGAGGATCGCTGTGTTTCATTTCCGTACATTTGTGACTCTGGTCATTACTGTGTATCGATAGCCGAGGCTTTGATGTCATAATGAAACTGCGTGACTTCTAGGTCCTGTCTTTTTAAAAATGTTACGATTGACTGCACCTTAATTTAAGATTGATATAAATCGCAACGCTGTACATGAGAGATAGGAGACTGTAAATTTGCGATTGATTCGGATCAATCGCAGCTCTTTATAAGACAGGTTAATAAAAACTATTCGTCATCCTTTGGGTATGAAAAGAGGATTGTCGAAAAGCATATTAAAGAGTTAACGTATTGTAAAATAAAATGTGAAAAATGAATTAATAAAAAAAAAAGGGGGGGGGGTGAATGTTTGAAAAAGAAGTGCCCATCCATGTGTGTATCTATGTGCCCGACAAAGTTTTATTTAGGCGATTCATGCCCTACACGGGTGATTTTTTTGCTCAATTTGTTGTTAAAAGTATAATCGGGCAAAACGTTAACCAATTGCACAAAACACCCATAAAATTGCCTAAAATGTTGGTCGGACACCTAATTATCCTCATGTTCGGCTTTTTTTTTTCACCCAACATTGCCAAACATTTTTTGTTTACAGGGTACTCACCTTCATCCAAATCGAGGTCCGTTTCATCCTGCGCGTCTTGACTCACGTCATCCTCCTCCTCCGCGAGGGAAGATGGGATGGGATCCTTAGCGATCAGTGATGCGATGGAGAAGGCGGATGCCCGGGCCGACAGTCCGCCCGATCTCCGTTCATTTTCAACAACTACGTCGCTGCCTCCGTCAATCGAAACTTCCGAGGTGTGTGTTGTCTCGATACTTCGTAGTATAGATTTAAATTTCTCTATCTTCGCCATGTCCTTTTAAGATTGTCTTTTAGGTAAGTAATTAATAAAATATTCTGCACTGAGTTTCTTTCTTCTGAGGGGGAGATAGAGAGAGAGAGTTTGCTCAATTTCTCCTCTTTATTCGTTGCAGAATGAAAAAAAAAATTGCTTTTAAATATCAAGTTTGAAAAGCAGGACAAAGTCCGTCCATATGTAAGCGAGATCAGGTATGTAGAAATGCAACCCCTTTTCCTAATTTTACAAAATCAATAAAATGGCATTATTAAATCGCGGTATTCTGTTTAAGAAGATTAAAATGGAAAATGTTCTTTGTATACATAGTTTATCTAGTTTTAAGATCTTATCGAGTAGAAGAATAAAAACAATGTTGACGATAAACCACCTTCTAGAAAAAGTACGGAGTAAAAAAACCAGCAGCTTTACTTCGGTTTATCACATTTCTAATGAACGAGCGGATGAGGAGCAGCACCCAATTAGCTTCAAGAACAAAGTTTGGAGTTTCAATTCAAAGATGGTGTTTTCCGATGACGAGTGGCAAGAAGACTGCAACATCTAGTTCGAACTCGGTTGGTGGCCTCAACCCAGTCGACGTAAGGTTCATCACCGATTGAGATGTGCTTTAGCCCGAGATTTTAAGAAGACGAGAGCGCGCTAGAAAAAGCTGGAGAATTTCAGGCCAGGATGCTCGAGCTGTCGTCTGCGCTGGACGCCATGGACTTACTGGATGAAAAAAGGTACTGCACCCGAGCCCACTCACTTAGCCGGCTCCTGAATTCTCCAAACAAACTTTTAATGGTTATTTTTTTTTCTCTCTTCAAGTCCCTCGGACCTGAGTAATAAGAGTCAAGAACCAATTTGACGCTAAATAGTCGGGTCTCTTTCAGCGCCATAGTGATGGTAGGAGCCCGACGATTGGCCGGTTTTGATTTACAATTGCCGTGCTACAACTCCATTGAACTTCTGGCTCTCTCTCTCTCTCTCTCTCTCTCTCTCTCTCTCTCTCTCTCTCTCTCTCTCTGTCCCTCTCTTTCCGTCTCTCTTTATCTTTCTGTCTTTCCCGATCTCTCTCTCTCTCTCTCTCTCTCTCTCTCTCTCTCTCTCTCTCATTTCTAATGCCAACTGAATCTTTTTATTTACCCCTTACATCTTATCTCATATACTTATTTATTTATATTTTCCAACCTACATCATGTTCACTTCCCTCTAAAGGGAAATAAGGCCAATAATTTTATCAATCATTCAGTATTTCCTATCTTTTTTTCTTCGAAAAGTATTCCAAACATTATGTTACTATGTCACATTCAGCACCCACCTCTCTCTCTCTCTCTCTCCCTCTTATCTCCTCTCTTTTGCGCCTCTCTTACACCCTCTATCTCTTCTTCCTCTCCCTTTCTCTCTTTGACTGATATTCAACACTACAAGAACTGTAAATATTTACAGTGTAAGCATGGGGCATTGTGTAAAATAAGCCTGAAACATTTTGAATAAAATAAACTTTTAAAAAAGATTAAAAAAAAAAAACCCCGACGGAACGAATACCATATATTTTACAGACTATATATTCCATACTCTGCACACAAGGAGTATCCATCATCCGTATTTGGAAGGGGCAAACGCAGCCCCCCCCCCATATGAATTGCACTTTTCGGCACTTCTGAAAGAAGTTAGAGTATGTAGAAAAGCACATCTTAACTGTCCACCCTGTAATGTTTTAAAAGAAAATCCTTATTGATTTTACAATGTTTGTGTAAAGTAAAATAAACTACACTAAAATGAACTGAACAAATGCAATAATGGGAAGCATAAATAGAGTAAACACAATTCATCCCTAATTATTTGGGGAAACTGCCCCTTGCCCCAATGTACAATGTAAATTTTACATAAAGCAATTACAAAAGGGGAAAAAAAATTATTAAAAAAAAAACCAAAAAACACTGGATGCACTTTCTGAGAACTCCTGGTGATGAGATATCAATTTCATCTGTGTATAATGTGGATGAAATTGCTCTTGCACAATTTTTTGTTATGTCGTGAAAGCTATGCGCAAGTATTCGGGTTTCCAAAAGAAGAATGAATATCATAGACAGGGGTGTAGCATAAAATTCGATACTGTAATGATTTTTTTCTATTTTATTTTTAGACCATCAGATTTATATGTTATAATTTTGTGTAAGAAATTTTATCATGGTTTGGGTTTGTGAAATAAAGATGAAAAATGTATTGAAATGAAATGAAATGCATAAATAAATCACGCATATTCGCATCACTTACTCTGAGGAGGGAAGGTCTTCCTATCAACGAAATATGCCTACCTCAAGGAAAAACAGCTTTAAGTTAAGGGGCATAACAGGCCCTTGCCCCTTTTAAAAACCCAAGCGGTATACCTGAAGTACACAAGACACCTAAAAATGCGTTAAAAAAACCGTCTTTTTTATTTTGCTTGTAAGATATTTTTCGGGACTGTGACATTCCTCCCCCATCAAAAAAAAAAAAAAATTAAATTAAAAAAGATAAAAATAAAAAATCCGGAATCCGCCCCTGGGCCTGGCAATCTGTGTTGCATATTACGGTGCGATCATTATTATGATCAAGATGATGAGATGAAATTCACAGTGGAAATTATTAAGATAAATTTTGGATCATAGCGGGTCAATAAATGAAGAAAAAAATGTATAAACTACCTAGCACTGAATGGTTAAATCTAGAGCATACGTTGCATTGAGCTGGCATTGGGAGGGGGGGGGGGGGTATAACAAAGTAAAAAAGAACTAAATGTGTTGGGTTGGCCGTGAGTGCGAAACTCTTCAAAACGCTGACTCCGAGAATTCCTCCGCAACATTAATCTTCCCTTTGAGGAGTGTCAGCGCATATGTGAACCAATAACGAAATTGCAGATGTCTGAAAATTTAATCCAGCAGTTGACAATGGTTGAAGTTCACATTCTTTGAAGGCACCAACCGTACAGAGGCACCAACAGATCTGAAGCATTCATTAGACGAGAGTCATCATATACCAGCGCGTGTATCAATTTCTATCATGATCATGGTATGCCGCCAAAAAAAGTGATGCCAGGACTTAACGGTCGATGGGGCGCAGCCGAACGTGTCCCAAGTAGATGGAGACAATGAGCATGAGGGTCGTCGCTGGGAGGAGGAGGAGGGGGGGGGGGCGTGGGGAGGGTTGTCGGGATGAAATCTTTGATAAAGATTTTCTGTTGGCAAATTCGACCTTTTTCTGAGGCTGTTGGGAAATCGCTAAAATTGATGCCCCATCCCCTTTTCTTGTTTTTTTTTGGAGAAAAATAACTGAATGATTAAAGAGCATACATTAAAGGCCAAGTCCACACTAATATCAAGTTGATTTGAATAAACAGAGTAAAATTAAACAAGCATAACAGTGAAAATTTCACTGAAATCGGATGTAAAATAAGAAAGTTACGGCATTTGAAGTATTGCATTATTTCATGAAACAGTGTCATGATATGCATAACATGGGCGGTATACAAATGAGTGAACCGACGATGTCACACACTCACTTTTCCTTATGTATTTTATTATATGATATTTCAAATATTTCAATTTTTATGGATGTGATAATAAAGAATCTCTCCCTTGTATCAAAATAAGTTACAATAATGGTGATTTTACATGTTCCATATGGAGTAAAACCATGTTTTACATTATTGAAGCAAAAAACTGAAATATATGATATTTCATATAATAAAATACATAAGGAAAAGTGAGTGTGTGACATCATCGGTTCACTCATTTGCATACCGCCCATGTTATGCATATCACTGTTTCTAGAAATAATGCAAAACTTCAAAATGCCGTAACCCTTATTTTACATCCGATTTCAATTTTTCACCGTTATGCTTGTTTAATTTTACTCTATTTATTCAAATCAACTTAATAGTGTGGACTTGGTCTTTAAATTGAGCTGATATGGGGGGGGGGGGGGAGAGGTTGATACCACTACTAAAGATTTTCAGTTGACAAATTTGACCCCCCCCCCCTTTCTGTTCGCAAAATTGCAAAAAAAAAGAAAGAAAAAAGAATAATGCTTTCCTATCTTTGCTTGCTTTTTGCATTTTTCCCCAGCTTCCTTATCGGCAAGTTTAGTTCCACATCCTCAGAATCATGACTGGCTCCTGATATCACCATTAAAAAAAACACTTTATGTGCCACTCAAATGATATCCCTGTGCCACATCATATTTCTCAAAGTCGGATAGTTTAACAAACGTCTTCGTGTTTATTTTCTAACTTCCAGTATAAAACTATATATAATTATGTAAGATGTAGCCAATTAACCCTTTCGAGACAATTGACCACATTTTGGGGTTTGGCTCAATAACTTTTGATTCAGAGCCCTGAAAATTATACCAGATACATGAGCAGAAAAGGCAAAAATTTCTGCACACACTACGTCCATTTTTGTTACATGACAATTTTGCGTTTGATCCCAGGAACAGTGGCGGCACCAGGATTTTTAAAGTGGGGGGCAAATGGGGGGCAAAAGAAAATGTTGGGGGGGCAAGGGCGGACAAAAAAAATTTTGACACTTTTTGTAGTGAAAATGTACAGAATATTCGGCTATTATTATAAACCTACCCAGATATGAGGACATTTTGAGCATCTAGCTGAACTGCCCGATTATAAAGAGGTGTTAGTTATATACTGCGAGCGAGCGAAGCGAGCGGGCAAAAATTTTGACATTCTTCGTAGTAAAAATGTACAGAAATTACATATTCGGCTATAAAACTACCCCAATATGCATGAGGACATTTGAGCATCTTGTTGCCCAATTATAAGGTGGTAGTTATTTATTGCGAACACTTTTTGTCGTGAAAATGTACAGAAATGATTATTTGGCTATAAAACTACCCCAATATGAGGACATTTGATCATCTCGCGGCCTGATTATGTGGTGGGAGTTATAGGCCTGTATTGCGAGCGAGCGAAGCGAGCGAGCAAAAATTTTGACACTATTATAGTGGAAATGTACAGAAATTATTCGGCTATAAAACTACCCAAATATGAGGATATTTACACGAGCTGAGCGAACAAATTTGCCCCATGCCCCCCCCCCCCCCCACCTTGATGCCGCCACTGCTTTCCAAGTTTCCGTTTTCTTTCTTTTTCCTTCTTTTCTCCATTCCTTTTTCACTTTTTTCTTTCCTTTTCTTTTCTTTTTCATTTTCCACCCTTTTATTTTTTTTCACTCCGAAAATTATTGGGGGGGGGGCAACTGGGGGGGGGGCAAAGCTTCTGACTGGGGGGGGGGCAAATGCCCCCCATGCCCCCCCCCCCCTTGGTGCCGCCACTGCCCAGGAATTTTAAAAAGGAGAATATGCTTTAAAATCCTTAAATTGGCAACACATTGAGAGGTTCAAAATCATTGTTGTTTAATCGAAATTGGCAACTTTTTCAACTTTTCGCCAATTCTTTTAACCATGTATATTGTTTTCAAAGACATTACCCCTTATTACAATCTTGTAGCACTAAAAGAAAAATATCATTGTTGCCAATTTGAAGAACAAAATGTGATCAATTTAGCCCTTAAATAATTCCTGTCCTGAAAGGGTTAAGAACTGGAAGTAGGTTTTTATGCAAAACTTTTGTAATGCACAGTACAAACCCTTTCGCGATTGTGCCAATTTGCACTCACATGACTCATGTCAAATGAAAGGTCAAATATGTCACTTGAAGAAAAGTGCAACTGTTTCTATTCAAATAACTCCATATATTTTTATCCAAACAAGCGTACATACATACATACATACATACATACATACATACATACATACATACATACATACAAACATACATACATACATACATACATTATGATTTCTTCTATATTCATCATATTTTTTCTTTTCAATGTCATCCGAAATGTGCTAACACATTCATCTTTTGTGTTTGTCAGACCTATGAATTGTCAACTTAGTGTGCCAGTATTCTATTTCTACCAATTCAGTTAAAAATGACGCAAGGACTACAGTCATGTCAAACAAACAAACAAACAAACAAACAAAAAGACATCGATCTATCTTTCTTTGTTAAAACTCGACTTTAGGCCAAGCTTATAAACCCAGCGTCGGGTTTGACTTGTAGGAGAATAGGACCTTCATGTTTTGCTGCGATAATAAGAGAGCCTATACAGACAACCTTGAGTTTCCTTTCCATCTTCAACTTTATGCTACAAACTGTCGACTGGTCCTTTAATAACGAGCACCACCTTGTCATATCATATACGAGCATTTTGAAGATGAGATGTCATGGACAGCATCAGTGTGACTCGGTGGTTATTGGAACGATATCCCGGGAGAAGACGACCCTCGTAACGGCCCACCCAACTGGAAGAAATCACCACTTTCTCTCTCTCTCTCTCTCTCTCCCAAGGATTGCATCTTCTTGACTCTTAATAGGAGTCTTGCAAGGGATTCTGATTTATATGGCGCTCACGTCCGTTATGTCATCACCGCTTCTTACCATAGACGACGGGTCGCCGCGCTCGCAGAGTTAACATCCATCCCCCCCCCCCCCCGTCTCTCTCTCTCTCTCTCTCTTCCTAAATTCTTATTCTCTCCAAATTGTGAAAAGGCCATGACAATTTTATCTTAAATTAAGAGGCATTGATGTTCACATTATTTTGTTTAGTTTCTACATACTTTCAGTGGATATCTAATTCCTAACAACTTTGGCAAAGTTTATCCGAGATAATAAATATTCAGAGGGAAACAAAGCTCAAAATTACATTTCTTTTTTAACGCAAAAGTTATAATATTTTAAACGATAAATCTATCTTGGAAAGTTAATGTGCGTAGGTAGAGCGAAGCTAAGATTCTTTAAGGAGGGGGGGGGGGGGGGCGGGGCAAAATGCCTGAAGATTTCTGACAAAAAATATTAATTGATTATCAGTTTTTTTCAGGTGCCATTTGGCTTTAACATTAAGGGGGTACAAGAACGGTAAAATTTAAGTACAAATATGACTTTTGTAAATTTAAAGTTTTTGAAAGGATCATGGGTTGTTTTTACGCCCCCCTCCGCCAGTTCGAGTAGATATGAGATTGTGATGATAATCTGATGGATATGTTTTAAAGATACACCATTCATCATTTTGGAGAAAAAAAAATGTGAATGGTAGCATGTCGTTCTCAATTATTTTAAGCATTGCAGTGATATTTTTATCTAAATAAGATTTTGCTTGTTTTTAAAATAAATACTCCGTGTTTTAAAAGGACTGGCATAGGCCTATTTGAAAGTTAAACATGCATGCAATAGCGCATTTTGTAACTAAAATTATCTAAAGTATACAAGCACTGACTTTTTTTGCCCTATATCACGTCTCAGTATAGCAGAAGCATTATAGTTTAGATATGAATCTTCAATTCATGGTCATCAGGTCATTGTTTTTAGAAATTGCATAAGGTATTTTTAAAAAGAATATAAATCATTGATAAAATTAGCAGGAGGGACAACGGGGGGGGGGGGGGGCAAACTGAGAATACCTTAGTGTATCATTTCAATACATAAATTTGTATCATAAAGAGAATTCGATTGACATGGTAAATATTTATGCAAATGTAAGGGAAGAGGGTGGGAGTAGTAGAGTAGTAAAATTCGTGTAAGAATGAGACATATTGGGAGACAAGCAATAGAAGAAATGAAAATGCGTAATACTTAGAGGAAGAGGATATTGATGGTGATGTAGAAAAATGAAAAAGAAGAAGAACAAGAAGAAGACTAATACTTTTACTACTTCTACTACTACTACTACTACTACTACTACTACTACTACTACTACTACTACACCACTACAATACTACTACTACTACTACTACTACTACTACTACTACTACTACTACCACTACAATACTACTACTACTACTACTACTACTACTACTACTACTACTACTACTACTACTACTATACTACTACTACTACTCTTACTACTACTACTACTACTACTACTACTACTACTACTACTACTACTACTACTACCACTACTACCACTACTACTACTACTACTACTACTACTACTACTACACTTACTACTACTACTACTACTACTACTACTACTACTACTACTACTACTACTATACTACTACTACTCTTACTACTACTACTACTACTACTACTACTACTACTTCTACTACTATACTACTACTACTCTTACTACTACTACTACTACTACTACTACTACTACTACTACTACTACTTGTACTACTACTACTTCTACTACTACTACTACTACTACTACTACTACTACTACTACTACTATAATACTACTACTACTCTTACTATTACTACTACTATACTACTACTACTACTCTTACTACTACTACTACTACTACTACTACTACTACTACTACTACTACTTACTACTACTACTCTTACTACTACTACTACTACTACTACTACTACTACTACTATACTACTACTACTACTCTTACCACTACTACTACTACTACTACTACTACTACTACTATACTACTACTACTACTCTTACTACTACTACTATTACTATTACTACTACTACTACTACTACTACTACTACTACTACTACTACTACTACTACTACTATTACTGCTACTAATGACAACAACAATAATGTTGATTTTGATGATGATAAAAGTGATAACAATACAGGAGGAGTAAGGAAAGAAAAAGAGAAAGCCTGAAGAATATCCATAAGTTCCAGATCATGGGATGGAATCACTTTCATTTTGCTCAACAAAAACAATTCCAAGAAACCATTTTTTTTTCAGATTACGCTAAAATGACCAGGGGGAATTAAAATGTACATTCTGCCTGGTTTCAAAACGTAGAAATGTGACAAGAAACGTTAATGTTTGTACACGAATAGTCCTGAAAAAATCGTCATCAATCTTTGAAGCCTTGTGATTTTTGTTTCCAAAATAACTATTTTTGTCATTATCAAAATCTTAATTCAAATAATAAGTATTATAATTATGTAGATCAATGAGAGACTTTTTAAACAAGTATTACAAGAAAAACACCTTATATTCATCCACCTCGGAGGGGGGGGGGGTAGAAGTCTGACAGATCATCAGATAATAATTACTATTATGTATATTTTTGTACTGTTATCATTTTACAAAATGATATGATATCTGTGTGTGATCAGCATCAATATGATTTCCACACCAACAAACTTCTAACACAAGTGCATATAAAAAATAAAACCACAAACTCTAACATATTTTGCAATAGCTGTCACGCAGCAGTCTACAAATAGTGTAGACAAGAATGAAAATATAAAGATAGGCTATATCTCTTGTTATTGCCATTACTGGGATAATCATTATCAATAATAATATATTCAAAATCACCACACAGCCTATCAAACAGATAGTGCTTGGTTTACATCATTATTGCATCACTATAATGTCTCTTCATAATTCTTGAATACGCGAATGTTATTATTCTACGGGCATATTCAAACGGTACATCTGTCAAATTTGAATCTTTTTGGTATTTTACCTCCGAAGATCTTTACACTCCCATATTTTAGATGAGCACTCTTCATATATTCGTTGGTGTCAGAATCTCTGGTCTTCGTCATACATTAGTTGTTGAGTGGTGTGTTTGGAATTGGGAGCTTTAAGAAGGCGTCGAGAAGTCGAGGAGTGAAAATTCTTCCCCCTTGTCAACTGGAAGGTCATTGACATGCTTAACTTGAAATGATGTCGTCTTGATTCTGGAAGAGAAAATGAGAGAAAGGGAGGGAGAAAGAGAGGAAGAGAGAGAGAGAGAGCGGTATGGGTGGGGGAAAGGGAGAGAGAGATAATATTTCTGGGAAGGGGTTTGGGATGGGAGCTAAATGGTGTTCGAGGGTTTCTAAATTGGCTATGACTATGAGACCCAAGAATACATCAGTACATAGAAAAGGGAACAAAGAAGATCAGAATAATATATTTTTTAAAAGAAGCATAAAAACAAATGCATTTAAAAATATTTTAAACAAATTATTTGCAATAAAAACTAAAAAGTAAGATGATATTGAACAGAAGAGTACAGACGGGGAAAGAAAATGATGATCTAAAGACAAAATGGGCTTGTATAAAATATAAACATTGAAATGAAGTCCAAAGTGAAATGAATGAAAGGTTTGCGCTTAAATAAATTTTAAAAAAATTAAATAAAATGTCCATAATGAAATCTTCAGATTGTAACAGTGTTGGTAAAAACGATTTAGGATGATTCTTAAGAATGACGGGCTTATAATTACAATCAATTTTTGTTATAGAATTATTCTCCGAAGTATGGTGCTGACGATATCATAACTATGATTTAAGTGAAAGGAAAATACCAAAAAAAAAAAAAAAAAAAGTATAAAGATCGAAAGAGAGAAAGAGAAAGCGAAATGGATACATGGGAAAGTTCCTTGAGCTAAGATAAATAAAAATTACCTAACAGCTATCGGATAATTTGACCGTATACACATACTCTCTCTAAAAAAAGAGTGAATTTTCACTATGTTTTCACTCTCCCGGGAGTCACGTCAGTGATCACTTGTTTAGGAGTGAATATCGAGTGACTATCGAGTGCTCTCTAAAAGGAAAAGAGTGGAGTTTCACTATATTTTCACTCTATTTTCATTCCCCCGGGGAGTGACCTACGGTAAGGAAGCAAATTAGGTTTTGAAAACCAAATGACTATCAGGGGAACCCTTACTAGAAAACGAAGTATTTGAAATAAAATGTTTTTAAAAATATCCTCGAAAGTATGGGAAATTTCATGCTGAATTTCACCACTGCAATCCATTTGTCTAACGCTTCGAAATAGCTTCGCTGAAAGCAAAAACACAGCTGTCGCAGACGACTACGCATCATCGTTTAACCTCAAAATATTCTTAACAAATTTAACATAACACGTTGACATGGTAATAAAAGTTAGTTTAATTGTTTATCAGTGTAAAAAGGATAATCGCTGAGATTTTGAAGAAAAGGAATCAACGTTTAGTAAGCGTGAAATAATGTTTAGTTTTATAATTTTCATTAAGAATGATAAGAATTGTTTTCGTCCCGCATTACAAGTAACCCTAAAACCTTAAATATCATCTTGACAAGAGAAGTTATGTCAAACGAATTCCATAACATCGTTTAATATCAATCATAATCTGGCGTCACATTTCCAATTGATATTTCAACATATATTTTTTAAAAGTCAAATTGCACTATAAAGCCTAAGAACAAGTAATACTGTAAGGCATTGATAAGTGTTCCTGTTGTATATTTATATTGCTGCAACTTATAGAATGAAAATAACAATGGTGGCGAGAATGTATAATAATTATCACTTCTTTATACAAAGTATAATAGCTCAAATTGATGACCATATTCGACAGATTTGTTGTCTCTTAATGTCTATCACGCATTTTTTGTGTGCAAAGGTAGAAAAAAGTTGCTTTGAATTTTCCTACTTGTTTGACTTTAATTTTCAGCAAACAATAGGTCATGCGCTGATAATGATCATACTGATATATTAATGATTTAAGCTAAGAAGATCGTTGATCAATATGTGAACGAAACGTATATCTGTTTATACGGTTGTCTATTCTACTATCAGAAGCAGACAGTTATTATGCACATACACTTCAAATTAGAAATTTAGACTAATCATGATTTGTTTCATTACTATTACTTTGTTATGCATATTTTGTTACTGTTTGGGTGGAAACGAATGAATCGTCTTGTGTCATACATGTATCTTCTCGACGATTGAAGTGAAGTAACTTAAACATTGCTTCTTGAATATAAGGCAAAATTTGTTTCTTTTTTTGTTGTTGTTATTGACGGAAGAGGGGTATAGGTGATGACGTAGATGGTAGGAAGGGGTAGAACAAGTAGAAGTAAGAAGATAAGTTTAGGATTTGAAGTGGCGGGTTTTTCGTCCTACCTCTGATCCCACTTAAGCCATCCCTGATAGCAAAAGCTCGTATAATTTCTCTTAAACGTGTAAACATGTCGCGGTAATTGCTGTGGAGTTGATATATCGCAGATTCTCCCCTCCTGGCGTCCCCCGAGATAGCGGGGAGTGAGATAGCTACGTTGCCGTAGTGGCGGTGCCCCTCTCGGTCGCCCAATATCTGAAGAAAAAAAAATATACAGCCAATGCAGGGTCAAGTATTTCTGATAACTATCGGAGAAAAGTTTGTATTTTGTAATGCGTGCTAAGTTGTAAAGGACTGGTATGTTGACGGTTGAAATCGGATGAGACTTTGAGAGGGAGATGATGTCAATCTCGACAAGGTGGCGAATTTGCATGCAGGAAGCAAGATGGGAGAGGGGGGGGGGGGGCTCCTAACATCTGTACAGGCAAATGCGGCGATTTATGGGGATGGGGGTGGGGGGGGGGGGTGGCAGAGGAGTTGCCCCTCTACAAAGTTCTGCTTTTTAACCACACCTATTCTGAAGACAGATCGACGCCCCAGTCTGCTTATACTCCCTGCCTTTTTTTTTTGTACACCAGAATAAACTGCTGAGAAGAGGTTGCTAGTAGTCGGAATGGTCTTGTTTTTCTACCAATAGGATATTGTTAAAAACATCATTGGTCAAGTCTGAGAATGTTATACCAATTGAAATTAAGTAAACCTATTGCATATTATTTTATTCTTGGAAAAGAAAGGTAATTTTCCAATAATAACTTTGATGGTTGTCATTTTGTTTTTTTAATCCGGAAAAACCCACAATGTTACAAACACAAATGCGACAATCGTTCAATCAATTAATGACGCACCGTAACTTTCCCTATTATTATCCCGTTGCTTTATACCCCTTTTACAATTTCAGATACCCCACCCCCAAGGGCGTAAACAGGTGGGGGACAGGGGGGACATGTCCCCCCCCCCCCACTTTTAAAAGTGGGGGGGGGGGCATCATATCATTTGTCCCCCCCCCCCCATTTTTTGGGTTCAAACCCATTACTAAAAACCTGAAAAGCACTTCCATCTTGTTCTTTTGCATGCCTTGAGTTTGAGAAATACTCAAATATAAATGTTCAACCGCCCTTGTTGACATTTGTTGCCTTGTTGAAATCATCCCAATCCTCTTCCCTCGCCATGCAGCACTGCCATGGGGCGGCGCGGCGCGCCGTTCGATCGACTTGCAAATTTTATTCTAGATCTCGCCTATAGCCCTTCTACTTATGAGAGTTTGTAATATTACTCCTTGTTATAATGAGAATCCACTGCATAAGCTTTTAACAACATGATACGATTGGCTTGATTTCTGCTACACAGTGCATTAAAAGGCCTATTTTCAATGGCAAAACTTCAAAAAGTCCCTACCGTGGGAGGGAGGGCATCCCCCTTCCACACCTCCCTCGCTCAGTGTCCCCCCCCCCCACACTTTTCAGAAGCTGTTGACGCCCTTGCCCACCCCGCCCGACTAATCCCTTTTCACCCCTTGAAGTTGAAACTGTTGCCCCGTCTAGCAGAGGGGGTAGGTTAACGACTAAGAGTATAGGCGGCGCCACTCTGGTGCAATATTTACCCCAAAGATAGGCGAGGACATCCTTTCGTCTTCAAGAGGACGTGGGACGATTTACGAAAAGCGAGATGACATTATCTCTTCCCCCTCTGGCTCATTATCAACGTCTTTTAATGAGTTGAAGTTTATACAACCTTTCATTAACTATCATAACTTGGGCTTTGTCCTCCTCCTCCTCCGCTGAGGGGATGTTCGCACTGACAAAAAAAATGTGTATCTTCTGCAGTATTACTAAAAGATGAAGCAATGGTAATGCTGGTTTCTATACACGTTTTTTGCCTTGAACTATCTCTTTTTTTTTTTTTTATTCCTGAAGCAGTGTGATTAGGGTGATTTCCATTGTGCTCTGGACCTCAAATCCCATTCTTCTTTCTTTTGCCTTTAAACACCCTCTCTCTCTCTCTCTCTCTCTTTTGAGCTTTTCCCTCTCACTCACGCTAATTTTGAATTATGATTGTACCGGTGAAAAAAAGTCTTGAAATCGCATGGGAACAAGCCCTATTAAAAGAAAACCATAACTCCGTGTCTGGCACGCGTGTCATACGAACCAAAGTAATGATAACGAAAAGACATATTCTTTCGTCATCGTTGTTCATTATTATGACGTCGAAGTTTCCGTGATCGTATAATTCGACGATTTATATTTGTTTTCAAACGTCAGGGGCAGCTTTGGTATCATGAAGTATTTCATTTTGAAGGACCTTATCATCTTGTTTGTTGCGAAGCGACTACATTGTTTGGATTACAAAGATATGGTTTTTGAAGCACTTCATCACAACAGGGCTACGGATTTTCAGAACCTATCGAGCAAGAATCATATCAAACTAGCGGTGGTGTGAGCGGGATTGGGGGGAGCGAGGGGTAGGAGAGGGGGTGTATAGTAGATGTTTCATCATCATCATCATCATCATTATCATCATTATACATGTTATACACGAACAGATTAAACATGTTAAAACATTGGTCATGTTGGAATATCTTTAGTCCGAAATAGTTATGATAGTCCGAACTTCTAACAAAGAGAATGTATTTTGGTGACTGATAGTACTTAAAGTAACTGTTACATCGTTGTATAAATTAAATGTATAACTGACATAAAGATGAGGAATATTCTGCATTAGATCAAAAGCAAATGGGCAACTCGGTCCTGTTAATTTTTGCATGTGGTATACGAATTTAAAGATAAGAGACAATTACTAGTCATCCATTTTCATTGTGTACTAAATAAAAAAAAAACTGTCTGTATAGAATTTATTCTATGCGGTTGGTTATGCAGTGAATAGATAAAAAATAGTATTGTGTGGCTCAAAATTTTAACAAATTCACTTAATAATCTAAATCTTGCTGAAAATCAACAATTATCAAAAGGACTGGACACAAATATGGGCACACGGGACTACACAGAATTTAGGTCCAAAGTTGTTTCCTGTCTGTCGCCACATTTGAAATATGAGAGAATTCCAAGACCAATCCCACCATGGGACATTGCTACTATGATATTCTTCCACAAAGGAAAAAGAAGAAACAGAAGGCTAACAAACAATTTTCACCTTAACCAGGACTCAATCTTCCCTATAAACCTCCGACACCCTAATCCTGACCTTATCATAGGATCAAGACCGATATTGAGCGTAGGACCAATTCGGTGTACTCCATCTTTGACCTAGTTTTGAGGTGTATTACGAACAAAGATCCAAGCCACATATCGTACCAATTTCATGATGTTTATTTGCTCATTTTAAAAGTCATTTCCTAGTACACATTCGTATTTGCAGAACTCGTTACACATCAACAGGAAGAAGCTTTGGATTCTATAACATATCGAAAAACGTCGGCGTATACCTCCCAGCGTATCAGTATCAAAGTCAACACATGAAAATTCTGTCAACAAATTGCTCTTGGGACTAAAAGTTGGGATAGTTTTTATGGAAATCGCAGACATAAAAGAGACCCGAGTTTGTTTTAGCCGTCTATTATTATCAAGTCTATTGACTCGAAGGTTAATTTACGATCTGAATCTCGCGATCGAGCTCGCTAGCTTTCATCAAGAGTTTCTCTCATTCTTCTTCTTCTTTTCTCTCTCTCCATTTCATCTTGTCTCTATGTCTTTGTCATCGTCTCTGTTGTTCCTCTCTGCGCCTTTCTGTGTCTCTTTGTCTGTCTCCGTCGCTGCCTCTCTCCGTGTCTCTCTAACTGTACCTCTCTGCATTTCTGTCTGTATGTATGATCTTTTCTCCTTCCCTTTCTCTTTCTCTCTCCCCCCCTCTCTCTCTTCCTCTCTCCGACCCTCTTTCTCTCTATATCTGTCTTTGTCCCTTTCCCTTTCTCTCTCTCTCTCTCCCTTTGATTTTCCCCTCCACCCCTCCCCCCCCCCCCCCCCCCACCCCTCTGTTTTCAATCGATACAACTTTACTTCTGACTATTAACGGTTTACAGGGATTATTTGGCATGTCTTGGTTTATAATACAAAAAAAAAAATTATCCAAGGTTATGGACAGAATGATAGGAAAGAATATACACTAACCTCATGTGATTGTTTTTTTTTTGTTGTTGTTGTTGTTGTTTTTTTTTTGTGGTGGTGGGGGGGGGGGTCGCATCTTTTCTGTTTTTGCAAAGACACATGGAAAATCACTTTTTGATTACATTTTAAAAAAAAAAATCTTCTGAAGGTATCTTTGCCAAAATTGACCCCCCCCCCCAAAAAAAAAGAATTTCCCTTTGAAACACTAAGCAATAATCAATAATCTTTTTGTTTCTTAAACATGTTAAATGTACGATTTTGAATTGTACGATTAGACTACAGATTACATATTTAATGAACTGTTTGCATAAGCTGAAGCAAGGAACTTGTCAAACTGGAACAGATTTATTTGTAGCACTTTTCTGAACCTCGATGCACATAATCACAATGGCATCAAATGTTTTCAAACGATACCACAGTGGTGTGGCCGTGGAACTTGAACTTGAACTGTATTGCTATCGACACCTTTCGGAGCGATAGGAACGATTCCATTTTCTCAGAGGGTCATGTTCGAATAGCGCCAGCTATGGCGAGAAGTATTATGCTTCCCTGACTTTCCGTGACAATGAGCACACGCATGAATGAAAATTTGCAATATGTATATTTCTATGTTGGCAATATGAAAAAAATAGTTGAAAACCCTCTCTATCATTGTTTTAACACCACCCCATTCAAAATTATCTAGTAACGCCAAAGTTTCTCTGATTTTCCGAATACTCATCTCCTCTTTTATCGAATACTTTGCTCATTTTTTTTTTTCACTCTAGTTTTGGCAGTTTTGCTGTCAATGTCCTCTCACTTATCAATATATTCCAATATCCAATAAAACACAAATATGACTATAAGGAGTGAATCTGTCATTCCATTTCATATCCCTCCTTATCTTTAAAGAACACTGTAACGTATCCATGCAAGATATAATAGCTATGCTGTATAATTAATATGCCGGTTTCATGAGTTTAAATAAATTATTTCAAAACGTTCCATTTTCAAACTGCATGTGTAGTGATATTTCATACTTTTTAGGTTTTTACACCCTCCTGCAATAGCTCACTTTCATTTGTCTATGATTATGTACTTTGCCCTTTTTTTTTTCACTCCAGTTTGGGCAGTTTTGCTGTCATGTCCTCTCACTTATCAATCTATTCCAATATCTGTATAATAAAACACAAATATGACTATAATGAGTGAATCTGTCATTCCATTTAATATCCCTACTTATCTTTTTTTTTTTTTTAAAGAAAGAACATTGGAACGTATCCATGTAAGATATAATAGTTACGCTGAATAATTAATATGCAGGTCACAGTCGTTGAATAGATTTACATGTATATTTTTGGTAGATCCATTGTCGAGTCAGGCCTTTCTGGGGTCGAGGGTGTGATCAATGAACAAGCTATAACGGAAATGATATGATATAAAAAGCAATTTACCTTTCCCCCGCGGAATATTTTGTGTATTTTGCTAGGAATGAGAGGTACTGGGTAAGATTATCTATTATAATCTTTCATTAAGACCAAGTCGACACACACAATATTCATTTGGGCGAGACGTCCATTAGAAATCACTCAATTAAATCAATGCTTTGTTTGTAAAAAATAGTCATCATCAGTCGTTATTGATAAAAACTGCATTCATTGGTAAAAACTACTTTTTAAAGAGGTGTATTGAATCTTAGCATATAACCTTTGAGAGAATGTCAGTCTTTTACTCACCAAGTTATACATATTCCACATTGTATTTCTCCCTTTGCATAAACAGATTAACTCCAACTTTAAGAATTGATGCAGATAGAAATAATTTCGTAAATGAGTTTGGACGACTAACATAATGTATACCTTCAAGTGAACTTGAAATGCGTCAAAAATTTTACAGTACAGATGCGGTGTTTTCGTTACTATCATCTTGTGCGTATCATACTGATATCTATGACTCAATAATGCCTTGCGCGTCGTATGATGTAACCTGATGATGAAAAGAAATACCAGCAGGCCTATGAACATGATGAAATTGGGAAATGTAGTCTTGTTTTATATTTTCTTAAGTTTTCTATAGCATACTGTCTTCATAGCGTGTTACATTTATTTAAAATTGTATGAAATGTTACATAGCATTTCTTCAGATATTACGGGGGTTTCCTCTCTCTCCCCCCTCTCCTCTCCTACCCCCCCCCCCTCCCCTCTCTCCCACTCTCTCTCTCTCTCTCTCTTTGATTGTTAGTTTACATGCATCAAAACCTTTATATTTCTTTCAGTATTTCATGCAAACAAATAAATTATTCACCTTAAAATTTCGGGCATTAATCTGAACTTTTATCATTTACATCTAATTTATCTAACTCTGCACTTCGTGACTGATCAAAGTTTATAGTCCCTGGAAGGACAGAGGTCAATACCATTCTATATCAGGAAAATTAAGTTCCCTATTATCTCACTGTATTTAAAGCTTATTAAACCATTATGTGTTTGAGTGTTCATGCTGCAATGATGGCGTCTCCAAGATTGTTGCTTCTGTTGTGGATGATATGCCTCTTTTCTGTTGTCTGTTCAACAAAGTTTAAGGCCTGTTATTTTCCAGAGAAAGCCCGGACTGTAAAGCCTGTCAAGTACGATAGTTTTATAACTGTATACCTGGTAACTGAGTATGCTTTTCTCAATGTATTTCTATTTGTGTCCCTTACTAGTTTTCATCACTATAGTTTCGATACGTTTATAAACGGTTTATAAACGGTTTATAAACAACACAGCGATTTTTCGTAGCACTAAGATGCGAATAGGAACGCTCTTCAAAAGCGTACAGTAATTTTGTAACCCATCTCCCCCACTTTCGCTTGATCTTCACCTCCCCGTCTTTCCCCGTATCTTTTTTTTCTCTCTCTCTCTCTCTTCTCTCTCTATCTCTCTCTGACTCTGGTTCTTCCTTTCTTCTACTTTTTTCTCTGTCTCTGTCTCTATCTCTCTGTTTCTCTCTCTCTATCTCTCTCTTCCCGTCTCTCCTTATTTCTTGTATTTTTCTCCACCCCGTCTCCGCTATCCATCGCTTTAGGTTATTATCCACGTCTCCCTATTATCTTTTACACTTTCCTCGCCTCGCTTCCAATTTACGTCTGTTCTTTTTAATTATCTTTATAAAATCAAAGCATGTTTTGTTTTTGCTTCCTTATACGACCACTCTTCGACCTTGTCTATCCTACATTCATCATCAGGACTTATACCCGTCCCTATGAGTCTCTGGACCTGAGTACTCTGCCGGCTCAGTGGGATTGGAGGAACGTGGATGGAAAGAACTACGTTAGTCCCACAAGGAACCAGCACATCCCTCACTTCTGCGCCTCCTGCTGGGCTATGGGATCCACCAGTGCCATTGCAGGTAATACGAAGCTTGTAGATCAAGATTGGTGAAGCCAGAGGGAAGAAAATGGGAGGGGAGGGGAAGGGGGAAGGGGGTCGGAATATCTGCCTCGATAAAGGCCCTAACCTACTTCAGAAATCCCAAAGTAGTCCTACTCCGTCTCCATAGAATTTCTATTAAAACCGCGAAACCACTTGAACATGTTGATCGACACAATGGGCTAAAAAGTAAATGTTGTCCGCATAATTAAGATTGTAAACATATTCCTGTAGACTCAGCATGCACTACTCATACAAATTATATATCTTTTAAAAGTTTTAAAATCTTCTCAGTAAATCCATCAACTGCTAAAGTGTTCCATTTAGTCACTTCCTTCTGTAGACCTCCCTGTTAGTGTGTTACACGAAAGTAATCTCAATGTGCTGTTGCTGTTGTCGGGCTTGCATTATTGTGCAATCACAAGCATAGAAAAGGTATTTGTTGCTAGGTTTGTCTAGATTATTTTCATCGGAAGCAACTTACCCCTCTATGTAAGGGTAGAGACAATCAGTTAGTACAGTGAAACCTGTATTTTGAAGACCACTCAAGGGAGACGAGAAAAGTGGTCTTTACAGCCAGGAGGCTTCTGTTTGAGGGAAACTGAAAAATGGTGTTAATAAACAGGTGGTCTTTATAAACAGGTTTTCTCTAAAGAAGGCTAAGCTGTACTCTGTTGTTTCAGATCGCATCAACATCATGCGCAATGGTTCGTGGCCCTCGGCGTACCTGTCAGCCCAACACGCGATGGACTGCGCCAACGCTGGTAGCTGCCATGGCGGGTTCGACACCGGTGTGTACAAGTACGCTCACGAGCATGGTATACCTGACGAAACGTGTAACAACTACCAAGCAATCGATCAGGGTATGGTGGCAGTATATGAAGCTATTCTTTTATAAACGTTTTATGTACGTGTACATCATTTCTTCTCAGATGTGATTAGAATAAATTAATGACAGGAATATCAACCTTATATCGTTGATAGGGAAGTAATTCTCATTTCATGTGGATGTTAGAAAGGAAATTCACCCCTTTGTGACATTTCGGAATTCATTTATTTACTTTCAACGCACTTTAGGCAAAATGCACTTATTTCTCGAGCTTTCAACTGAGCAGAAATCACCGTTATTTGTTGATAAACATTTCACTTTTTTTATTTGCTGTCCATAACACGCTGACTCGCAGACGAGAGGTCCTGAGGCCCCCCTAATGCATTGTCCGAGCCCGACGCCTCTGCCTACCGAGGTGTATTTTAATACACCTCGGTGAGGAGGTTACCTGGCATTGCTTGGGTAGTAATAATTGCAAGACCCTCCGGTAGAGAACAATTAGTACTGATCAGGCTATCCTGCATGGGTATAGGCCTATAGGACCCTTCTTATTTGTTATTTTTACCAGTAAATGATTGTCTGATAAAGTATTGTTTTCTACCGTTTCATGGCAGAGTGCGACCCCTTGAATCAATGTGGGACATGTAGCCCAAATGGGCAATGCACGCAGCTCTCTAATTACACCCTCTACAAAGTAGCCGACTATGGGGGTTTGACTGGACGGGACCAAATGATGGGGGAGATCTATAATTCAGGACCAATCAGGTGAGTTTGCCATCAAGATACAACAAATAACAAATACCAAGGAGTAGGCGTGATTGTCAGGAAAGATTAGGAGAAATGATCGAAAGTCGCGAAAAAAATTTATCAACATTTTTCACCCAGAATACGATTTCAACAAAAATATCAGGGTGTGGGGGGGGGGGGGGGGGGATGAGGAGTAAATTTTCCCCGACACATGTTTTTTTTTTCTTTTTCGAGGGGGGGGGGGGGGAGGGCGGGGCCTTCGCTCACCCATGGATCCAATTTTGAAGATGAATATGATGAATTGTTGATGACTCTAGTCTAGGGTGTTGTCACAGCAGCATTAGAATAGTGCATCTGGCACAATTTCTCTTTGATGAAGAGAGCTAGCTACGCCCCGAGAGTTAGGGGCGTCAAGCTCCAGCCTGAGTAATTAAGGGTGCAACCGTCTAACCATGGTTGGGTGCAGTTTTGCACCCCAAAGGTGCTGCTCGGTGTTACACCAACAAAAGGTACAAAGTTGTCTCTCTTTTTTTTGTATATAGGAGCTCTCATAATAGGTAGGTGAATAAAACCATGTATCAGTAGTAGTTACAAATGGGTGACTGTTCAATTTGGCATGTAGCTTTACAACTGTGATTACGAATACTCGGGTAAATCGATTTATCATTAATGAGATACCATAAGCATTCACATTATTATTCCATACTGTTATGAGATTATGATTTATGAAATTATTCTTCAATCAGAATGTTTATTCGTTTGCAAATAGCTGTGGCATCGACGCGAGTCCAAAATTCCACAACTACACCGGAGGCATTTTCAGCGAGTACAACGCTAAACCTATGGTGAGTAGACTTCATGTTCTGTTTTCCTTTTCTTTTCTTCTCTCTTTTTGTCTGCTTTCCGATATGTTTTCTTTAATGTAAGTATTACTATTACTCTTCCATGTTAATTTGTATGAATTGCAAAAGACCAACCACCACGTATCCAAATGAAGGTCGCGTTACGACATATTTTCATATCATAATTTTGCCAACGGTTTAAGAATAGATAAATAAACGACAGCCACAATTGCATACTTTGATCGGGTATTATTCCTATATTGTCTAGAATACCATAATAATAAGAAGCATTAGAAAGTAACAGGATATTTGGATGCTTTTCATATTAAGTATCAAAGCAAATATTTGATTTGTTTGGCAGCTCAACCACGTCGTATCTGTCGTGGGCTGGGGAGTGGACAGTTCAGGAGTAGAATACTGGATCGTCAGAAACTCTTGGGGAACACCTTGGGTAAATATAATAAGATTATGAATGAATACTTCCAGTAAAGTTTAAAATGCCCCTTTGAAAAAAAAGAAGTCATTGAATGATACCTGATAATATTGATCGAAATGCCTCGGTATTCGATAAAGTAAATTAAGTTGTTGGTCCGTAATTACATTTTTACCAGGGGAAGAAAAGTATATTAATAAATTTTATTGAAATTTAGAAAAGTACTTCCAAACCCTTCGAAATTCGTTTGAGGTGAAAGTACTATGATAAAGAAATCGTTATTTCAAAAAGTAATAATAAATTTTCTCGGGAGGAGGAGGTAGATTATTTTACAGCCAAGAATGAAAAATGACAGATAAATTTTTAATGTTTTTTTAAAAACGGTTTTACAGGTGCACATTTCCCTGTTTCCAATGTAATTTGTAAAATGATTCTTTATTTACAGTAGCAGATATTGGCCTTGTCAGTATAATCGTCTATGCCTATGTAGGCCCACAATGCAGCATAGAGTTACCAATTATTATATTTATATTTCAATATATTTTTCTTTGTTTTTTATTGTTTTTGACAGGGTGAGAACGGGTGGTTCCGCATCGTCACCAGCAAGTTTAAACAAGGCCAGGGAAATGAATACAATCTCGCCATCGAATCAGAATGTGCATTTGGAGACCCCATCCTTCCTTAGTTCTACAAGCCCCCCCCCCCCCCTTTTTTTTTTACATACACCGCGTGTAATACCATACATTTCATTCGCTACAACGTCTTAAATGATGAGGGCGTTTTGCTCACATGAAAAGATGAAACTGAATGAAACAGTAAACATGGTGAATGACATTGCATTCAGTTTAATACAATTTAAAGAGCCTTTTGCAACTTTTTGCGTACTCTTTGTCATGCCGATACATAAGAATCTATCCATTCTCAAAATTGATAGTTGGGCATCATCCTTTTCATCTGTCCAGAAAAAAAAGAGAAGAAGATCAGTAACGTAGTAGCGAAACGTCTCAACATAAATGGATCCCATTTCGTTATTCTAATCAAAGACTTACATAGTACAACGTAATAATGATGATGGCGCCCTTTGAACTATCCATACAGATCTCAATGGAAATATCAAAGACCGGTCTGTTGTTTCTTTACTTGAGTGTCACTTCATTATAGAAATAATTTTAAGTTAGGAGAAATAAAAGCATCTAAATCATTTCGTTTGTGCATTTCGACTTATTCTATCTCGTCCCACTGACCAAGTCAGAAGGTGGCTTTTTTATCAATCGTCACATAAACAAATCTTAATTTAAATGCGACCTCATATTCAAGAGTACCGTAGGAAAAAAAAATCGACTTTCATCTGTACGAACATTTATTCTGCTGTTGATACTCCAATTTATCAAGAACTGGGCCCCGTTGCATAAAACTTACCGTTAATGGTAAATCTGCTATCGATGGTAACTACCATGGTAACATCACTCAACAGCCAATCAAAATCAAGGTTTCCATGGGAGTTACCATTGATGGCAAAGTTACCGTTAATGGTAAGTTTTATGCAACGGGGCCCAGATAGCACTAAGATGAGGATGATAACGGTAAAATGTTATTCATTACAAGAATCACGTAGATTAAAGGTGCATTTTTCTACATTTCATCCAAAAAGGAAATACCAAACAATGTGCATTGACGGTCCAGTATTGCAGTGACTCGAAAGCAAATTTGTAAAGGTTCTATTGCAATTAATCCTCATGAATGCAAATTCTTAGCCTACACCTTTATTTTTTTTTCTCACAATATTTTTTACTGTAAATTTTTCAACGAATTTTGTATTCATGTATTAGTATTCAAATGTTTATATTGTGTATTTTTATGGAATTCTGCAATAAATCTGAACTAGAACTTGAACAAACAGTTGGCCTTCAGAGACAGAACCCTACTATGAAATTATACAATGTTAAAAAAATGTCATATCAACAAAGATACTGCACGAAATTATAGATTTTAAGGATCAAGGTTCATTATATTTCCATTTTTTCAGCAACGTAATGAATAGTATCATAAGACAAAAGTAGCAAACAATATTTGCACTGGGTTACGAACGTTACCACTGGTTGAAATAGATAACGCATCACAAGTAAAGTGAAAGTTGATGAATAAATTAGACCAGGCAAGTTGGAGTGTGAATCAAAATGATAATCAGACATGCCATGTGCTTTAGGCAAAGTGAGAAAACATATATTGAAGAGTATACTCTTTTAAAGAATATTAACACCAATTTTATAGATATCTCATAGCGATAAGCTTCCAGATATGAAGTATTCTTTTTTTTTCAGTTACTATTTTTCATTTGTATTTTCTGTATAAAAGATATCGAAGAGGAGTTTTCCAATCAATCAGGTATAGGGGTGATATACTCTATAGCTATGTAGGCCCCTATATCACTAGCATTTATACAAAAACATGTATATAGCATACACGCTTCTGGACATCTCATCAAATTAACATACGACATTCTAATAGGCGTATATACCAGGGAGTACTGAACTTCATGTCAACCTTTCCTACATGTTACTCGCCCTCTTTCCTCTTCATCAAATGAGTGACATTATTCTCAAAGGGCAACATGCATCAAACGGGGAGAAAATACATGCCTCTTTTTATCTCATTCATTTGGGCAAATCTCCTATCGCTTCGTGTCAGGCATATGCACAACACAACGTCACAATCAGATTACATGTAACTATATTTGATTAGATTGCTCTGCTTGAGGATGGCCGGGTTGCCCTGAAGTTACATCCATGCCGTGACGTCAACGAAGAAAGTGTACTTACGCCATCTCGCGGCAGTTGAAGACAACTACGTGAAATGAACCGATCCTCCTAGTTTTGTCTGCACAGCGTTGTCTCCCTGCAGGGGCCAACCTGCGTTACACAAAGAAATAACAATTCTGGATAAATCTGTCAATTAATCTCTCTCTCTTGCCGGGGTGATACTCAAAGAGTGCGATGCATTCACATGAGTGATGTACTCTGCCCAACGCCATCATCTTGTCACAAAATTAATCTCTATTCTCCATGAAAATGGCCCTTGTTTCGATTTTCATGATTTCATTTTTCTTCTGTCATGTCGTACAGCGCCAGAGAGGCATTGTTGCATTCATTAAAGGCTTCTGGGAGATTTGTAAAGAGAAATTTTTCTCGTTTGCGCTGGGAGGTAAATTACTACGCTTGGGACTTGTAAGGATGAACTGTAATTTGCCATCAATCTGGAAATGCGCGGGAAAGAATTACGTTTGGCAGGCGATAAAATTTGTATCCCCCATTTTTATTGTCATCGGCTGTCAGTGTTATCATCTTTGAGATGTATTATGCGATTGTGAACTTCGGGGATATCCCGAGGGACACCCGACATCTCAACAAAGAGACTTGTCTCAATAGATACCAATTTCTGTCCAATTCTCAATTTGTCACAACCTCCAAGCTCTATGGGAGGTATACATTTTTTAAAATTATGGAAGGGACAAATGGAACTTTACTTGGCATGGGTGAATCTAACAAGTTGGTCTTGGGGTTTTTTCTGGATCAGCATATAGATTAACAAGTTAGGAAATGAAATAAGAGCAAGAGTTTTTGGTTGAAAGAAAAAAGAACTTCAAAATCTTAAATCAAATAATGCATTCATGTCTGTCCGCAATGTTCCCCTTTCCGCACACTTATTGTGACAGTTAGCAGTCAAACTGATTACATGTATTATAACAACACTTGCATTTCTTTATATTTCTATCTTATTATAATTCCCCCCCCCCCCCCCACAGAATACATTGTATGTATTTGTTTGGGTAGGGAAGTGTTCAGATATTTACTATTTTCTTAAATACTATCATTATTGGTATTACTCTTTTCTTATATTAGTATTATAACCAAAGCTACTATTCATTAACAGTCATTCCCCTTCGACATTCAGGGAAGGGGGTGGGGGGGGGGGGTAAAATGGATTGCCATGTAGCATGTCAGGGGAGCGTTTCATCAAGCGTTTTGTCAGTGATTTTTACTGACAAATTTGCTCTCTTAGCCAATCAGATGCAAGGATTTCAGTAGCTTATAACAGTTGTCGGTAAAAATCACTGAAAAAACGCTTGATGAAACGCTCCCCTGTGAACTACAATACTGATAGAAAGTAGGCCCATGTTATCAATTTTTTGATGTAACATTACCCTACCAAATACGTTATGATGATGATATTTGCATCATTTAAAAACCATGGTGTAATCGAACTTCGCTGATGATGATAAGGGTCAATTTACTTTTTTTTTTCAATTCTGAGGAGAAGGGGGGTACTGTCTAAAAATAATATTTTCACGATAATGGAATAAGACGGACCAGGCGATATCTACTCGACGTCCGTGCTACAAGAAGTCGACGTGAATGTTTAATTTTGAGGAGGTTGCGTTTCCTTTTAGCTAGGCAATTTCAGCAACGAAAGTTAAAAAGGGGGAAAAAAAATCGTACATCTCAAAACGATTTTGCTTCGAGCAAGATTCGGAAGATCCATATTCTTCTTAATGCGATGACACGAGTTTTTCATCCAATTTTGCGCAGTTTATATCGGTCTCTAATGCAAAATTTGCGCGGCGCATGCACGCCCTGCTAGCGTACAGAAGCACCGCTGCTGACATAGCCCGCGGGCGAGGCGCGACCAAAGTCCGTCCACGCAGTCTCCATTATTCCATACTTCGCGATGCATCCCTCCATCGCGCGCTCGCTCAAAAGACAATTCCGTAACTCGTTCTCCCAATAAAGTAAAAAAAGGGGGAAAAAAAGAATAAGATTTGGAAGAAGACGAAACAGCAGCTCCAATTGAATGCAAAAAACCGCAAATTAGAATTGCCGTTTTGTCCATTTATTGCGAACTGATTTTTCCTATTTCCTCTGAATGATCTGTGTATGAGATCTGCGTAATATCTTTGAGGATCGCGAAGAACTTTTACAAGATAATTGGGCTTGATTGAGTTGACATAATTAGAATCAGAGCATATCTTTCAGCATATGGACACGGAAATTATTTGTTCCATGTCAGTGAATATTCCGGAGTGGACTTCATATACTTCTAATTTTCCGGACATCGGTGGGTTCACAGCAACTCCTGAATCCTGCACACACACACACACACGCACACACGCACACAACCACACACAACCACCCACACACACACCTCACACCCCCACACACACACCTCACACCCCCCCCACACACACACACACACACACACACACATATATATATATATATATATATATATATATATATATATATATATATATATATATATATATATATATTTATATACATGTATATATATATATGCGAAGATACCCAACTTAAACATTTCGACTTCGTCTCCGTAAACTGCCCTTTTGTCCTTTTGTCCTTGTCTCCGGTCTCATCAATCCTCACACACACACACACACACACACGCACGCACGCACACACACACACACACACACACACACACACTATATATATATATATATATATATATATATATATATATATACATCTGAACTGATTCAAAAGTAGTTTTTTATAAACAAAATTGTACGCCTCTTTAATTTTATGCACAAGCCTATTTCGGCATTTAATTCAAAATTTCTCTTTTGTTTATATCAAAGTGACTATTTCACATTTTCACATAGTCCGACGCTATATAGTAAGTCACATCTTCACATCTTTGAAAGTTTTTAGAATAACCGTAATAAATAATTATTATGAAGGATAATTGCTGTTCATTTTCAATAACATTTTGTTTGTATCGAGTTACAGCTTCAACGAATAAATTTCAAGAAGTACGGAACATTTTTTTTTACAAACCCTACACCCCAAACAATCATCAGTGGTCGCCAAAAATATCATATTTTGTCCTTGTTTACATCGACAACAGGTGGCCTGATACAAGTGGCAGACTAATTAACTGTACAACTTTAATCTGGTCGCGCGTGTTGAATTGATTAGTTTTATACTAACGAAATGGCGGTATCGATTAGATCGATCCTGATCCCGTTCATTGCGCGTGCGCAGATCGATATGATTTTTGGTACACGATGAGAGACTGGTTGGCTTGAACAATGACTGATAGCTCTTTGTTTGATGTCAGTATAGGATTGAGAACATCAGGGAGCATGAACATAGTTATGTGTATGATACTAAACATTAAGATATGGAGAATCTGAACAAATTTTACCAAGCACGGTGAAAACGAATCATATTTTTGGGGGTCTTTTTGTGTACTCTTATAAGTGACGCATTTGAACGATTCTGACTAATAAGTGTTACTAGATGTCGGCAGTGCTGTAGTCAGACGTGAATGGATGAAACTGAACAATGGAGGAATAGTCTTTCCTTCAGGTAATCCTTATATAATATCAAATCTCGTCTAAATATCAACTTTTATTGGAAAGAGGGTGAGAGAGAAAGAGGTGACTATTTTTTTTCTACTGGTTTATGTATCTTTATTTCCCCCTCCCCCCCCCTCTCTCTCTCTCTCTGACTGTATGAATGCTTTCATCTTTTCCCCCTTCTACTCATCACCTTCCTCTCATCTCACTTACCCCTCTCTATCCCTCTCACTGGCAGATTTAGGAGAGGGGGGACCACTGCCCCGCCCCCCTTTCAAATTTGTAACCAAAAAGGTACCTGAAAATGCGATACGCCATTTTTTTAAATGGCTTGTCCGATACGCAGTTTATTTAAATTGTGCCCCCTGACTCTCTGTGATCACTTGTTCACTCCCTGTCATTGTAACCCTCTCTTTCTCTCTCTCTCTCTCTCTCTCTCTCACACACACACACACATACACACACTCACTCACTCCATATCCCAGTAAGCTGATTTACGTGTGGGTAGAATAGTCACCTTCTCTGTTTGCAGGGCAGCTAGGTGTCGCGTTTACACGTTAATTATCTAACAGAAGGTCAAAGTGGATTAACAGAGTAACGACAAACAACAATGGAGTGTGGACAGGGGTGTGTTGTCCACGCGTCAGTGAGAAAAGATGAATATAAAGGAATGAACGCATTCTCAAAAACGAACGTATGACGTACCTTTCGATAGTAAATAGTTTTGTATGATAGGAAAGCATAATGCACTGTCACGTGGTGTCATTTGACCAATTAGCTGAATTTAATTGAAAATCAAAACTTTTAAAGCAGCACAGAAACTGAAGAAAATGTTTCTTAGCAATATCATAATCATGCTAAAACAAAATATGCACCAGTTTTGTTATTCTGTCGAATCACTGAATATTATCAAATTAATATAGTACAAACTACAAGTGATACTCTTCTCTGCGATCTTTATTATGAATGTTGTGTAATATAAGACAACAGGATCTGAAGCAATAATGTATTATTTCTAAACGTTTACTTTTTAATAAACGACAATAATTTCAGAAGCTCATTATTAAGTTACGAAAACTGGTCGTTTGAACAATGCACACAACAATTAATGTTCGGAGGCCTATGTTGCTGCAATCAAAATAAGCTAGCTAAGCGTACCTGGATATTTTTTCGGAAAGAAATAAAGAAAATCAGTTGAGATTAATCTAACAAACGACAAATTTCATAAAATCATATAGATGTACATTTAAATCAAAGTGGTCTTCTAGAGCATACATTAACGATCTTCCGTGGTATACAGGAGCGTCGGGAGAGCACAAACGAAACGGCAGGATGAGCCGAAAATGAAGAGGGGGTAATTTGTGAAATTTGGCAAATTCAAGTTTAGCAAGATTTGGATGAATGAGGTAATGCGATTTGAATAATGTCCTTGCAAGATGTCCGTGTATACGAAACGGCATTTAGCGTGAAAGAAACTGCGGTTAGTTTTTGTCCAGAAAGGTCGACTCGGGAAAGGGGGGAAAATGGGGGAGAAAGTGGATCAAGATGTAATGAGGACAAATTGGTGCGGTTGTAGGTCCGACCTGGGGCGAAGATGAGGACAAAGCTTAACCGAGAGATGTAAAGACAATAAGAAAGATCACTTACGGCATTCGCTGTAATCCGGACTACGAGATGAGATAGAAAACGAAGCAACAAATTTAATCAGAAAGAATCGTATTAAATGATTATCTCTCAGAAACATACGGAATTTCTCGTACTCCGTACTTTGTATTTATTTGTTTCGAAAATAACAAAGGGTTATCTTTCAATTTCAGAACGTAAAAGTTGGGGATTGCGCACTGGTACACACTTTTGATCTAAATAATTGAGGTTCTGATAAAATCACTGGAGTTTTGAGACCCGTATTCTTTGTTTCATTACCAAGTAAGTGGTCATTACACATTGTATATGATTTGCAACTTATTAAACTATGAAGTGTATGCAAGATAATGGAGAAGATGTTAACGACTCAATTTCTTAAGGATAATGTACTTTACCACAATACTGGTGCACTTTCTATCAATTTACCATGATTCGAAATAATGTCATACACTGATTCGAGAATAAAGTTTAGTTTTCTTCTTACAATCTTTATGTTTTTCTTAAAAATATCAGAATCCTCTCTTTGCATTGAACAAAAAGGAATGTTTCTTTGTGCTCATAATACCCCCTCATGCGTTTATGCTACCTCTGTTCAAACACTCTTACTTTCTATTTTTTCATGTTTCCCTGTCTATTTCATTTTGTTTTAACATTCATTCTTTAATCCCAATTCTTTATA
Organism: Heliocidaris tuberculata; assembly: GCA_025618425.1. Lineage (NCBI taxonomy): Eukaryota > Metazoa > Echinodermata > Echinoidea > Camarodonta > Echinometridae > Heliocidaris > Heliocidaris tuberculata. Next base: position 8,586,096 of record CM046845.1, on the reverse strand, counting down.
GTCTGGAGAGGAAATATTCTGGAAACCGTTACCTCATATTCGCGTAGCGAGATAATATAATATCTTAATAATCTTTATCAATGTTGCCTAATGAGGAAATTACACATAAACTTCGTAAATGGGCAGAGGTTCCCTGAAAAGAAGATCGTCATTTTTACTGACATGAAGTGAAGTACCCTACGGAAATAAAGCTTAATAAATGAAAATAAGTAAATGAGACTTCCAATATTCTCCATTCTTAAGTACGATGCATTAACAAGTTATATTGAAGGTTTATTCTCTAACCATGACGTATACATTTTTTTATAGAATGTTTGTTCGATTTTCATACCTCCATGTTCGATTGTTCTGTTTTTATGTTGTTCCTTTGAAAGTGGAAAATAAAATAAAAGCTCGATTTTCGCCAAGAAGCATCTATCGTCTCAATAGAATAGAAAAATAGAAATAACTGAACAAGCAAGTGTCAATCAGTTCAACTGGTTCCCCAAGATGCCGAGACGATGGCCCTCTCGACCTGTCGATCAAGTCCAGCACAACAACAACAGTGTCAGGGAAGAAAGTGGCAATGTTTGAGGTGTTGGTACTCAGCCGAGATCGTATTTCATCGTGGAATTGGACATCGACCAGCGTCTTGTTTGAGGACCGACTCTTTCTCGTCATCTCAGCTGAGCACCCGACACCGTCCCGTGGGTGAGGGGTGATTTGGGGGGGGGGGACGCAAGAGAGTAAGGGGTTAAGAGAAAAGTGCAGAGGGTTTAGGAGAGGTACCCGTGTGCCTGTCATGTCTGTCATTAGAACTTGAGGAAGCAAGAGGTTGCACAACGTAGGGATGATAACAATAACAACATTTATGAGCTTTAGTAATAATGATAACAATACATTTCATTTAAAAAGCGCCTTTTCAGGAGATACAAAGTGCATTACCATTGCAATTACATTTACAATTGAGTAATTTGAACTAAACAAATTATAATTAAAATACTCAAAACCTATCGCAAGAAAAGGTGAGTCGTTCAAGTTTTTTTTTTTCAAATATCAAAGGGAGATATATTCTTACTGTGTATGGGTAGAGGATTAATTATTATAGTGTACATGGTGTACAATGTTCTAGAAATAAAGCAAATATCTTCACTATACTGAAATACAATTTGGTCTGTTCTTTGTAGGGAAATCCTGTAAAAGTCAGAGTCTGAAAGAATATCAGAAATAATCGTTTTTTGTTTCATAATATTTGAGGAAAACATAGTCAAAACCTGTTTTTGTTCCATTGCGTTTTGTTGTCAGTTCAACATCTTGGAGATGACAAAAGATCGTGCAAAGAGTGCTCGAGATACACAATGCAATGCGACTACGGGGCAGGGGGGAAAAGCAACAATGCGCCCGTAAAATCAAATTAATAAGGCAGAACTTATCCCAAGTTCATTATCGAGCTCGCAAGACAAAACACCTCAATCCCATCCCCAATTTAGCCGGATCGCTGCTAAAACCGTGGGTAAGACCGATGAACTATGAATGAATGAATCACTTCTAAATCGCGTCATATTTTACCTAATTTATCAGTTTATCCCCGTAAGTGGGGGCCAAAGCCCTGTGTCTTAAGCTCACCTGAGGCCATGCGCCCGGGAGTCTAGCGGGGAGCTAGCCGTACCAAGTGAGTCACCCCACTATCTCCTTCTTCTCTTCCCGTCCTTTCTTTGTTTACAATCCATTGTTCTTTTCTTTATTGTGCCCTTTAACGCACTATTTCTTAGTGAGATCAGATTGGAAGAGCGAACCAACTACAATTTCTCTCAGAAATTGTCTTTGTTGCGATCCTCCTAGAAAACATATAATTTTATTCTGTTCATTTATTTGTGCTGTTCCGTCGATGAGTTATAATAAAGGACCTTCAAAATAATATACGAACATAATGTAACTTTTCGATACTAATGTATTAAAATTGCTTGTAATTTGATATTAGTTTGAATGTCTTAAAGTATGAATTTGCAACATCATGAAGTTGAACTAGAACTTGAACTTGAAATGTATTATCCAATCATAAACACATAACAAAAATGTATACAAATTTATATCAACAAAAAGGTTTTAAAAAGGACAAAAGGAACCAGAAAATAGCATGAATGCTAATCAAGTCTGGTACCTGTACACATTGTCTGGTCAAATAAAATAAACAAACAAAATTTGAATTGGTATTTGTATTGAATAAATCTAGAACATAAATCTAAGAAATTCCAGATGATAGCATGTTGTCACATGAGGGTCCTCAAAAAATTTTGGATGCAAAGTTGTATCACTGTAATAAGATGATAGATACATGTAGATAGATAAGTTTTCTATAAACACTTCTTTCTTTTTTTAGAATACCCTTTCAGCGAGCGAGGGAGGGAGGGGGTGGGAGGGGGGGGGGGGGAGGGCACCCCGGTCTTACAAAGAGCAAAGTGAATCTTTTTGACGAAGGTGTACAAGGTATGTGGACCTACAGTTTGAAAACACTCTATATCCGATTGAATGTTGGGTTGACCGGACTCTCAGTGCAAATTTTAGAGAACTATATTTGAACCTTCGTCATTCGTAGTCTATAACTTTCACAGACACATTTAAGCCGGAAAACTTCCAATTAATTCGATCAAAAGGTATAGATACTTCTTGAGAAGAGTGAGTATTGGAGCAAGAAAAGACGATGGAAATAAGGTTTCTACCACTCTATTTCCCCTCCTCCTGTCATGCCTGGTGCCTTTAATTAACCACAATCCTCTGCGAACATCCCAGATTAACCTAAGACTTTACAAGCGGAAACTCGGGGGCTTTAAACCGTTTTAATATTTGCTTAATTAAATGGAAGCGCTATTTGCGCCTTCCTCTATATTGCCCCGTACCGTTACTCAGGCTAATAGTTCCTGATTTTAACAGGATTCGGGGTTCTTTAACGGGATAACACCTGAGGAAAAACTTCCGAGCAGGAACAAGGAATGAGATTAAAATATAGATAATAAGATGGATTGATATCAATTTGTCAAATTTGTGGTGGCGGCGAACGCATCGCGTCGCCACTTGTTTACTTGCTACTGGTGAGCAGGAAATATTTTATTCCATTTCATTTCATCTCATTTTCTGTTTCTATCGAACGATATGCCTTCTCATCCATACCCGCTACATCTGGGTCATATGGTGTTACCTTCCAGCATGTTCGTCCAACGCTTTTGTTGTTAGAATGCAAGGGGTGTTAATGGTTTTTTTTTCAGACGAAATGGACGTCACTCTCTCATATTCCTCTATTCATCTGTCACATGTTTGCAAAATGTTAAATATGAGTAGCCCTATATATTTTTCACTCTTTAATTTCATTTTCATGCGATTGTTAATTTTCTTTATATTTATTCTTTGTAAAACGGAATATTGATGTCAGTGTTAATGAAATTTCTTGATAATATACCAAATACCATCTGCCTATGGCTTTCTTCTTCAAATAACATGATCTTCATTTCAATCTAAATTTACAGTTCAAAGCAAAGCATTACATTTTACCATAAACTATTTTCACTCCTCCTTGTTAACCGTGAGGGGAAAAGGAACAAAAGATCCGGTGGGGGGGGGGGGGGGGGTGAATACGCCACTGCTCTACGCCCCTCCCAACTAATTTCACTTAGAAAAGCATGATTCAAATAAACATGTCATATTGTACAGATTATTCATTGAAAATAATTTTCATAATAGTTAATGTATTTTACCATGTTTACGGAGACAATCAACAACGGCGACGACGACGGCGGCGGCGACATAAGTCAAATGAATTGCCGAGGAAGAAGGGTCAAAGGATGACGATAAGAGGACTTAAACGATGGAAAAATAAGGCGAATCTTGAGGAATGGAAAACAAAAACAATGGAAACCCACTCGGGCGAACCTTTAACCGACAAACGATCGTCCGATTGCCTCTTAGCAGTATATCGATTTTGTGCTGCGAAAATGGAAATGAGGAGCGAATCGATAGCACTTGATGTTCTGGGTTTGGGGGCTGGCAAAACACGGTAAAACCGTCTATAAGGACTATTCAGCTACATGCACTGCCATGCAGATGCCACTGGCGAAGAAGGGAGTTGGAATACCCATCCTCTTTCCAGAAGAAGAGGATCGGAGACTCACTGCTGTCTAGGAAGAAGTTGTTGCTGTGATTAATGGAAGCATTTATTTCGGACCCCCATTCGTTATGAGATGCCGGTTTTACCACTCTGTAAAGATTATGTGAGTGGTTGTGAATGAATCTGGTTCGTCAAGATAGAGATGAACTGGACACTTGTACCTGACTGAGTCCATCATTCAATTCTCATGGTGTCAACTAGTGTATGTGATATCCATAGGTTGATGAAAACGACAGCGTTGTCAAATTATTGTATGATCCTTCGATTTTCATATCTGATATGCTGCCATCTAGTGACATAGTGATAAAATTATATATAAAGTGCATTCTGATAAGCTACTCCACCGTCTCCACTTGAAAATTCCTGTAATTAGGGGATGCTGTGCCAAAATGGAGGTGAAAACCCATAACGAAGACGTAATCTTGGGGGGGGGGGGGGATCCACCAAAATGAGTAACTCATTAAAAAAAAAAAAAAAGGAAAAATAAAAAAGTTTAGAACAAAAATTGACGTAGATTTATACAGAAACCGAAAAAGTTGGAGAATCCGCATGAATCTCTCTCCTCCTTTAGCTTCTTTATCCACTTCTTTTGGCATTTATGTTCTCGTAGGATTGTAATAGAATATTTCTTGCGGTATGAATTAAAATGCAAATTAAAGTTATTTTACCTTTTCTGTAAAAAAATCGGATATACATGTATTTTCTTATTAATAACAGATATGAAACTTTTAAAAGTATCTAAGACCGAGGCACGCAAAAGTGATGCCCACACCGATTAAAAATCAGAAATATTTCATTTCTCGAGCTTATGTAGCAGCCATAGATATAGAGGGTTGCAACCTTTTGCAAACACATAGCTCTGATTAAAAGATTTTCACATATCCGACATTTGTTTTACTCATCTGGTCATGGTAACGTCCTCCTTCACTTTTTAGCATGTGTCTCTTTCTCTCTCTATTTTCCTTCACCTTCTTTCTCCCCGATCTATCTCTTTCTCTCGCCCTTCACCCTCTCTTCTCGATTTTTACTTCTCTGTCTGTCTTTTTAGCTGTCTTTCTCTGTCTCTCTCTGTTTGCCTCTGTTTGCCTCTGTCTGTCTGTCTGTCTGTCTGTCTGCCCCCCTCTCTCTCTCTCTCTCTCAACTTTCCCTCTCTTTCTCTTTCCTGCTTTATATCCCCCTCACTGTGGCTTTTTGCAGTCATGACTGCGACAAGCCACAGAAAGGGGGATATAGAGCAGAAAAGAGAAAGAGAATGCATTTCCTTCAATGTTATAACATTGATATAAGACAGAGAACATGTAGAATTGGGAATACTGAAAAACTACCGTGCTCATGTGTTCTGGTAATCATGCAAATTTTCTGAGCTATAAATGAGTACACGCCTGTCGTAGAAACAGATCAAAAAGAATAATCAAACGCACCAAATTGCCCATTTCTTTGCCTAATTTGGACATTTCCAACCCCCAAAACGTAATTAATGACTCACAGGGGATCAGTGATATCAAAGTCCAAGAAAGGACCGTGTGTACAAAAAAGAAAGAAAAAGAAAAAAATTAAGAACGAAAATTGAGGTTTTTAGACACTTAGGATAAATCCTTATTATTGAGTGAGTCGGGAAAAGATGGACTTGGTGGCTTGTGTCTATAAATAAAGTAATTAGGATATTGTTGAGGAAGATGGGGTGGAGAAAGAGCATGGAATCCGTTAAGATGCGTACTTAATCCTTCCTCAGACCAACACGTATTTAAAGGACCACGCACAGTACAAGAACATATTGATGAAGCACGTGTCGTGTTTTTGTGTCCTTATAATCTACTCTGCTTCGAATGGGCCCAAGGCCTATTTCATTTTATTTCTTCCAATATCGTATATCCCTTATGTGTGTTTTAGCTGTCCCTATTGCTCTTGTGTTATGCATGATCATTTTTTCATGTCATTATGCAGGTTCTAAAATAATTACCACTACCAGTGACTGTTAACATGAATAATGTACATACGTCAAAATTTTCAGGTATAGAAATAGCAATGTGACTGATGATAATGATAGGAAAGAAGAACACATTTGAATGTTTACTGAATGATGATACATTGGATCGCATTTCCCCTTAAATACATTTCTTAAAGGAACTAGAAATAGTTATAATATCAAATCAAGCAGGATGACATAAATGAAGTATTGTCCACAGAGTTGAAATGGAAAAAAACAAAAACAAATTGCTATCCGTACTTGCATCAATAAAAGCTGTTGCCGTTGTGATTATTTCAAAGCGCAGAGTCCCAAAATGTAAGTCCTTGGGCGATCTGTGTTTTAATTTTCATGAAATCTCAGATCTTTCACAGCTGCAGTAGTGAAAAGGTATGATTCTGGCATTCTGAATTACTCTCAGATGCATGACAAGATCTTAAAACGGATGAGAAACCTCTACAATAAATTGAAGCCGCTACCTTTAAGAGTTTTATAAGAGAAGTATTACCTCGGTACAAATCCTTTCGCTGCACTCTCTCAAATGCAACTGGTGAAATGCCTGTAGGCAGAATATATATATATGTATACATACAAGAGGAGAAAAATATAGCTGAAAGCATTCCCATTTATCAATGCCAAATATCATCAAAAGAACAATTTTCTTCTCGTCGTTTCCAGATTGGGTTTGTGATTGAAACGACAATATTGGTGATGGATGCCATGACTAATGCTAGTCATTGTTGGTATGGACGTTATACCCACGCTGAATAGCAATGGGAGGGACTGAGGGGTGTGTTTTGATTGAGTTTCATGCCTTTTATCTTAGAGCTTTTATCTTGGCATTCTGGATGTAGTGTATCAAAACATTTTTCTATTCCCCTATTTTCGAGCGATTTTTTTTGCCCTTGGCCATTTGATAAAACAATTCAAAATGATATGTTGTAATAAAAAAATACCCTTTCAAGTCCCATATCTGCCCCCTTTTTTTTCCATGCCGAGTAAGCGGTACTTAGAAATGCGAACATTTTGGGGGATTTTCTCATTTATGCGGGAATCAGAAATGTTTGAGAGAAATTATGCATTCAAACCGGAGGCATTATAAGACGTTCGTCCTCTCCGTTGTGCAGTAATTGGTAAAGAGTGAAGCATGAATACTAAAGAATACTTGCATAACCCCTCTCATGATATTTTTTTTTTATCTGTCTGCATATACCCTACCTTTATCAGCAGGGTAGCCAGGATTTCTCTTGGGGGGGGGGGGGGCTGGGTAGTCGCCGTTTTCTGTTTTGTTTGTTTGCTATTGTTGGGTTTTCTTTGTTGTTGTTGTCGTTGTTGTTTTTTGGTGTTTTTTATTTTTTATTTCTTATATATATATATATATATATATATATATATATATATATATATATATATATATATATTTTTTTTTTTTTTTTTTTTTTTTTTTTTTTGGGGGGGGGGGGGGTCAGGCAGCGGAAAAAATAGTCGTGGAGGGTCAAATTTTCCAATTGCACATGGGCGGAAATATGCAGGAATTTTTTTTTAAATCAAGGGGGGCATAACAATAGGTCGCCCCCCCCCCTCCCCGATGAATGGAATTGTGTATCACATCTCCGCCACTGCATATCACTATGCGAGGGGGCTTAGAATCCGAGAGGATATTTTTGTTTTTTGTAGTGTTGAAACTTGACATTGTAATACACTGTTTACTTACAGGTTTAATTAGCAATTTCATTTTTGTAATTTACAAAATATCATTGGGGCACCTGCTGTAACCTAAAATTGGCGGAGATGGGGGAGGGGGGGGGAGGCTCCAGACCAAATGGCTAAGTCGTTGATCTCTATCGCCATTATAGATTTGATCTTTTCCTCTATTCCGTTTTGATTCTACCAAGTAAAAATAGAAGATAAAATGAGGCGGATTATAACTGAAATTATTAGAAAACAAATTTGAGTAAAAAATGGGACTGGTCGAATTATGCATAAATCTATTATATTATTTTGAAAAATCATATCAGAGGGTTTCAAGCAAAATATAATCGTTCAGCATGTCGTCTGATTTCGTTTTATAGATACCAAAATCACCTACAAATTTAACTTGGGGAGAGAAATATATCAATTAGTGTTTGTTTTTTTATTGGTGCACGTGATATTCTAAACACTTTCATATTCATTTCTTTTAAATGCAAAGAGAAGTAACTTCAGAATGTTTATTTCAGAGCAGCGAAGATAATAGTGATCCATCATCTCAACTAAAGAAAATGATAATTGGAAGAATTTTGTAATTTTAAAACTGGAGTTTCCTGTAATCAATATTGCCTGTTGATGAAATAATTTGCGTCAATTATGTCGAAAGTGCCTACCTATCCTCCATCACACAATGCATATCATACATGTCTGAAATCTTAATCAATGGTACAGTTAACTGCACATCTTTGATAAACGCCTTCTGCATTTTCAAAACGAAAATAATATACTCTGTACGTAGCTAATGTAGCAAAACCATTAAGGACCTAAGCAGATAATTGCATCCCCGATCTCCCTAAATCGCCGCAACGTCCTGAAGTACTCTATCATCTTTGGGTTTTTTTTCTCCCCCCGTCCTAACTTCTGCACCCCAAGGCGAAAGCATGGATTCAAATATTGTTTTCGGAATCGCATCAACATATCATACATTTGTTCAGTAAACACGCCATTCTGTCTTCCCCTTCGTCTTGCGTGTCTCTGCCTCCCATCCCTTTTTTTCTTTCTTTCTTTCTCTCTTTGCTTTTTGCGTCCGTTTCTCGTTTGCCCATCGAATTATCGCACGCGCGCCCCGTGCTCCGTTGCTGAGCGCTGCAGCAGCCTCGGGCAGCCCGGGCTATTGCACTATGCCTGGACCGCGGTCAATAAAAAGCAACCATTACAGCATGTTTAAAACACGTATAAGGCTATAATGGCCTGCCCACCCACCCCTTAATTTCTTTCTTTCTCTTTGCCCCCATTCTCTCTTTCCCTCTAGCTCATCCTCACTTTATCATTATTGTTTCCAATTTCTAACGCACGGCCTAATCTTTCCTTCTACTTCATATTCAGTTTTGGTGACTTCACTTACAATATTTCAAATAGGCTATACAATATGCATTCCCACGACTACTCCCATTCCTCTCTATGTGCTTGTTCCCCTTTGACTGAGCCATCGCAGTAATTAAGTACAGATTTCACTCAAAAATCCAAAGAGACAGCATTTTACGTACAATAAAATTTTTAAAAATGAAACTTTACTATTCTATGTTTTTTATTCATATTTCATATTCATTTTCATTTTTTCATCTCCAACCAAATACAAATACAAAATACAATCATCATCATCATAAATACAATGCAAAATTTATACAAAATAATACTTTTGAAACTAAGATAGATCAATACAATAAGTAATACCTTTGAAAAAAAAATCCATTCTATTTTTCTTTTGTAGAAAAGAAAAATAGATTGCATTTTATACTCTTGTTTTTTTTTTTCAATCCTTCTTTGGCACTTATCTTTTTCTCCCTTCTCCCGCCCCATCTCCCCTTTCATATTTGTCTGTCAACCCATGGGCTATGTATACAGATTAGCGCATAGCTGGACAATGCTCGTTCACACTTTCACGAGACTGTGCTAATTGTGCTTCTTTCCGTTTGTGCAGCTCAGATACTCATCAGTCAAAAGGAAAAACCGTTTGAATATAACGAACTATCCTAGCACACTGAAAGCTTAACAGGTAACCGTTATAATTCTAGTCTCATCCGTGTCTTAGATGCTAACAATCCCCATTATCTAATAGTCTTCACATATTGCTCTAAAAATTAGCATCTTGCTGCTAAGTTTCTCCCGATTTTACGCCCCTATTCAATTACAATATTTGCTGAAGTTAGAGCACATTTCGTGCTTGTTGGACCCCACTGCCAAGACCGAAGATCACTTACTTAGGCCAGTGTTGTTAACTTTGCTCTGTAAATTCAGATAATACTTCAAATTCTTTGTGACCACACGGTTCGTCAACTGACAAACAGCAACAGCATAAGACAACTCCCAACTTTGTTTCAAAATACTCAGTGTCCATATTCCTAAACGGAATAAAAACGTTATAAAAGCACTGAAATTACATTTCCCCATATCTAAAAAGTAAAGCATGAAACATTGCGCGCCATAAAGACTTTCATTAGCGTTTACTCAACATTGACAGTTTCTTTAATCAGATGGGCATAAATACATAATTTGACAGAATCAATCATTCAAATGGGACTAGTTATACGTCTACTATGCTAGCCTCAGTCACAATGGCATGACTCTATAAAAGCAAACTGCAGCAGAGTATTATAATTTTGCATCAGACTGTATAATGATATTCTGATAAAAGAACCAACAATAGTATAATTGCAAATATATTCCATTATATTTACGGGCGCTTCTCTTTTGTGTACGAATGAATTTTAAGATTTATACTAAGTCTGTTATTACGGTACGTTTTTCCTGATTTCAGTTGCGTATGCCCCACCCCAAAGTGTGAACTGTGAAGGATTTTTAAAAAAGAAAGAAAAAAAAAAAAAAAGAAAAGAAAAAGGAAACAAGAACTTGCAGTGGTTCAAGGTACGTGGACTTCCCAGGTACCAACTCAACCGCTGTTCTATCAGTTTCTCGATAAGCCACTGCAATCAATTAACTTCAAAATTTTACACGAATTGTGTATTATTGTTGCGATGTCAGGCAGGTATCGAGCAAGTGGAATACATCAATGTTAATCCACTGAAAAAACCATTAACAACAACAACAAAACATTGTTTATAGCAGGGCTATCCGAGACGATGCGGCCATATTCGTGACGCATCTTTATTCTAACTTTTATTTTAGCGTTCTGATTGGCCACGATGTCATGTCTGAAGTGGGACACGCATTATGAACGGGTCAGTTTTCAATTCATCTGTTGATGATCCCGGGGCATTGTTTCATTAATTACGCCTCTATTGTCTCTACGCCGTGGGGTGTGAGACGTTGAGTTTGCATTCTACCTATAGACTGACTCGACCTCCTCAGCCAAGATGCGAGCATTGGATTGCTGCTAACGCCGAATTGAAGGGTTTAATTATCCGTAGTGAATTAAGCAAATCAATTGCAAACAGCCCTACATCCACAAGGTGTTTGCACTTCAACTGTACGACGTCATTCCAGTCTAAACTGCCTGTTGCGTGTATGTGTGTGTGTATGAAGCCTAAATATTTGATGGTGTTTAACTAAGAAGGCCATGAATACATCACGCAGACAAAAGTAAAATATTCATTATGCTAAGAATAAAGCGAGATATACGCTTATAAATGTCTTGTAGTCGTGAGGAGAATAAATTCACCAAATTAAGAAGAAGCGAACTATTGTTTCCTAGCTATCTTTATGTATGAAAATGAATTTAGAATACAGATTCGTGACCAAGCGTACACGAGACGTATTTAATAAATTAAGAAGGTGTCAGTGTTTGAAGAAGAGCTTATGTTGGGGACACGGGTGCTCATATTAGCTGATGAGCAAATATAGCCACGTATTTTAGGAATTAGGTATGTTGATAAAGATCCTTAGTGTATAGAATTCATTCTTTACATATATCCTAATGCAAAAGTATCGATGTACATGTATAATGATCGGTGACATGGCATTCGTTGAACAAAAGACTTTGAAGAGTTTAGTTCATGCTAATTAACAAATTGAAGATATATATATATATATAATATATATATATATATATATATATATATATATATTCATACCACTGTAACGCATCAAAAGGGAAGCCCAGTGTGCACTGGCTTAGCGTGGGTCCAGCCATGGAAAGGGGGGGGGGGCACTGGTGTTACGATGGTTTGAAATTCGAGATAACAAGATAGCCGACTGAGGGAGGGGAGTTTTTTTTTGTTTTTGTTTTTAAACCGTATCCCAGGTAGCTTCGCTACGAAATATGCAATAAGTTGTTCCATGAATGATTACCATTACATTGTCATTAACTGAGCAGGTTTGTAAATATAATAATCAGTGACTCTGAGCAAGTTTAAACACCTTGATCCCTGGTTTAACGCACTGACCATGCTGACAGTTCGACAGTGGTAATATGCGCAGCAACAAGTCGACAAGTCTTTGTTCTTCCAATCGCAGTTATAATCGTTATTCGTTTAACATTTTGCACGAGCATAATAAAATTTAATCCTAGAGATTACGACGGCAAGATGTCAGGTTGGTAACAAGATAGACATCTGGATACGATGATTATGAGATCAATAAACGGCATGTGCCAGAGCGAGTCAACAGTGCAATGGAATGATTACCATCCTGCATGCAATCAATAATAATGCTTGAAGATGCAGCACAACAATGCTTTGTCGAAAAATGGCCTGCATGTATCCCAGTCACACCGGCGAGACCGATAACAGACCGACAAAAGACCAACCATCAAAACACATCAACCCGAAAGACCAAAAAGTATGTTGGAGTCTGTATAGGGCAATTCCACATGGGAAAAACAACAACAACAAAATTTAATTTCAGACTTATACTAATGAAAATCAGTTTTATAGTCCCAAATAGGCAAATCCTTAAATCACAAGAATCTGAAGAAAAAAAACTTTTCCCACATCTCAATCAGGATTCACGCAATGCATGTTTGATGCATGGAAATGAGAACTTCAAAAATGCAACCATTTTCTGGTAATTCCGTTACCAAAGTTATATACCTCAATATGATTAATGTAAGTGGACACTTTTGGGTATGAACGAGTTCAGGTGAAAGAATGAGTACATCTGCAGATTACGAATTGGTGAGAAGGGGACGGAAGTCCAAAATTAGTGCATAGCCTTCAAAAATGTGAGCAAAATATCTGTCATTTGTAATTCCGTTACCATGGAATTGCCCTATAGCGGTGTGAATGGCGTATTACTTTGTAAGCCAGCCTGGCGTTCGAGGAAAGCAATGTTTACAACATGTTTTCTCCTGAGCGCTTTGAATGCATTAATTGTTTAATTCTATAACTATTGTCATTTACATTTTCATTTCATTAAAAGCTTTAGAAGAAAGTGCTAGACACGAGCGGGGTTTTAGAGCACTATACATTCGTGACTTTTGTTCCAAAATTATCATAGTCTTTTTTTTTTAAAGAATTACGATGTTTTCATTTCGATGTATGTATTCGTAATTATTGTCTTTATATATTTATTTATTCATAGTGTTCAGCTAATAATTATTGCCATCTTTCCTCTAAATAATAAAATCAAAATATTAATTGAAGAAATTACTGGATTATGTTCTATCCTTTACGTCATATTATTGAAAACAATTTTTTGAATACATAACTAAAATGACAAATAACAATATCGATCGCTAGAAACAAGCTCTCTTTTTAACGACAATGTTTATTTAACATTACACGATAAATCAAATGAAGTATGGACTATACGATTGTGCGACAGCATGACTGAAGTCAAAGCGTACCCGCTTTAGACGATAGACATTTTCAAAATTCGTTTATGAAATGGAACCCATTGTTATGATGCTGTACTCGGTGTTGTTCCTTGATGAAGACTGAGGTCCAAATGATGTTGAGAATGACACCAAGATGAAGTACGGAGGTGAGGATGCATATCCCTGGATGAAGGTCGTATTCTGGAGGTGATGAATGGAGCAGAGGCCACACCCTCTTTTCACGAAAGGCAAGTGGTCCTCGACCAATCAGCGATCGCGAATTCGTGAGCTCTTAAAGGTTCGCTCGCGTTAAATGGCGAATTCTTATCGATTCGACTTAATCTCATTAGCCAGCCAAGGGGCCTGCATCGTCGCGTGCGTCGCTCGTGCCTAAACAATGAAGCAATACGACTTGCCTTGCCTTTGTCGCTCCCCTCGCCCTCGAGTGCCGTATAAGTGATGTCATTCTCAAAAGGCGCTCTTACTTAAAGGCTGGGCATGTGTACACCTCTCTTAGAGCAGCACTTCTCCGTCTGTTGGCCCACCTCATCGGCCGTGGCTTCGCGGCATCTCTTGAACTTGAAGACTTAGAGGAGGACTGGAGTGAGAGCGCACACACACGCGCGTTCAGTCGCCTGACTTTCTTTTTCCGTGTCTATTACCGTCTGCGTAGACTTGTCGCAATATCCCGCCAATTTTCGGCATCAAGCCAGTCACTGCCCTGGTTTTCGAGTCTCGCGGACCCTTCTCCCTCCTGCCGACCACTTGACATCAAGTGCATCACAAACTGGCGGCTAGCACCTCATTAGAAGGCAGACTCAAACGAGGTGAGATATGATCAAACATCATTAAACACTGACACAATCAGAAACTCATTTCAATTTATGTTCATATTTCGTTCTTCTAATATCACTGGAGTTGCAGCCAACTTTTTAAAAAATCCGCCAAGAACTTGCCGTCCGCTTAGATTTCTCCAGTTTGAGTGATGGTCTGTTTCTACAACGCTTCGTCAAGCACTACGTAATTTCTCGGCACCCATCAACTCAATACCCTACCGTCGGGTTTTATCTCCGTTATCTTCCTGTCGTAAATTCTATCCCGTGACAGCTATAAGCGAGGTAGCTCGAGCAGCGAGAGGAGCAATTTACTCCTCGCCGAGGACCTAGGCTCCCTTGCTCTCTCGGGACACTGTATTTCTTGATGGATTAGCGAAGACGCACTTATAACGCCGCTTGCCACCTGCCGTTATCTTCGTATATCCTATCAACATTCCAAGGATCGTGCTGCCAACACACACCGCACACTCCACTGGCTCTTAAAATCGCCGTTCTAAGCAACCTTCCTGGACTGCTAAACGACATGGACATTGCACAGATTCACCCATCTTACTGAAAATACTTTATTTATGGTATCTCATCTGACAAGTGGCACTTTCATGTTATGTTTATCAATGAATAAGCGATCGCCACTTCCTCTTCGCAGCGTACATTGCACCCGTACCCATTCCTCAGCAACTACGCACTGCTAGCTACGGTAGATGTTGAAGTAGTTTGTACACGTCCAAGAAAGAAATCACCAACCCGCTGCGATGTGTAAGTGCCTCGAAGACCTTATGGGATGGTCATGAACAATTAAACAAACAAGCGGGGTAACTCATTACAAAAGGTCAAATTGAGCTTCCGAGCATGTAGTATCCAAATGGTATCATTGCAGTATTGCGGCCACAACCAACATTGCGTTTTAATGGCAATGAAATCATTTCGAACAAATTCAGAGATTTGTTCCATTTACTGCAATAAATGAACAATACCTGTTAAAATAAGGACAGTTCACACCTCGAGACAGCTGAATCTTGTATCGAAGAAAATAACGTCATCGTCGTCGTCGTCGTCGGCATCATCCAAAGTGTCTTCTAGGCGGTAACACTCCTGCCCGACATTCGCCGAGATGCCTCGCTCGTTCCTTGTAAAGAAGACTAAATTCTCATCCTGTTCAGCGCTGTGCCCCCGGGATCTCGACCCCTACTACGCCGCTACCCCGGGCAGTCCTACCCTCCCACACCATGGCGTCAGCGTCACAGTTAACAATGGTATGTAGTTCATTCTTTCAATTCTTTAAATCTAATCAATTATTTTTGTTACCTCACAATTTCTTATTGTTATTTCCTTTTAAACTTTTGATAGGATTATTGGAGATTTAAAGTTCATCAAGAAATCGTGTTGCCAATAAGATGCATTCGACAGTTTAGAATTTAATCAAGATAGTCTGTATCACAAGAGTTCAAAAATATGATTCTTTTAATAAACTTGGTGTCACCCATTTATAAAATTACTTACACAGCTAGAACAGTATATACATTGTGGAGAGTGTACATACTATAACAGTACACACACACACTAATATAAAATTGAATAAGTTATATTATAAACAAATCACTTTCATTCTTTTTCTGTACATTGTTCAAAATGTAAGCAAACGCTATACGTGAGTGGGAAGTTTTGCAGACTAAGTGGAAATATACGAAACGCATTTTAGATCAGTTTTATAATTTAAATATTTTTACATTGAATTTCTCTTTTTTTAAAAACAACATCACGAATTGTAGTGTCTGTCTGATACCATAAAATCCATTATTGGTAACTGTTTTAACCAGATGATGTAACAAGTCCTTCATAAGAATAAGAACATACAAGTCCCAGTGTTTATTAATGAATACAATTTGTGATTGATATCATTCGGAATATTTTTGAAATAATTCTTGTAATTATACCCCCTTTTCGTACAATGAGTTTTTTTTTTCTCAACTAGAACTATAACTTCAACACTAAACCACGGTATAGAATGAATCTCTGAACATTTCAAGCATTCTAAAATTTGACTGATGGTAACTAGAAAATCATAGCACAAAGATTTTTAAAAAGATGCATAATAAAAAATGAAATATTGCTGTGTACCATGGAGCAGAAAAGAATAAAACATTAGATTGTAGAAACGGGGAGAAAATCTAGATATAAATCATTATACAGCCTTATAGACCTTCATGTATACTCCCTTGCATAACCGACTACTTCGGTGAGATACCTGGAATATTTATATTAAAGTAAATAATGTCGAGTAAGAATTTGAGGCTTCGTATCGCAGGCATTACGCAATCCTGTTTTTCAGGGACTATCTTGACTCCTTACATATTCCAATCTCTCTTTAATTTTGCTGTCATGTTATTAAAAGTGATTAAAGACTAATTATTCACCTTATCTCTGGGATAAACGCATGCATGTATAGTCAATGGGGGTGCATTATCACAATCGCTGTGTTGAATGAAACAAAACAGAAACCAAAATATTCACTTTCATAACTTACGATGAACATGGTAAACTCTTTGGATGAACACGTATATTGCGTGCTTATTATTAAGCATACAATGTACCTTTTAGCCCATTTGAAATAGATCAGTGACCTTATGATGAAATATATATATTCTGCAGAAAGCTCAAATTGTAGGGATTTTCTTAAATTGTACGTGAAGGGCCAGGAAATTATTATTCTAGTACACAAACTCCTCTGTAAATCAACTACAAGAACAGTTGAACCAAGGTAACTCCTTGGTTGAACCCAATGTGGTTTCCTGAAAGTACGATTATTAGATTACTTCTGATATTTAAAATCACCTTTTTTTTTTCTTCTTCAAAGCACCAAACACAATAGAAATGTTAAACGAATAAACGTTGTTTGCAATGTAGTCAGTCAAAATGATATACAATATAAATCGATAAACAACTGTACTACCGAAAGTTGAATGAATCAGGCAATTAACGATGTAAGTCGTGGATAATTAACAGGTTAAAGCTTACATTTTGCCATCTGTTACGTGTCATATTATTAATTACAGTGCCCCTTCTTTCCACGTCAATTGCTTTCATGTTTTTGAGACCCTTGCCATAAGAACTGACATCCCTTCCGACTGGAAGAGCACATGACAATAAATCTCATTCATACCCTCTGCTGCTCCGTGCCGAATCGTGATTTTCCCGCCACTAAATTAGAAGTCAACGATAACACAAATTGGCACGTACGATCCATAAGCAAATACAGAACATTGCCCCTTTCTCTCTCTCTCACCCGTTGACGGGGAACGAATGAGAAAACAAGGGGGAAAATGCATTATTAATCAAAAATTAGCACCCGAAATAATTCACCTGTGCGCTCTCCAGCTCCAAAGGACTTCTATCAAGCTTCTATGCGTTGCCCTTGGCGCGTGCAGTTGAGTGCAGTAATCAAATTTAACAATTGGGGGAAGTTTTTTCTTGAATTGAATCGAAAGGTCTGTTACCTAGTAGGCAAGAAAACAGAGAGAACGTTGGTTTCATAATAGCCTTTAGCACGATCCTCAATAACCCCGGATGACTTGGATGAAGAAAGTTGTAAACTCCGTAACGCTGTTATTTTGACGCATGATTTAGCAAAGATTCAATGAAAAAAAGAAGAAGAAGAAGAAGAAGAAGAAGAAGAAGAAGAAGAAGAAGAAGAAGAAGAAGAAGAAGAAGAAGAAGAAGAAGAAGAAGAAGAAGAAGAAGAAGGAGAAGAAGAAGAAGAAGAAGAAGAAGAAGGAGGAGGAGGAGGAGGAGGAGGAGGAGGAGGAGGAGAGGTTTGGACAACACAATAGCTAATCACCTTTCTTATCTCCTAATCTATTCTTTCCACTTGAAAAGTGTTATATTAATATATACAATTTTTGCTAACTTTCTCTACATATATTATCCTCTCTCCACTAAGAGTATATAGACATTTGTGAATAAAGGCATGACATTGTTGTGCCTATAATGACAGTGCCACGTTTTCATTTATCATCTTAAATTGTTAAACTTTTAAAAAATGTTTAAACATATTTGAAAGATTTACAAAATGCACCTAAAATGGGATTCTGAGTTAAATGTTATCCATGCAAAATAAATTGCAGGTCATAAAGGTTGAATTCTTTTTCCATAGTTAGTGATCATGACGACCTTAGATTAATCACAAAGCATTTGCGTGACATAACACAATAAAGCATATTTTCTGCCTTTTAAACACAATAACATGAACTACTAAAAAGGAGAAAGCTGAAAGCATTAATGACCTTGAATGCAATATTTTATATATACTACACCCCTAACTTCCTGAAGAGGGTGACCATAGGATAGATAAATATGGCCTTGCATTTATTCCAACGAATCAAAAATAAACATACCTTGTTGATCCTGCCATGAATAAAAATCTTGATTATCAACAGGTAGCTATTACATATCTCGATGACTTTGAGTATGGCACTATGCATTTCATGAACAGTAAAATGGATGAAGATTTTCATGGAGACGTGGGTCAAACCAAAAACAAATATTTGGTATCAAAACACTTCAAAGACGCACAATGATCAATACATTAAATCAACTGTTTAAAGCTAAAGTCTGCATTTTGGCATTATGAATCTAAAATTGATTAAATGAATGAACGATGACTCTTTGGCGAAACTTGAATGGAAACGTGCAGAAAATTTCTTTCCCTTCTAGCGATGGAGGGAAAAGTCAAGAAGCAAGGCACATATCAAGTTGTTTATTTTCTTTCATATTCACTACTTTTATTTTCAAAACGCATTCAATTTCAAGTAACCACACCACCGGAGACATTACTGAATTTATATATCGTTCAATTTACCACAAGTGTGTAGTTTCCGTTAAATGAAAATTTTAGAAGATGGTAATAATTTTGTTTATATAGTTTTTTTCTCAAAGAAACCACGAAACCAACACTGTTGACCTTGCACAAGAGGGGTTGTACACACACTTGTCAAATCACATCTCGTATGTGGTGTCTGTGTATATAACAAGTCTAGTGCCTCCTTCAACGCCAACACAAAAAGGGGCGTATCGGACTGTTGCTCCGTGGGGAAGAGTGCATTGTCTATCTTCTTTTCTAAGAAGTTGATCTTCGTTCATGGCCAAATGTTATTATACACTTATAAGCTGATGATTTCTATTTGTCTACTAAATGTTGTGCGGTAATTTAGAAGATGCTCATGAACATGCTCTTATTTTTTTAAAATGTCAGTATTTATTAAGCATAATTGGAGCTTAAACATTATTATAAGCCAGCAGAATGCTCTGATTATTAGAAAAAAAGTTTAAATTCCAAACAATCTATAGGCCTAACTCCAAATTGCCAGTAAAGAATATTGTAAGTGATCCAATAAATGCAGTAAAGCTAAAATCTTATTAACAAGGTGATCAAAAAAGTATTTAAAATGAAATTGTCTTATAAATGGCTGTCTCAGGAATTACATCATTAAGCTTAGCGTATATATTGAAAACTAACTTTGATATACAACTTTCATCGGTGTAGTTATCGAATCAATCAAGACTTGGTTAAAAATTCATAAATTATTCTTCAAAAGAATATCTCATTTGATATTCCTTTTTCCGGACAGTAATCATCTAACATTTTCCATTCATTTGCAACACAAGATACCAAACTTAGCATCAAAAAATCCAATATCATTCAACAACGTCTTTGCTTTCTTTCATAAGAAAAAAGAAACATATTCCCCCTATCTTCTTTTTGTTATCTATATAATCATCTGCAACACGTGATATGGAGGGCATCCAAGTTACCCATCTTCTCCCCCGCCAGTCTCCACACGGTACATGTAAATCACCCTTCTCACAAGCTCGCGCCCGACACGGCACGGTTGAATTCAACAAGTAGTCTGCTGTTAATGGCACTTCACTCCGTTCATTCGATCTTCCTCCTTTTCCCGCCAAAAACCGCCTCCAGGCAAATCAGACGAGAGATATGTAACCCAAGATGGGCTCCTATTTTTTTCGCGCCCAAAAAAACTCTCTGTGCTCTCATCAACGGCATTCCCAGCCTGAAGGCCCGATTCTTATCATTTCTATTTTTTCCGCCCTTTCTTTCGCACTTAGTTTTCATCTTATTGGTGCGAGGGAAAGGGTTCAAAACGAAATTGTCCAAGTTCAATTGCTTCACGCGCGCCTCCATTGCCGCAAACAAAACAAAATCGGGGAAAAAAAATTAACGGAGATATAAAGATGGGTGAATTGATATAAATGGAGGTCGTTTATCCCCCGGGGACGAGAGTATGGAGGGACGGGAGAAAGAACCAAAAAAAAAAAAATAAATAAAATAAAATCTGTGAAAGGATGGAATAAGATAACATGAAATGCTATACAAGAGGGCTGAATAAGAGTCTTGACGAAGACAGTTTTGTGCCCTTAGGATACCAAATTTATTAGAAATGTCATCCCTGCATCATGATTAAAGATCGTGCCGGGATAAAGACAGACTTCGGAAAGGATAATTTTGTAATTTTGTCTGTCTTTAGAAGAAAAAGCGGCTAGATAACACGCAGCTGTGTGAAGACGCCATAGGATGCAAACGTCCATTAACCTATTTGTTAGCTGTGATTTCGTTAGGGGTTCTCATTTCATCTCTTATCTCGATGTCAGTTATATCTACCGAGGAAAGGAAGTTCTAATATAGACAATAATAATGGACTTTCTTATGAATGAAATGTGCTTACTCTTGTTGCATTGCTTGAATTTAAATACAATCGGGAATTTGTCAACGTCATTGCACTGATCCTATATTCTCATGATCATAACTAAATCATAATTTTTGTTTTGATGATTACTTTTTTTTTCCAATATTATATATTATATTCCACTTTATGCACGGGCTTGCAGAAGAACAGCCATCGGCTGAAGCAAGTGTTGCCGTGTTGAAATAAAATAAAATGAATGAATAAATAAATAAATAAAATACTTTACTGCAAAGCATAACATGAAAATTATAGAAATAATTAAATATAATTTATCAAATGATGAATATTATAGGCACTTAGGAAAGCAGAAACAGGATGTTATTGGTGCGAGACTGATTTTCTCACTGCTTAGTATACGCGGGTTCATGGACCTAGACTACTTGAAATAATGTTAGATCAGACCAGTGATAGCTCATTGTCAACACATTCACTTCTGGACAGCTAAAATTCGAAGAAAAAAGGGAGAGAAAATATTTGGAATGAGTTATCGACTGTCAAAGTCGAAGGATTTTGAGAGAGTTTGGCCAATACTGCAAATATAGCATGGATGGAAGCTAGATAGAACGGTATACATGCAGCGATGGCCAGTAGATAGGTAGGAATAAAAATGCCTCTACCTTGGTAGACGTGTGTGTACAGGTTTAAGCTGTCATCCGTCTTCCAGAATACTTAGGTACCTTCCATTGAGTTAGAGAATTATAGAGTGAGAGAAAGATAGAGAGAGAGAGAGAAGAAAAGAGAGAGAGAGGGGGAGAAGGAAAGAGAGAGAGAAAAAAAAGGAAAGAGAGCGAGAGAGAGATGGGGGAAGAGAGGGATCTACCGATAAGTAGTACGGTACACACCTGCGCTGGGATATGACGTCACTAAATCTAGGCGATTCGTCAGGCTTTGCCCAATTCTGTCTCTGAAGACACTGAACGAACGTAAGATGCGAGATGGAAAGAGGAAGATGGTGTTATAGACTCACAGAAAAAAGAGGAAGGTAAATAAGAAGCTTGAAAATCCAGTACGAAAGAATGCACGAAAGAGAGAGAGAGAGAGAGAGAGAGAGAGAGAGAGAGAGACAGAGTCAGGAGCGAATATGGAGCTAGAAAAAAGTGACCACGACATAAGGTTAAAGGAAAACAAAAGGTATTTTTGATAAAGAGAGTCAAGTACATATTTGAAAGAGGGAACGCTGGAAAGTGAAGGATATAGGAATCATACGATCATTTGGAGTATTTTCAAGTACGCTGATAGTGATAGGTACATGCATTTTAAAGTAGGCATACGATTCTTATTATCTCATTATTAAGTCAAGAGATTTGAAGTAATACCATTTGAGAAAAATCATCCGATCATAGTTACATTTAACGAAAGATACAATGACATTTCATGTAAAACTTAGCTCTTTTTCTTTCATACAAGTAAACAAACAAAAAAGCACAAAAATACAGTTCTCGAAGACCTTTAACACTAAGGAAAGGGAGGGGGGGGGGGAAAAACATTCCTTCATCTTAGATAGCGGGTAATGGCATGGCTAATTAAACGACCTCTTGACACCTGGCAAATTAAGACACTCAAAGATTGTATGTTCGAATAACATTTACGCAAAAGGTCAACCTCTGCATGCTCCAGATGATAACGGGAACATGGCCCAGATACTTGATACCTTCCTGCTTCACATATACCTTTTGTTTTTAAAGTATCCCAGGATAGAGCATAGAACAACTTGTCCAGCATGTCCAGTATGGAAGCATGGAGCGGCGACACTTCAATAGAGATAACGCAATAGAGATAACACCGTAACGCAAAGAAAACGGCGCCGCATGGGGCAAGGCTATCGTGGGTCGCGTGCGCGCATTGTGCGTGGACACACGACCAGACAATAAAAAGAATTCGTGCCGCTTATAATAAACTTTGAGATAGAAATCTAATCTGGGATTATTGTTTAGTGTTAATATTTGTAATTAATAAAATATATATTCGATTTCTGGGACGTAATTTGAAATCGAGAGAACTCCCTTTTATAATAGGGAAAGACGAAGGATCCGCCGTTTAGCCATGGATGTCAACTAATGATCACCAATACAGTATTTAAATGAAAAATGAAATTCAATACAATGTAACTAGCCCACAAAAAATGTATACTTTCCTTTCTCATCTATATCAATAAAGTGTCTAAAAGTCATTTTTGACATCGAAGCATCTGGCTTTCCAGGGAAACTTATAATCATTCCAGAGGGATCGCACTCATAGGCCTTTAATAGTTTCCTCGTTAAATGTATATCTGCAGTATACTTAACTCGACTAGCATATTTTTGCTGGGTAATGTTTAATGATTCCACAAATTTTTGTTTAAATTGTTTTATATCATTTTGATAAACATGACATTGTAGAATGGTTGTCAATGTCTGGCGTTTGGAAGTATACACTTTAAATATACAGCAAATCAATAGTGCTGGTCCACAAATTTCCATGTCATGCATTAGGAACAAAGCCAGATTGATGTCAATATGAAAAATCAGAGCTGATTGGCTTTAAAACAATAAAACAAAAGATTTTTATATTTCATTGCGGACAACTCAATAATAGCACTTTCTTTGAGCCCCAAATGGAGGTTGCCGCCCTCTGAAATAAGGGCACAGACGGACATCAATATTTTATGAACGGAACTAGTTAAATCCTCACGATTATCCCCAATTACATCTGTATTGCAAACAATCCAACATGTGGTCAAAGAGCAGCGAACTCAGCAAGAAGAGGAGAATGGGGGTGAACCTGACAGATGATGACCGCATATGCATGAGCCCTAATATTAAAATATGCGGATGGAAACATAGAGCACTGGCGTGACAAAGTGACGATTAAAAACCATCTTGTCCCGTTACGCCCCATTAGCTTTGTATTGGGGTACTAATAATGGATGTATTATGGGCAGAATGGGGGGATTTTTCGGTGCGGGTAAGCAATTTTGGTCTCTTTATGTATTGCAGTCCCCCTGAATTTCCACCCCTGTCCTCACTGTCCCTCTCTTTCCTCACTGTTACTCATTTATTGCGCCATAAAAATGACCATTTTGGGCTCATGGGCTCTCTAGAATGTAAAGATGCAATATAAAATCAATTAATGCATTGTGCGCAATGTTTGTTGTTCTGTAAGAGTATTTGAATCTCTGATGCTAGAGATTCGTCCATATGCATCGCGTATAGGCAATACGAGATGAAGATTTGCTTCAATCAATGGCCATTTGTTTTGGTCTACGGGGAGGGTACACGCGTGAATGTGTTGAGAAGGGGTAAAAGAGAAATATATACTCGTGGCGAAGAATAAAGAAACTGAGAAAAGCGATTCGGGAGAGAAAAGTAATCTTTTGGGAAACTGTTTAATGTACTTGAAAATAGATTTTACTCAAGAAAAATTAAAAAGTTAATGGAAATGATTTCATCTGCTCGTTCTTACAGTGCAATCAACACTGTTTAAGTTGGACGATTGGAAATCCTACATTCAGAAAACCTTAACGGTAAACGCATTTTACGTTTAGATGGAAATGCAAACTATACATTGTAGAGACTAGAGCTTTGTACAAAGTTTGAATGGATTCCAAGTGCGTAATGTCGAGTAATAATGTGGTCTTAATCGCTACATATTACACCAAGAAACTAGAAACATAAAGAATCGTCGAAGCTACAAAATCATTTATAAATTATTCCGTTAACCACTTGTATTTGCAATGTCTCTAGAATTTCTTGAAAAAAAAATTAACTACTGTATCCGTATGTTTCGGAGGATGCACAGAACATGCGAGTATTGGGGTGTCAACTGGGGGTAGCCTTTTGTCAGGCACGTTGCACCCTCATGATCACGGCTATACAGGGCTTAGTGTTAATGAACCATGGACAAAATAGACACGACGATAGGGTATATGAGAGTTTAATAACCTTAACCACTCGAATATCTATTGGTGGCTCTCGCCTGTCCGAGTTACTACGATTCGAAGGATGTGGGAACTTTGGAAATCTTGTGTTTATTCGTTCAATGTACATGTAATTCCTGGAAGTTTGATAATTTTCACATTTGTTATCAAGCACCCCATGAAAGAACAGCTAGTTTGCTAATAACACTGAAATAGGCTATCCGCCGTACATGGGTCTTGAATTTTTATGTGTATTATTTTATATTTCATTGATTAAGGAAATAAAAACAAACAAACAAACAAATAAACATTTACACTATAGATATTGCGGCTTTATTATTCAATTCGTTATTTGAATGTATATCATTGCATCTATACATGCATGGTGGGATGATATTTAGATA
Organism: Heliocidaris tuberculata; assembly: GCA_025618425.1. Taxonomy (NCBI): domain Eukaryota; kingdom Metazoa; phylum Echinodermata; class Echinoidea; order Camarodonta; family Echinometridae; genus Heliocidaris; species Heliocidaris tuberculata. The sequence continues at coordinate 8,560,637 of CM046845.1, read as the reverse complement.
AAACTATTTCAGTAATACACAACGAATCATAATGAAACGGCTTTCTACATAACCATTCATCATGGTGAAATTGAGATTATAATAGAGTAGGTATAGAATTACAAAACAATGATGATAGGTCTGAAGATGGCAGTTCGAAGATGCTGCCTGTCATGAAAGATACCTGATGACTCATGATCTGATCACATTCATGTGTGTGAATGTATTCATTACCTCTGCTTGTTTGCTGTGCAATCTTAGCACTAATAAAAAGCATATTGGGGGCCATAAAACGGAACCCTATAACAGCTGTCCAAAGTTCGAGATGCCTGCATCCGAATCCAGAAGCCCGAACCGAGGAGGCTCAGAGCAAAGTGATACGCTGACTGATTGGATAGAAAGTGAGCGGCAGAAGGGAGAAGGGGTTTAAGAAGGAAGGGATGAAAAGGGGAGTAAACATGATAGCAAGGCGAATTCGGGAATCATCTTCACATCGAGATTTTGTTTGAAGTAGGAGAGGCACCCATAATTGGCGGAGGAGGCATTAGTCCGTCTTACGAGGCACCCTGGCTTGTGTTTGCTTGGCGCTATAGGCACGCGCAACAAGTTCCTTGAATAATGAAAGAAGGATGCAGGGCAGGCTCGTTGATCAATCCACACGCTCGGGCGAACTCAAATTGGAGGAAAAAGGTTAGCATCCCACGACCATCCATCATCCACCTACTACTATCTCCCTACCTCCCTTCCATGCCTCCAGCTATACAAAGTATCTCATCCTTTCTCCCTCATTCTCTCTTTCCGTCTCCCAATATATCCCTTCTTAGAATTCCTTGAAGAGAGCATCCACATCTTCTCTGTATTTCTTCGTAGTCTCCCCTCTCTCTCTCTTTCTCTCTCTCTCTGTCTCTAATCTCTCTCTTACAGCCCCTGTGATATTCCTATGAAAAGGTACATAGCCTGCTCCCATATATCTTCATAACAGTAAGCACACCCATATATTCTTTGCCTGTTGCTATTGAAAAATCAATTGCAAAATTTAGATAACCCTCCTTTACTCTCTCTCTCATATTTCATATAAACAAAATATAGTACCCCTTTCCATATATCAACATTTCATTCATTTTGTAGTCTTTTTTTTAAGCAGGCTATTGGAAATTGTTAAAGTCATGATGTGCATAAAAATCACTTCCCTTTACTCAGTGTTTATCATGTTTATGCTATATATATTTTGCTTAATCAGTCAAGAAGATTAAACTATAATTTTTTCATCTGACTATCTAAAGTTGCACCAAATTACTCTCCCATAATTTCAAGTAAAACAAAATTATAAACCATTTTGCACTGTTGCTTTCCTGCTCCTATACCCTCCCTCCATTTCTTCCTCTCTTATTCCTAATGACTTGGAAGCAGAAAACTTGATAACCGTTCACATTTTCCATCGCTCCTGATTCCCTCTGTTATAGTTCACGTATCGCGGCAGTTCTCCACAGGTTTTCCTCCAACCACAGCAACGCACTTCAAGACTTGATTGTCAGGTTCTCCCTCACAAATCTACTTCTCCATGTTCTCGGTTCTCTTCCTAATAATATCACTCCAATCAGGCGTGCAAAATGAACATATGTATGGCATACACGGCAATAAATAAGTTCGCCTATTCGCAGATACATTATGCTCTCCGCAGGCATAGCAAGCAACGCCACCTCAAAGCAGTATCTTTATTTTGGATTATGTAAATCTGGATGTTTTTTTTCCCCCTGATGTTTCCTGTATTGCACTTTCGCTATGATAAAGTTGCCTCCAAAGTGCTCTACTCTCTATGTTGTTCTTCTATTATGTTTCCCACAACTACTTTTTTTTCTATCCCGGCGTGTCTTTTCTACAAACATGACAAAAGAAAAGTCATAAAGAATGTGAAAAACTCACTTTCTTTCCATGTCTTGATTATTGTATTATTTACACAACTAATCTGGCTAGGGAATAAGACCTTCTTGGAATGGAAAAGTATGTTGCTATTAAAAACGTTTTAATGCACATCTGCCAAAGAGATGTTTTGATGTTAACAATAAGTATTCAAAATTCCCAAGAAATATATTTTGTTCTTGTTTTAAATATATCAATCTTCAACTACAAAATGATACAATTCATTTTTTTTCCTTCATGGGATTCATTTAACCGTACACCATATTTTTGTCGAGCGCAAAGAACATGAAGAAAGGAGGAAAAGAATAATAATTATTGTGTATAAATACAAGTGACTTATTGTTAATTCGAACTATATTTCTATTTCTTTGACTGCAGGTTACATCCATGACATCACTCCATCACCGTCTTCCCCGCCCAGTGAGCCATTGATGATTACCAATCTTCTCAACCATCACCACGATGAACCACCCTCTCCTCTACCAAGCTCACCTGAGCCACTGACAGACTCAGAATCCAGAGATTTCAATGTCGATGGCGGGATTCTCAGTGTTCAGAGTAAAGGGCAGCTGTTTCTGTCGTACGAGGCGTTTTTGATAACCGATGGACGGTCACGACGACGCGCTTTACAGAACAGCGGCAGCGGTGGGATACTAGGACCTGGGATCGATCAGCAGCACAGCCCGCTTGACGGATCCTTAGCCGCCGTAGCCAACAGACCCAAATACAAGTGCAATGAGTGCGGGAAGCAGTACGCCACCTCGTCCAACCTCTCCAGGCATAAGCAGACCCATCGCAGTCTCGACAGCCACCTCGCTAAGAAGTGTGAAGTCTGCGGCAAGGTGTACGTCAGCATGCCTGCCCTGGCCATGCACGTGCTTACGCACAACCTCAAACACAAGTGCAATGTCTGCCACAAGTCCTTCAGCCGTCCCTGGTTGCTCCAAGGCCATATGCGTTCACACACGGGCGAGAAGCCCTTCGGCTGTGCGCACTGCGGCAAGGCGTTCGCCGACCGCTCCAACCTCCGCGCCCACATGCAGACGCATTCAGCTTACAAGAACTACAAGTGCAAGCGTTGCGACAAGTCGTTTGCCCTCAAGTCATATCTGAACAAACACTACGAATCGGCCTGCTTCAAACTGGAGGGTGAGATTAGAGACGACATGATGACGTGTACGCCGTCACCCTTGTCCGATGCCGAAAATATCTCGGTCGATGGCAACATCTCCACGTGATCAAAAGAAAAAAGAACAAATATCTCAAAATTCAAACGAACAAACGCCTTTCGATACAATATTAAATCTATAAATTGAGAAATGACAGCTCAAAAATATTTCGCTGACTTTCGCCGGTGAGATGAATGAATGTGAGAAAATTATTTTGACATTGATCAAATTACTTGTTGTCTTATTGAGGGTGCAATTGCATTCAATATTTATGGAAATCATCATTCCATTATTCTGAAATTGTTGAGTATTTTTAGATACGATTATGTATAATTCATGTTGTAATTTAACGATCTGGAAACCTGATTTTCCGATAGACGAGTATGCAAGCAATAAAAATAGTAGTTTGTAGACAACCAATGGTTGTGTTATCAGTTAAGTGCAATAAACAAATTTATCTTTAACTCATTAATAGCATATTACGGTGGTTTCCTGAAAACCCTTGATCAAAGATAGCTAGTTTGGGTTGCATATTGGCAAATAAGATTTTTTTGGTGGTAATTTGCTTTCTTTGATTTTGTTCTGACCATCTCCAATTACATATCATACAAAAAATATATCATTTTCCATATTAAGTTGGTCTGCCTTCTTTTGACTCATTTACAAAAATAGGCGAATAATAAATGCGCATTAATAAAAAAATAAAAATCAAAGAATACTAACCCATTTAATTGCGAAATTGCTCAAAATGATATATAATGTATTATTAAATGTTTTACTAGAATCATGCTGTCGAACATCAAATCTCAAATCAAATTTACCGATAGGTTATCCAATCTATTCCATTCAAACCAAGAAATTGGGAGCGTTTCCACTCATTATGGTTAATTGGAAAAATGTGATGATGTTTTCTTTTTACCCCTCCACGAGGATCGCTTATCATGTAAGATCAAAACATGTAAAATTTAGAAATTCGGGATTACGGATTACTTCCACACAATGTGATGTACCCATCTAATAATCAAATAAAATGTACCTGAGTGTAACGTAATCAGTGTCTCTTGTCCATGCTAATATACTGATATACTTTTTATATACATACCTCGCTTCAATGGGGTGAATATATCAAATTATTTGTGGAAAATTTGAAACACATTTTCACGACAATGAAGAAACTAATTTTATTATTTGCTATCTAATTCTGATATGAAGTTATGTTCTAAGAATCTACGCGACTGTTGCATGAACCGTGTAAAGCTAGCATAACCGTTTAATTGCTCGAGTGAATTAAGTAGAATAGGCAACATAGTATCCTGTAATTATTTCACTGATTTGCTTACTATTACTATCTTATTCTCTGTTAATATTTCATTGTAGCATCCATCAAACCATACGTCACAAAGCAATAAGAAAATGTTATAAAATCGATTAAGATTTTCAATAGGATGTTGGCCTATTTTTAAATGTAATTGTGAGCGCACTGAACAATAACAGCATTAAAAAAAAACTTTCTCCTGGCAATAAGATTATTATTCAATGCTAAATTTGATTCCTCTGTGTATATGTTCCATTAAAAAGATTTGGTAAACTGCTGTTCCCTTTTACGACTTTATTCACACACGATGGCGATTTCGAGAATAAAGGTTCCGCCTGGGTGCGACGGGAGGAGATATAAAAGAGAGGAGCTGCTTAATAACAAAAAAGCAAAGCACTTCATTCTGAAATGCTCCATTGTACATAGTTTGTAATATATTTGGTACTTTTTGATACTCTTTCGAAGCTGAAATTTTATTGTTATTTGAAAAAAAATAAAGAGAATGCAATAGAGAGTGTTTTTGTCTTAATATCCAAATCATTACTGTACTGATGTACTCCGCAATTCAGCGTCCGAAATCAAATAAAAATGACATATCATCTGCTTTATTCAAATATTTTTAATACTTAACTTCTAATCGCATCACATATCTTCCAATGAAAGAACTTGTATCTCTGATTATGCTCTTGTACGCTCATATTCGAATTTTCGGAAATATTTTCGGACATACTCGAATTTAAAGTTTAAGAGTCATTCAATTCATATCTAAGAATATAACACAAAAATAATATGTATCAAGTCAAAACGAAAAACGAGCACGATTTAGATATCAATTATAATCATGGTTCGATAAATTCATTACTTGGAGAAATATTGGCAATATATCGCCAAACAATAAATGACAACGTCGTTTACCTTCAACATATTTGGGGTCCAAACTGCAATTTAGATATTTTGATATTTGTAATGTTATTAGCGCAAATAGAAAACAAGAAAAATATCAAAGACGATGCTATTTACAGTTGTGTTTGTTCTTTGCAATACAGGGTTCCTTTTAGGAAAGAAAATAAAGCATGCTGACAGAAAAACTGTGAAATCCTAGCAGAAAGCATTATTTTACCACAAGATGTGCTCGTATAACCATAAAGATATGTAAACCACATGTGCAATATTTTTAGCATCTCACATTTTGATAAAATCGTGTGTAAAATACTGGAGTGGCACATAAGAGAGAGAATAAAGCTAATGTTTTGGAGAAAAATACCATATTTGCATTATTAAGTGTGTTTCATGTGCTTTGTGTGTACATTTTTTTTGTGTGTGTGTACATACAATTTGTTTTTGATCATTATGATAATGTTTCTCCACTTTCTACGTCATAATGCTACTGAAGCTCTTCTCTCTCTCTCTCTCTCTCTCTCTCTCTCTCTCTCTATCTCTTAAATGTATGGCTTACTCCTCCCCTTTCATCCATTACTCTCTCTCTCTCTCTCTCTCGATCTCTGGTAATCGTGTCCTAATTGTGACATAGGATACACATCTAGATTTTAACCTACTCCTACAGATCATTCTTTGTCTGCATCCCATTTCTTTTCATGTCTCTTTAGGTCCTCATTTCTCTCTCTCTTTCCTAGCCCTCTCTCTCTTTCTTCCCTCTCTCTATTTATCTTTCTTTTTCTCTCCCCCTCTCTCTCTTTCTCCCCCTCTCTATTTCTCTCTCCCTCTCTCCTTGTCATGCCTCTGTTGGTTCATATACAGTACCAAACCTAACCACCTTGGATAGTGAATATAGGAATTATACAATGTTTCCGCATCCCACCAACACCAAAACAGGATCGGCTTAATCGTATCCACTTTCAGGAAGAACATGCAATATTGGTATCGGCCTGAAAAACACAAATTCCACCTACTCTTTGTCCTCATCACCGATCCCATTCTCAATTTACCAGAGACGAACTTTAGCAGCTTGACCACTAGCCAACGGTCCTTTCCCCTTGTATTCATCGACGTAATTACCAGATTTAACTCTAGGGCGAGGGGGCCAGAAGGGCGTGCTCTTTGGGAGTGGAAGTAGAGGTAATATTTTGTATGTAAACATGTTTAAAGAGGTAAATCTCCAAGGCTGGGTCACGCGATACCAGATTGGCCAACACCCTATACCCTGATGAGGTCAGCATTGTTTCCACTTCATCATAAAATTCAGTCATCTAATAGTTTTTGGTCAGTGTTGTACCTCTAAAATTGATCGCCATCGCGTGTCCAACATTGGATATGGGTGCGCTTACCCCTTGTAAGGGACAAAGAAGCGACGTGTATCGTTTCAAAGGGGTTGGGCACCGAGAACAGTGAGAACGGCCCCTAAGCCTGGCCAGAGGTCAACCCTAAATACACTATTAGGTCCCATTGAATTTTTTCATCGGTATTATTCCAATTATTTTTTTTTCTTTCTCCAAACTAGGGAACACACACGTGAACAGGACAACTCACGGAGAATAATGAGCTATTCGTTACGATAAAACGGTGACAAGTGCTGGTCAAGATCATAAAATTTGCAATTGAATTTTCCTAAACCCCCCTCCAGAATTTGAGGCCAAAAATTGATTTGAAGTCATTTGTATCTAGATCTGAGGCTCAATTCAGATACAGATAACTATTATCGGGCAATTCGTGTTTATGATGATACGAAGCCTTGGTTAGAAATTGGATAATTATATGCATTGCAGCACAATGGATTATTTTCTCAAAGACAAAGTCAAGTCATCATTTAATTAGATAGCATGTCTCATCAATAAAGAGAAAGAGTGTTGATATTAGTCCATATATATATATATATATATATATATATATATGGGAAAGACTTTACCGACATCGTTTTCCAACCTTTTAGCTCAGCAAGACCTGAAGAACCATAATGGAAGGAGAGAGAGAGAGAGAGAGAGAGAGAGAGAGAGAGAGAAAGCAGGGGAAGAGTAAGAAGTGAAAGGTAAAATGAAGGACAGTGAAATTCGTTGCAGATAGCTTCATTTAATCCAAATTAGACATATTTTTAAACACATATTAACTCATACAATATTCGGGAAATACACTTTGTTATCAGTTATGTATATAGTGCCAAATTTGAAGCCTTGTCATTCATTGTTGAAAACCATTAAAACCCACTGGTATCAGAAGCGCCAAGAAGTATGGCTCGCTGAGGGTAGTGAACAGAGTTTATAGAATGGTCATATGGTGGTGGACTACAAAGAAAAAAGTATAGAAAGTCATTGCCCTATATCCTTGTACTTTTTGATGCAAACAATGCCTTTCCCTGTGACCTTTCGTCCCTTCAACTGGACTAAGCCCAAACTACATGTATGTAAAGTGATGCATAGAAAATCAAAAAGTAGGTTCGATTAACAACCTTTGGCAAAATGGACAACTCACGTTAATGCTAGGCTTTCCAAATTCAAATGGTGAACGTAAACTGATCGCAAGACAGCAACGTTTAATCAATCAGATGTTTTTCACGAATATAATAATCAAGATTAAATGGAATCTAGTTTTGTCTGTAGAAGACATTGCAATCTGAAGAATTTCTGCTTGGGAATGACATCAAACAATATTCATGACTTTAGGGTATGTTTCAAAAACAAACTTATGAACCTCAGGCACATTTAATTAACCTTTCATCTTTAATGCGGGTAAATCTATCGTGAAGACAATGCAGACTTGAAAGCAAAGCATTAAGTTCGGGATTTATAATTGCTAATTGCAAATGTGGAGCCCAAGTTTCGGAGTTGAAGCGTTATTGAATTTTTCTCCGGCCCGCACGAAGGATAGCAAATTCGACCGGATATAGGTTGTGACGGGATTAGGCCCTGCCCCACTAAGCTACAATCAACAGGGTAATTGGTATGTACACTCCAACATAATGGCAACGTTTTCGTCAACCTTTCTCATGTTGCTTTTTAAAAAGAATGTGACAGCATTAGTATCATATGATCCTACAATCCTGACAATATATTAATGATGACGGCAGTGATTCTAGCAATTCATTGAGAAAAATAACAACATAATGATAATGATTTTACCATAACGATGGCATTAATTACAACAGGATGTACAATAATAATCGAATATAAAATATACGGTAATCATGGTGATACTGACAAAAGATTAAGTCTACAATTTCATTTTTGGATAATGTGAGTATTGGCTGTAATTTTTGTTTTGAATTTTTATGTGCTTTTTTAATGCAACAGGTGCCTACTGCATTGATGCGTTAAGACGCTGGATACATAAAGATAATAATGGCCATTTTGTACATGCAGTTACTTCTGTAGTGAAACAACTGTCGTGTACCTATCACGTGATTTGCAGAAATGATAGATGAATTTCAAAGAGAGACAAAAATAAAATAGCACAGTTTTATGCACAGTCTTTATACCAGCTACGAATACCCTTTTCAGAGAAAGTATTTAGTCCCTCCGTCATGTAAATAGACACTCACGATATATGAATCAAGTCTTACAAAATGCAGCATTACGACATAAAATTCGTATTCAAACAATAATTTGCGATTGCATTTGATATCATTTCAATGCCATATCTGCCATTGATGAATCAAGCAGAAGAATAATTATGTAAATAGCAACAGGAATGATACTTGATATTCATCGAAACAAGAACCGTCGGTGATGACAAATATTTTAAAAAAGCATACTAAACATTTCTCCTTCTTGCTATTTCCCCCTCGTCATATCGACGTAAAACGTCTCTTTGATAATAGCAACAGATGGAAACGGCGTCTCCGCCTGCTTGTACTAGTCACAGTAAGATATGAATTCATTACGTCTGAAGTCATGCAAATTATGCACATCAATATTTGGAAATGAAGTGAAATGTCTTAGACACGCCAATTATACTTGTATCTCATCTTGATTTCCACTATTTTTTTCTCTATCTCTCCTTCCCATCCTTTTTCTATACCCTGTCTGTCTCCATGTCTTACAGAATTTCTCTCTCTCTCTCTCTCTCTCTGTCTCTCTATGTCCGTCTCTTTCCCATGTTCGTCTCTTTCCCATGTCCGTCTCCCTTTCTACCGTTACCGTCTCTCTTTTCTCCTGTCTCTAGTTCCATCTCTCTCTCGCACAGGTTATGATTCATTCATTTGTAACTATGACAATCGCTTGATCACTTTAGGAAAAGGAAATGATTTTGAACACCAAGCAATTCATTACATTTTCCTTCTTAAAATTGTGATATTTATGATTCTGGTTTACTTCCATATATGTATATCAATCTCTTAATCAGAACGGAGAAATCTATGGAATAAACCCACCACTCTCACATTTATACACCCACGCACGCACACACCCTCGAACACCCACACATACACGCGCACGCTGTTGCGCCTTATATTACTACTCATATTCGCACTTCTCCTTACATCGTTCGCCGCCAAACAAAACGCATGCCTGGTGTCTTATTCCAGCGGTCGAGTGTCGCCTTTGTTTGGCGCGTGCCCTATTCCACATTTCCCCTCAAAAATCCCCAACAACCTGTAACTTTTTTTCATTGCCTTTTCCTAATCCAACAACAACAAGACACCCTCAGCTCAGCAACAGCTCTCTTCTTTGACAAGAAAGAGAATCAAAGAGAGAAAAAGGAGGCGCCCCCGGTCGTCGTCATCCAATATTGTTCTTTTTTTCTGGATGTTGCGATATGAATGGTGCCATAGGGGTGCACGGTTATTAATCAGACCGGATAGTGAACCGACACCATGTGCCAAAATATCGTAAGACTGGACGTGTGTAGGAGCGCGCGCACGGATGGGCAACAGCTATGCAGACGACACATTTTGCGCGCGAAACAAAAACAAAATGTACATGTATAAAACTTGAGGATTCTGAACGAGTAGGGATCAAGATAGTTGTTTTCATGAGCTCCAGTCGGCAGGAGACGGCGAAGATGGAGAGGTCCGATGGAAGAAGAGTGAGAGAGGGGAAGAATGACCTAGATGGAAATGAATTGGACAATTGAACAAAATAGAGAAATTAAAATCGTCTCCGGTGGTGAGCTTAGACGCTGGAGGTAAACACGAACCCCGGACACGACACAATAGAAGTTTGGCTACTTGGTCGGTGGCTACCAGGAAGAAGCTGTCACATCCACGGTTGTCTAGGATATCAGACCAATAGTCTCATCTGCCGGTCCCCCACTCACTGCCTCGCGGAATCATGCCGGTTGGGTTGAGCCGATTCTAACACGCCACTGCGTCGCTTTTGGAGAACTATTAGCGCCAGTGAATAATTAAGAGGTACCAAATTAAAGCTTCGCCACCTGACAGCTAAACTAACATCCGTTGGCGAGTTGGTTTCTCCTGCGGAGTGCGGCCCTGTAGACGTCGGGTGGAGAATGAATGAGTTGGTATGAGATCGTGTGCGCTCCACGATAGGAGACCTGTAACACGCCATCCCGTATTAGCATAATGAATACAACAAGTTAATCAGTCTTTTTAATTTTTGTTATGAAAATAGAAGAAAAATAAAATAAAAGGAAAGGCCGCGCGTCACATTGAAAAATTCTAAGATGAAGCTCATGTTGCTGTAAGTGCATCGCAGGTCCTCATATAGTAAAACGACTAGACTTTAATATCCTCCTCTTGGACTGTTCATCTTAAATACATTTTTTTTGTCCATTGCAATCAAAATTCACTCATTTCTAAACACTGAACAAAATGCAAATGATTAAGGGAAGTGCTTGGTTCCGCTTTAGTCTCAGGACAACTTTTAAGAATCTTTAAATACTACATTTCTTTCGGGGTAGTCATAAAAGCAAATTGTTATCATGTGCTAAAGAAAAAAAAAGTACAAAGTCATTATTTTGGGGCTGACGTTTTGAATCCAATTATATTTAACAAATGTTACCCTTTGTGACTACATTTCTAAAGTTCATTTTCCCCTGTATTTTTGTTTTCGCTTTATTTCCTCTCTTCAATTTGTGAGGAACCAAGAGCTAGATTACTCGGACGAATCTCCTCATTACAACATTAAGACAATCTGAGGATGAAACTAACATGAAAGAAGTATTTATGTAATACAGTTCATATAAAGTGCATTTGAAAAATAATGTTGCACAAACTATACGTAATAGACCTATGTACTTTTGCATCATGATTCCTTTCAATGGATTCTCAGAACGATTTTGTAAATGTACTTTGATCCGGGGTAGCAATTGCAGTTCCCGAAAATTTTTGTTGATGGGTTAAAACCTTGAGAATGCTTACAATTAGTAAGTCAATTCATGGATTTATATTTGCATTGATTAACATTTGACTTCAAAAACAAGAATGCGGTGCTTCGAATTTCCAATGACTTCTCATACTTGGTTGTTGCTTCGACCCAAAGGAATAATTGACGTCTAGCTTCATTCAGGATTTCAGTCACGTGATTCCTTGCGTATGACTGAAGACGCCGACTAATTCATTAGTGCAAATGCATTCAAGATGGCGGATTTCTGTTTCTTTTGTATTGCTGTCTTACTGATTTGAGCGATGCAGTAGCATAATGCATTCCCAATTGATATCCCTGCTCTACAAGTTGGTATTTCGTCCAGTAATTGCCATCTCTCATTTCCACTGTTGTTTGGAGCACAGGATGGGAAGAAAAGTCTTTTTGAATGAAGTTGATCCAATTACGAAGAAGGAAAGACACGGCTGCATAGCTCGTACTTTTTACGCTGACGAGAATTTTTATTGAAATAGCTGGAGTCGGTGTATTAGAAATGATTATATATATCTTCTCTCTCTCGAGTGCACGTACATCGATCCTCTCCTTTCTTTATAGCCCAGATAACTTTGAAAAAGTACTGTTTTATCCACTTTGTATTAATGAATCCAAGAAACTGACTATGAGGCCTATAATCATGACAATTATGTCGAGGCATGTAGCTTATGTGTAACCATAAACCTTCTATCTCTCTCTCTCTATTTTTTCCGTTTTTGCGTGAAAAGTACAGCTCAAAAAAGGCTACATTCTTGAGGCATAATATTTATTTTGATGGAAATAAATAGTGCTCTTAAATAAAAAGGATAACCATTAAAATGTTAATTTTATATAACACACACATGAAAATTAGAGTTTCAGTATTTGAATATCTTAAGTCCACACCCTGAAAGGAAACGATTCGCAAATGAAATGAATGGTGAACGTAATATAGAAAAAAAAAAATTAAAAAATGGAAACAACAACAAACAACATTGACAACAACAACAACACATGCAGCCTTGACACTGTTATGAGATTAGAGCAAAGGAGAGGTTAGGTATTCGCTCTTGTAGTTATGTTAATAAAGTCTAAGTTAGGAATGTTAAGTGTTTGTAATCATAGTTTACACAGACGCAAACAAATGGTCGTTTCTTGTTGGAAGTCATACAGACTGAATGGCATGAAAATACTGTAATCTAAACAGCAATAATAGTTTTTAGTTGTTTTTTTTCCAAACATAAAAACATACTAACTCCCCTTCCCGTATTTTCGTCTGTCTGTCTCTGTATTTACTCCTCTCTCTTTCTATCTATGTATCTATACTCTCTCTTTCTCTCTCTCTCTCTCTCTCTGTCTGTCCCTGTCTCTCATTTCTCTAGTTTTCTATAATTATTTCTCTCTTTCTCACTCTATGTCTCATCTTCTCTTCGATTACGCATTCTCCCCTCCCCTTCCTCTCTGTCTCAGCCTGTCAGTGCATCTTACCATGACGTCATTTTACTAATCATGATAAAATCTGGCAAATTAAGGCAAAAAGCTTCGGAATTGATAACAATTCCTGCTGTGTGTTGAACGACAATGCCAGACAGGCAGAGTCAGGTTTCATTAAAGATTATTGCCCTCTTTCCTTTGCGAAGACAGCAGAAGTAATGACGAAACAACCTCGTTTGTGCCATAATTCCAGGCCTGTACATCTCACAGGGACTGTGTGCACATTATGCTTTCGTGAGATCACTTTTAATGAGATCCTAATTTGAATCATATTTATATATGTATATATATATATATATATATATATATATATATATATAATATATAGAATCACGTATATGATGCAGTGTGTATTAATTCTTCATTCATCATGTTTATGTTATTGATTTGAAATTATCTGTGTTATTTGGGAATTTTCTTTGTTCATTGTGTCGTTTGATTTTTAATGTTGCCCTGTATTTAATTTGATCAGAACAAGTAGCCATTACTGATTAACAAAATGTGATTTAACATCAAGTTAGAAAGTATACATACATATGGTCATGTGTGTATATGTATATTTCCTCACATCAAAAAACAACAACTTTTTTTGCACCAGCGAGATCGGAAAATAAGAATGGAAACAAATGCGATAAGAATCACTCCTTTTGTTTATATATATATTTATTTCTATTGTTATTTTTTAATCTTTGGGGGTCGTACTCTTTGTCGCCTCATTTTAGTGGTACGAAGAAAGTAATGGAATGAGATATCTTGTAATGATTTTAAAGACAAAAAAAATACATCATGAAATATTCGTAAGTAAAGCACAACTGGTTTCTGAGACACCAAACTCAAGAATGATCTTGGAAACTGTTCAGTGAACGACATTTCCAAAACAACGGCAAGAAAACATGCCTGTCGTGTGTCTGTGATTGTATTTGCATATGTCTGTACGTGGATCCTCCTTTCTCACGGGACATACGTTTCCAAGATCTTGGTGGTACGAAATTTAATGGAAATGGACTTTATATTCGGAGAAAATGACGAAGATAATTCTGGATACTCCATTGACACCAGACTAAAAGGAATACAATTGACGTGAGAAGCAGGGTAAGGAGAGTAACCGATGAAGAAAGAGAGTGAGTGAGAGAGAGAGAGAGAGAGAGAGAGAGAGAGAGAGAGAGGGAGAGAGAGAAAAAGAGGGATATGTAGTGAAATAAAAATTTGAAAGCGCAGTTGAGTATAATGTTGATAGAAATTGCGCAATATTTATTTACAGTTATTATTCTTATAGCTTGTTGGTTCTATAAAAAACATATTTGAGCACCCCACACAATTTCCGTTCCTCCCCATTTCTTTTGAAGGGTTTAGGTGGGGGTGAGGTGTCAGATCCAGATTTACTGGCAAAATAATGTCCAATTTACAAGATTCATTTATCACAATACCATTATTGTTTGTTTTTTTAAATTCTGAAATAGATCACCTGCGCCCCTCTTCTCCTTTAAATGTCGGACAAGAAGCAGACCAATGGGCGTAATCGCTCTCAGTACCCATTACACGATAACCATACAACATACATGTATATCATGTGGTTAATATAAACACTCCTTTGAAACCCGTGTCGTGCTCATGAGCTTGTCATCTGAACAGTCTCTCTCTCTCTCTCTCTCTCTCTCTGTCTTCCTCTAGCTCTCTCTATCTCTCTCTCTCTCTCTTCCCTTCATTATTCATCTCGTGCTCTCTCTCTCTCTCTTGCTTTATCTCTCTAATCAACTCTCTTTCTATTCTACAAAATTTCCCCCCCCCCCCTTTTGGGGGCAGATCCACGATTCTCTGGCCGGGAAAGGGAGGGGGGGGGGGCACAAGTCAGATCAAAGTTGTCATCTTATCTGGGGTGATTTTTTTACTCTAAAATTCTTTGAAATGCAAATCGAAACAAATAAAAACAAGATAAACAAGAGAAATTTTCAGGTGCCCTTTATCGTCTAAAAACGCTGCAGGGAGGGGCACTATTAGGGGGGCACCTTTTCCTTTTGTACGCATTATATTCTTTGGCAAGGATCCGCCATTGTCTGCGGTTCTCTACTCTTTTCGACACCCCTTTTCCTTTCTGTGTCATTTATATGTCATTGTCATTTTTCCTATCATCTTTCTCTCTCACACACTTTCTTCCCTTCCCTTTCATCCACCCCCCCCCCCCTCTCTCTCTCTCTCTCTCTCCCTCTCTCACACACTCACTCTCCCTCATTGAGTGAGAATGAAGGAGTTTCGCATCACTGGTCTATAAGCGCACGTGATCAGGCAGCTTGCCTAACTGGTATTGCTGTGATTAAGCGGCGGGCTGAAGACGGGAGAGGGTATTAGATGCGCTCCGCTTCTTGCTGTAATTTGGAAAAGCAACAGAGTGTGGCATTTTCATCACGGAACACCGTGAACTGTGCGCTCTCTGGGGGAATCCAGACTAGGGTTCGACGACTGGACCCGAAAATTGTATGCCCGATTTTTCTTCTGTTTTTTTTTTTCACGGTTCTCTTGTCTATATCTCTCTTCTCAGTCCTCCGTATCTTTTGCCACCTTTAGATTTTCCAGAAAATTTAATCTGGCCAAACAACATGAGTCTTGAGTCATCTCACCAAGTGCTAAACTTATCCTTAAAACCAATAAGGGATTCGTCACCAGAAACGTGCCTGTTAGACGTTATATGATCTTAAATGCAGACGGCTCTTTTTTTTTTCTTGAGGAATATTTTTGAAGTGCGTGAAAAGCGAAATGGTTTATCTGGTTTATCATCGAATCATCATTTTTACTAACACCATCTCTACTGATCTAAAACGAATCTTGGTCTCCTAATTAGCCTCCTATTTTTATCTCGCGGTAGCTTAGCTAAGTGACAAACTTGCGTTAGAAAGCGGACACTCACACACACACAAAAAAAAAAAAAAAAAAAAAAAACCACACATACACACACACGCACACACACACACACACACCCACACACAAAACGAAAGGGAAATTACACGATGAAAATCTGTAGCACTCTGTTTAATAGTCGAACTCTGTCGCCTAACACCAACACTTTAGAAATAGGAATGGCAGAAAAGCACTCCCGGCCACTAAAGTCCAAGAAAGACATACAGCCATAAACGTCTCGTAAGTTAATGTCTTGCAGTTACCCTCTCACATTAAGTCTGCATTTATATTATACATTATTTCCTTCCTATTTTTCCCATATCTGTATATAGAGGAACTGCTTTTTACCTACAAACCAATTTGAAGTTATCCATTATGGTAGATTCCCACAGCTACGCTGGTAGAAAATGTGAGTCAGCATTTCCTTGCGCAAAGCTTATTACCGACACATCTGCATCATAACTTCAATACAGTTTATCAAATAGAGAGAAAAACAAAAGTTACAAAGTTCAGACCGGGGCCTGTGTGGACAGACCCTTATTTGACACGGGAAATAACAGGTTGTCTTTGATGTGCAGAGCGCACTATCAACCTTGGACATTTTTTCCCTCCATTTTTTGTTTCTTGACAACGCCATTCCCTTGGCGCGTAAATTATTCACCAACAAATTACTTTACCGTCTGCTGTAGATAGCTAGTGCACACAGCTCAAGGCAGATATCTTCTTCCGGAAATCTTATCAAGCAAAGTTTGTTTGCCCTCTTGAAGAAAAAAAAAATCCGTATTTTTTTCAATTACGTGCTGATATTAATAAGATCCATCAAAGTTTTATTCATTAGTGTCTGTTCGATCAATCTTTTTCAAGTATATCGTTTTCAAGCACAGCTTATATTTTTCTTTTTATGTTTTCTTTTTGTTTAGGAGTAGGATGGATAACAGTAACTATTTCATAATTAAACAGTTTAGTGTTTGGAGATGATGAATCTAAATATGAATCTCTAAAAGTAACCTTGCTGCTATATACAGTGCTGGAGAGGGAGAGAGAGAGTCATGAAAACGAGAAATTACACAATATGTCTCTTAGATATGAACGATTTTTCAAACAACGTTTAACTGAACTTTGCTTAGTAAAGAGATTAGTACAAAGATAGAGAAAAGTTGTAAAGAATATTACTTCTGTTACTCATTGTTATCTTATAGAACAAAAATTACTTTCAGCCGTTTAGCATACTTGACCATATGATTCGTTATAGAGATAAGCATTAAAAAAAATGTTCGACAAATAATCAGAGGTGCTAGCGAATACTGTACATGCCACGATCAAAACTACTTTCGGAAAATAAACTCAAGGGCAATTTCAAAGGCCTGTTGTACTGCCCATAGAAATCTTGTTCGGATTACGTAATACGCCATTGTAATGTTCGCACATTTCTAAAGGTGATAGACAGGGCTATTGAAATTGTCTTGAGTTTATTTTTCGAAAGTAGTTTTTATCGTGTTACATATGATTTTACGCTACAACTTCAGCGTACTTCACCTCGGGAATGCATGGCAAGTGTTATACTCACAAATTCAGTAACATGACTCCATTATTCATGTGAATGTTTGCTTTATTTTGTAATTCGACAAAACCTGGAAATATTCAAAACACGATCCATGATACGTGTATATATGATGCAGTGTGTTATTCACTGTTCAAAGTATTCATCATGAAGACGAGACGATTCTTCAAGAAAAGCAGTGTCAACCAGACAATCTAGCAGCCTAATGATATTGCTGAAGGCTGCCCTA
The DNA here is from genome assembly GCA_025618425.1 of Heliocidaris tuberculata. Lineage (NCBI taxonomy): Eukaryota > Metazoa > Echinodermata > Echinoidea > Camarodonta > Echinometridae > Heliocidaris > Heliocidaris tuberculata. Next base: position 8,542,834 of record CM046845.1, on the reverse strand, counting down.
TGTATCTTGAAGTAAAAAGCGAAGAAAAAGCAAGACTGTTCACTTTGCTTCTACCATCTTGATAGAGCAGGCGGCTGTGCGTACTAATGCACTACTCAATCGGCCGTTCCTCTCTAGCTACGCTCGCACGTGTTTAGCGACTACCTGTTAGCAGCAGCAGCACACACACACACACACACACACTCTGGTGGCGTCGCGCACGGACCTGTGGAATATACAGAGATAGTGACGCCACGGCTGGCCTAGGACGGGCGGGAAGGGTTTTGATAATGACTCTCCTTTATAAGAAGGTCTTTATCTACTCTTAATAATGTCGCAGATCCTTGATCGCATTTTTTTTTTAAACCGTGCTTTCTGCCCGTGTATACTGTTATGAAATATTTAATGTTCTCCACCTACTGAAGGCCCTCATAATTATTATTTTCTTTTTAAAGTTTCACCACTTTCTCTTCCAGAGTGTTATGACTTCATTTTTTTTTTCTTTCTTCCTTTCTTACTGCCCCATCCAGTTACTTCAAAACATTATTTTATCGGTTGGTTCTCAATGCTGCTATTATTTTTTTCAATTTTAATCTAAAAGAGTAAAGCGTATTGGACAACCTTTATTGTGTTTGCTGTCTTCCATTTTGCATGTATACATTGGAATAATTATATGTTATCCCCTCCTATTTTCTCCCTTTGCTTATTTCTTTCATGCAGTTGTTCATTTCTCTCTCTCTCTACCTATTTTTCTTTGCTCGTTCTCTCTCTCTATTCCCCCCTTCTCTCTCTTTCGTTTTTCTCTTCCCCCTCTCCCTCTCTCTTTCTTTGTCTCCCTCTGCCTATGTCCCAGGGGTACTCATGTGGTATGCGCTGGATCATGAAATCATAATTTGATTAATTTTTGTTTTGCACGTAGCATCAAATCCAAATGAGATTTAGAAAATGCACTTAAGGAGGCTTTTGTGTGTGTATCAGGATTTCATTATACAGTAATAAACTTGATACCGAGTAAAGAGGTATATACAGTATTAGGGGAAAAAAGTAAAAATTGCTTTGGACATGTTTTTGCTTTGATTTTAACTTTAATATAAGCAGGGCGAGCTGAAGTAGAAGGGGGGATGGTGAGAAAGATTATTGTAGCGGAGTTTAATGAGAGAATCCACTTTGTTGTTATTGAATGATGATGGTGATGATGATGATGATGATGATGTTGTTGAATATGATGATGAGGGTGATGATGATGGTGATGATAATGATAATAATGATTCTGCAAATGCGTTTATCATGTTTATATAATGCATGGTGAATAGGAAAAAAAAGTAATCTACTCTGTGAGCTTCTGTGTGTCACCCCCCTGTCTGCGTCCACCTTATCTGTTCAACTAGTCTGGCTACGCCAGTGATGATGAATATCTTCATGCGTTATAATTTATTTAATGGTGGAATATTGTAGAATGTTTATCATTAACGTGTTCTTGAATATTGTCTTAATTTGCGCAGTGATCTCGCTTGTAATACTTGTTATGTTATTCAAGTCAATAATATAATTGCTATTTGGTAACATGTTGATTGATTAATTTCATTTCTGCATTCAATAACATGATACGAAATTATAATATTTAGAAAAAAATAATTATATGAACACATTTTCAGACATTAACACCTTATTTACATGTTGATAATCACTATTGTTTCAGTTATTTTGGTTCTATAGCCTAAATGAAGCTTTCGATCACTTTAATACAAGATGCCTTTTTGTATTTCTTTCTTTCTTTTTTCTTTTTTTTGTACGATAATGCATCTGTCAAGGAGGTCTTTCACCACACTGAAATTTATCTAACCTGCAAAAACCGCTCATCCCCCTTCTCCCCTTTCCCCCAGGCTTCCAGACATCCTCTCTTTTCTGCCAGCTTTAACCTGTGGAATACATACTAGAGGAATCCATCAAAGACAGAAAACCTGCGCATTCTCTCTCTCTCTCTCTCTCTCTCTCTCTCTCCCTCTCTTTCTTTCTGTATCCTTATTTCCCTCCTTCCCCCGCTCTCGCCCGGTCGATAAGCAAATACAATTTGCGAGAGTGTTTTCATTTATTTCCCCCTCTATCCTAATTCCTTCGCCCGCTCTTGTTCTTTCTCTCGGCATCGAGGACAGACGTTTGAGAACGAAGCAGGTGTTTCGAGGTGCTCAGCCCATTTCCCCTCTCTCGTCCTTTTAATTTTCTCTCATCGCACCTTCCTCAAGCCCATGTCCCAACACGGAATCGCATATCTCAAGAATTGTTTTTTTTTTTCGTTTACCCTTTGCATATACACGGCGGGCTTTTACGAGAAGCTTTCGTCTTCTTCATGGAGAGCCCAAAACATTTATCAAAATGATGCACTCCATACCTGCCCCAAAGATCTTGCTCACAGTTACGATGATAAATTACATATATCTTTCAGCAATATCTATATGTGCATGTTTCGAAGAAGAAAGGGGGTAATGTATTCAAATCAAGATCGGTATATTCATCAATCATTACCCATTACGATTCCATACATTTATTACAGGCCGTTCTCAATTTCCAAGGGCAATTCAGTCTATTCCTAGATGTCCTGCTCAATCAAATTACTTTACTTAACCTTACCCCTGCAAATAGCAGGAGTACATTGCGTTTTCCTCTGTGCACTTTACAGAGTTTATATATAATATTTTCATTAACGCATTCAAATTATTACACGATTACCATAGTAATATGAACAATCATAATTTTGTATATATTTTGAATATATATATATATATATATATATATATATATATATATATATATATATATATATATATATATATATATATATATATATAAATATATAAATCAGATACCTTGTTATTATTGTCGGAAGGAAATGAATATGAATATATATATATATTGAATTGAAATTCACATTTATTTCCTTCCGACAATAATAACAAAGCATTTGATGAACAAAGATCAATACAGAAAATGTTACATGGAAAGAGGACGGTGGGAACATCGTAATACGCGCTTCATAAGAAGACACCAATATTATTTATATTACTATTATCATCACAATTACTATCATTATTATTACTACTATAATTACTGTTGTTGTTGTTATCATTACTATATTATTATTACTACTATCATTATCATTATTATTATCATTATCATTATCATCTTCATTATTGTTATTAACTATATCATTATCATTATTATTATTATTATTATTATTATTATTATTAGTAGTAGTAGTAGTAGTAGTAGTAGTAGTAGTAGTAGTTGTTGTTGTTGTTGTTGTTGTTGTAGTAGTATTAGTAGTAGTAGTAGTAGTAGTAGTAGTAGTAGTAGTAGTAGTAGTAGTAGTAGTAGTGGAAGTAGTAGTAGTAGTAGTAGTAGTAGTAGTAGTAGTAGTAGTAGTAGTAGTAGTAGTAGTGGAAGTAGTAGTAGTAGTAGTAGTAGTAGTAGTAGTAGTAGTAGTAGTAGTAGTAGTAGTAGTAGTAGTAGTAGTAGTAGTAGTAGAAGTGGAAGTAGTAGTAGTAGTAGTAGTAGTAGTAGTAGTAGTAGTATAAAGTAATAATGAAAACATCTTCGCCTTTTTTCTAAACATCGTGTTCCTTATTTCAGATGCTGTATGCTTAAAAACACAGCTTGCTTTAAAGCAATATTCCTGAATAGTACTTGCCCTAGTATAGAGAGACCTGCGTTAAGATCCCCATTTTCTACATAAACCTTACCGCAGGATTTCTATGAGAATTAAACTCTAGCACAGAATTACGAATCCTTTGGGGAAATGTGTCCACGAATGTTGCATCAGAACATGCACTTTCATTATATTGTAATTCATGTTCTAAAATAGAACTTCAGGGACTAAAGGACGCCTTCTCTATTACGTGATATAAGGCGATTACAGCATCCAAAAATACATCCCAATTTTTATTGCGTATGTATGGGAATATAGTATAAGAATAAATTGATGTAATGTTTTTAATGTATCCGTCTGATGTGAATTCAGCAGTTACCAGGAGATATACTGATTAATTTCATTGTCAAAGCTATAATAGTAACACTTTTTTTGTCAACCCCATTTTTGGGGTAATATTTCTAAAAATATTTTTAAAAATTATATCAGGCATGCATTCGCTTTATTCATGTCGCTCAGGAATGAAAAAAAAAACTAAGTTAGATTACATCAGACATATTGGTATGAGTGAGATGTACAGAAAGAAATGTGTCTTTCAAATCGAAACACGGTTAAAGAGAGAGAGAGAGAGAGAGAGAGAGCATGCTTGTGTGCGGGTGTGTGTGTATGTTTGTGTTACCCATGTCTCTACGATGTATACAAAGTTATTTTTCGAATTTCAGTTATTCATTTATAGAAAATGTTACAAGATAATGTGTTTTAGTTGTCATATGCATGTACTTTCATTGAAATGTTGAATATGATTTATGTATAATTATTGAGTGGAATCAAAATAAAGATCAATGAAAAAAAGCGTGTGAGAGAGAGACAGAGAGAGAGGGGGGGGGTTGTTCTTTTATTTGATGAGCGTAACCGTTGTGTGATGAGGTCTTCTTATTATATTGCATTTGGAATGCTGGGGGAAACACTGGAGTGTTTCTATTCATATCAGTTGAATATTAAGAATACGAATCTAATCAAATTTCATTCTTTATAATTATCAAATGACTTCTTTAATTTCTCTAAATTAAGTGCAGAATATATTCAATATCTCAAAGACCTCATCCAGAATTTCAATTTAAAGTTTAAGTGAACTTAAAGACATCAAATTCCATTCCAAAATCCATGTGTCTATATCCATAGCTTTTAATGCAACTTAAATTGAAAGGCAATCGTTACTTCGTAATTACGATAATCTCTTAAACGGCGTATCATTTTGGCGCGGGCAACAGGCAAGCGCTATGATTGGATTCTCGCTCTAGCTCTCATCTCTCTCTTCCCTCTTTTTTCTCTCTCCCTCTCTCTCTCTCTTCCTCTCTCTTCTCTCTTTATCTCCTTCTTTTGCTCTATCTTTCATCCTCTTTTTTATGAACCCGAACTCTCTCTTCCCCTCTTCTCTCTCTTTCTCATCACCCCCCCCCCCCTGTAGCCCACCCCTCTCTCTGTTTCTATATTTTGCCTTTCTCTTTATGTGTTTTTCTCTTTCTTTCATTTTTTCGCCCTATATCTCTAACTCTCTCTCTCTCTCTCTGTATCTCTCTTTTTCCTCTCTCTTTCTTACTAACTTCCATCGCTTCCTGCTAATTGCAATATCTCACTTAGAGTCCGAATGATGCGTAATTGCCCGGGATATGAACTGATATCAGTCTAAATGGCATTACCAGATTGTCTGACGCCAGAAATTATCCCTATTTTAGAAAAGAGTGAGCTACGTATTCAAAAGGAGAATCGCAGGGATGTTATGCAAATAAAAAGAGATGACAAAAGAGGAGTAATGAAGTTTAAAAAAAAAATACTAACATAAAAATGAATTCTCGAAATGGAGAGCTGAGAATAAAGTAACAGCATTGATACCGACATCACATTTTTTTTTTGTCGGTGGGCGCGGACGAATGTGTGTGTTTATGTGTGCGTGTGTGACAGAGAGAGAGAGAGAGAGAGAGAAAGAAAAACAAAACAATCTTCATTCGCTATTGGGTGTATCCACCGAAAATAACGATTATTTTGAATCAATGATAGAAAATTTACAAATTAAAATTGTAATATAGATGATACAAAAAATGAATAACTATATAAATAAATAAACAAAATTGGACAAAATTACAGGTTTAGCGTTAACCATATCCCTACGATGTATACAAAGTTAATCAGTTTTTGGCGCTCGTAAAAGAGAGAATGTTTATGGGACATTTCGATAGATTATTCTGGATATTGTGACCAACTGATACACAAACACACGATTGCTTATGTTTATATTTTTTTTTTAAAATCACAAGAAAAGGTCTTTAGGGGAATAACTAAATATGAACAAATTTCAAATGTCTCTTCATTTTCATTTTTTGGTTTCTTTTCATTTACAGCTGATTGGAATGAATCTTCTCACCATTTCGGCCTTTTCTTTTGAATGCAACTCCACCTTTATATCTCCTCCTTCTCTCTCTCTCTCTCTCTCTCTCTCTCTCTCTCTCTCTCTATCTCTATTCTTCATCAAACACGTTTCATTATGGAAGATCCAAATGCATTTTATAGATTTCTATAAATTATTCACGTCATATAGGCCTACTCTTCTTCTCCTCATCCACGCAACTACGTATCTACGCTAACCATTAGTTAATAGTCTAGAAATGGGAGAAATCAAAGAAAGGGAAAGGAAAAAAAAGATGAGACGAAAGAAATGCAATCACCAACAATTAGGAATAATCCAGCCATTTCCTACCACCTATTCATAATACGAACAATGAGACTCACAGCCGCCAGCGCTCCCGGGGGAAAAAAGATGGTCGAGATGCAGCAATAGAGCTGGTTCTTTTCACCACAGTTCGTACTATAGGTAATTTCCTATAACCGTGATTTTATTTCCTATATGAAACCAGGGAAATGTTACTAGATGAAACAATGGATGAAAAGTGAACGTTCTTGGAAGAGCTATGGTAATTTCTCAGCCAGTGACAGACAACTGTGGGTTTTTTTTTTTCGTGTTTTAACATTTAGACAGACATTTTCTCTAACTTAACCGCAGGAAACTTGTTAATCCTCGAAACAAAAGGCAAGATATGGGTAAATGATTTCATTCAGCCAGTCAGTATACGGATTCATGAATTATTGACTGTTTGTGGAATCTTGCAACCATTATTGTTTTTGTTAGATTGTATAGGGACCGTGCAAGACAAAGAATGATTGTGACGAGTCGGTTAAAATCTCCGCAAGCATTTCCCTAAATTGGTTTTTAATGAGATGGGGATTTTTTTTTTACTCTTCTTTATCATGATAATCATCATCATCATCACCACCATCATCATCATCCCCATCATCATCATCATCATTATCATCATCATCATGGTAATCGTTCTACTCCTCGTCATCGGTATATTACCTATTTACCTCTCCCTCGTCGTCATTGTTGCCATCATCATAAACAATTATTTCAAATATAAGATTTAAGTTTAAGTCTAATCATTAACAAGATGACCAACCTTCTAATGTATATATGTCTGTCAATATGGATCTACAATTTGCATGTCGATTTATTTGGATGGATCTAAATTACAGAAAGAAGTCATTAAAAAAAAAATAAACGACAAAATATTGTACTGGTCATCAATCAGTCATCATCGTGATATCTATATCGACTACATTTTGGAAAAAAAAGATCATTTGGTTTGTTCTCCATGTCATTGCTTCCCGTCAATCCCAACCTCCTCCCGCTTCCTATCCATCTCCCCCTTCCCACCACGACAGGAGAGGATCCCACCACCAAGGCAAACTTAATGACATAACAAACTTGTAGGAATGCCATGATAGTGCATCCCAAAAAAGTACACATGGCCGGGTCCCAAAGTAAAAAGTTCACGAAGTACACTTGCACACAGACAAGAAATCGACGTAGGTATGGACATTTCAGTTCATCAGAGACTTGGCTCGGATTGAATGTTGCTTCTGATACGGCGCGGACTTGGTAGGGAATTCGCGTACACGAAGCCCCGGGGTAACTGGATATGTTTAATATCGAAAAATTATCCAAATATGACAGACTGGATGGCAAATATGGGTTACATTTACGGATACTCTGTACGAGCGATAGCAGGGATCGATACTGACGTCATCGTCTTCTCTCAGAGGGTGTATCTGTATCGGCCATGTTCCATTTTCTCCTGACGAAGATGATGGGAGGGGGGGGGGGGGGTGAACTGCAGTATTCCAAGAGTGCGCAGGTCACCATTAAATGCCGGACTTTACTTTCAAAACAAAATTGATCAAAATTGATAATTGTGTACAGTATATTCCTAAATATACTATAAGCATATACATAAGTATATTCCTAAATATGCTTATGGATGTTTTGCTAAAAATTGAGTTAACAAAATATCACTCATGTCAGAATTATCAATTTGGAAATCAATATTATACATGACCGGTAAACAACGGTGCAGGTAAAACGATGATGTCTTCTAAAGAGGGCGGAAAACAAGGTCAAGTTCATTTCGTTACATAACAATTGATTCCCTCCTTATACCGTACATACACACTCTTATTCATATGATATCTACAGTAGATGCCGAATCAAAATACGCCTATACCAATTATTTGTTGCTGAAATTACAATGTATATACTCGTCCTTAACAAAATAGCCATCCAAAAATAAAAGCGTTATAGTCGGCATTTGTCAAAATATATCGGCCTGGAGGTGGGTGAACATCTGATTATCGAAAGAGAAAAAGCAATTATTTTGCATAAGGGCGATCATCATTAATATTTTGAATAAAGATGTAGAATCCTTTGACAAACATTTTGGATATTCGTTGCTAAAAAAAAAAAAAGTTGATTCGAGTCCGGGACAAACGAGGTAATCGGAGCAGAACCAGTTTCACATTTTAATCGGAGCAGAAGGAGAAAAACACTTGTAACAAACCCCGGTCTTCTACGAAACTGTGATTGACTTGGTGAATGAAAAAAAGTGGTGTCCCGGATGCATCTCGTCGCCTGGTATTTCTGTTACCTGGGGATTTGGCGCGCGCGAAACCCCGCCATATTTTTGTGTCTCCTATCTCTCTCCCTCTCTCCCTCTCTTTCTCGATTCCATCCAGGGTGTTCGATAGATGCATAGATACAATCGAGGCGCAAACGAACTACTTCAAACAAGAGACCATCTATTGTTACAGCCATGAGTGGGGTGCATCTCTCTCTTTTCTTTCTCTCTGTTTTTTTTTTCTCCGGCAGGGAAACGGGAGCGTGTATTAAGTGGCCTCCATATCCCGAAATGAGCCCGAGTTTTCAGCGCTTCTGCAACTGGATACGAGGGGGAAGTACTCAAGCACGCACGCAACAGGCTTAGCTCATAATGCGGCTTTCTCGCCGAGGAAATTGAAAAGAATGTGCGCGAGGGAGAAGAAGGAGGAGGGGGAGGATGAAAAGAGAACAGAAGGAGCAATGAAAAGAAAGAGTAGAATGAAGGTGGGAGAAAATCTGAAATTGTGAAAGGAAAGAGTGAAATGGAAATAATGCACAATACGAATCAGAATATATATAGAACATAGAGAGAAGATTTTATTGGCGGGATGATTTGAAGAAGAAGAAAAAATTCAAATGAGGAATGGCAAGTGCTGACGAATATTCATCACTGGCGAACACTTGTTAGGGAAGGAAATGAATCTAAACAAGCTAGCGGCTGCCTTGTTTGCTCTTATTTCCAACTAAACAGACAAAATCAAGTTTATGATATATTCTTTGGATCACCAATCGGCCAATGTGTTTATTTCATAAACCCGATTCTTACTGTTAACACGACTTTTATGTAAATGTGTCTTTTAGCTGTTGCTATGCTGGGCAAAACCGAATGAGCCCAACAGACATCTAAGGCACCCCTTTGTCTTCAAAGTGACAACCACTAAATCTAAAATCCCTTTTCATGTACCCCTATAGATGCACCTAAGAAATAGATTTCCAACAATTGATTATAAAACTCTCTTCAAGAAGCAAGTGCAGTGACAAAGTAGAAATTGCATCATCATTTAGTACATTGATGTATTTATTTCGAATTTCAAATTTCAAATCCCTTGCAATGTAAATATCCAGAAATGTTTATGGATTTTAGAGAACGCATATTGAAAAAAGAGAAGCATGTCATTTGTGAATGGCTAAGTTTAAAAGTGACCAAAAAAATTATGCAGAATTGATTCAAGTAAAAAAAGAATTTTGCTTCTAGAAGGATTTATTAAAATTATGAAAATATATCACTAATAACTACAGGTCCAGAACGAACCCTTCAAATCATGTTTAATTAAGATAACACTAAATCTAAACTTGTGATTAAACTTTATGTAAATGGTGTGTCAACACATACTCGTAGAAAAGTAAAGCTTCCTTATTTTATCTGAATGACGGTAAAAAGAATATTTTTCATTAAAATTTAATACAGGACCATGAAGAACCCTGTAAGTTTCGAACAAAGAGTGCATTGACATTCGTAACGAGTAAGGACCGCGGGGCCATACGATATTTCTTCATCTTGTGGTGAAAGATCGCAATGTGTTGTCAACGAAAATTTCTCTTTCGAGTCACGTACCAACTCAGCGACTTCAGTCGTCCTCCTCGCTCACAACAAGTTCACTGGGTCACGAACAATCCTCGTTCATGAAAATACCACTGCATTTGTATCAGATTGATTTTTATACACTGCACCTTTAAACACACTTTAAACCCTTGTTATACACTATAAAATGTATTTGTTGCTGATAAGTTATTCGTTACAGTGATGGATTTAGGGGGAGCAGACGGGTGGGCAAGGAGGCGCCTGTCGCGCCCTTAAACCGTACTTGTTTTATTCCGCAACTTGCCGTGTAAGCTCTTCAAAAAACAAGATGCAAAACGTACGCGTATGCCGCACTCGCGCGATACGCACTCTTTCGACACCGTGCACCGTATCAGTAGTCCAGTGCAGTGCATGCATGCAGTGCCATTATATCCGCATTGATCGCATGGTCTTGGTTTTGTGAATTCTAGCAATTTTTTTTCACTCGTTTTGTAGTTTTTTTTTAAATTTCGCTCTAGCTCTTAATTGATAACAATTAACAGGGATGATATTGTCAACTTTAATTTGGTTAGTCTTGCTTCTGTATGCAAGCTCTCATGCTCATCCAGTGGACGATCAGCATGATCAGCCGAAGAAGGACCCCAGGGCCCAGCAGTGTATCAGAGACAGTGAGTAAAGTCAGTAGAACTGTAGTGTTAGATAAGTGTAAAAGCAGATAGGCCTACTAGTATTTTCGCTGTTTTTGGACTACCGACTAGCACTAAAATTCGCGAGGTGTTAATTTCGCGATTTTGCATATGTCACTACTAAAGCCCACTCATACAATGCACAAGGTTATGATATAACCTTGTGCTGGTGGACCACCCTGCTGAAACTAGGCAGCACACAACCAAAAAATAAATCTTAAAATTATGATTTCTGTACCAAAAAAATTAAAAACTCATGAATGATCTGTCTTTCATTTATACCTTGGCTGTTGTGTTATTTTTTATCCACCAGAGTGCTCAAATCTTTAATTTGAGAATATTTTTTGTGAGGCCCTCCAGTGTTTTGAATTGGATTTAGACTAGATCTACAAATTGTAATACAATTCCAAATTATACAGGGCCTTGCAAAAATATGCTCAGAATTAAAGATTTGAGCGCTCTTGGGATTAAAAAACATCTTGGCAGCAAAGATAATAATAAAAGACACATAATTCATGGACAATATATTTTTTTGTTACAATAATCATAATTTTAAGACTCTTTTTTACTAGGTGTTGTGTACTGCTAAGTTTCACTACACAAAAGGTCCTACCGCGGTGCGAGTGCTAAAGCTAGAGTCTAGACCTGTCATATGCATGCCATGGCATAGGATATCTTAGACTGAAAAATCCGTCTGTTCGGAGGAGTTTTTCAACATTTTCTGACATTCCGTGAAGCCAGACGAAGTCTCAGCGGAACATTTCCTGACCGAAATAGACTGATTTTTCGGTCTAAGGATATCTAGGCCCGTATTCTGAAGTCAAGTCTAACTAGAGTAGAGTAGAAGGTCTAAACCAAAGCCAAGGTCTAAAGTCAAGTCTTACGAAGGTTTAAACTGGACCAAGAGTCTAACTCTAAAGTCTTTGTTATGCCTTCCTTAAACTCGACTTTAGACTTTTGGATTGATTAGGCTAGACCAGACTTCAGAATACGGTCCAAAGAGTCTAGGCCTATACTACTAGGCGAGTACTAGACCTCTCTCTACTCTAGTCTCTACATTGAAGTGGTAGGAATTTTTTGCGAAGTTGTGAATGTGACTCACAAAGTTTGCGAAAATAAAAGTAAAACCCTCGCAATAATGACAGCTTTTACAGTCTACTGCATTGCTTTCTGAACAAATGAATCTAGACTCAAAAAAAAAAACAAAAAAAAAACATGCGCACACATGTATGCAAAGCTATGGCCCATGGGTCTAACTTGCATAAGGCTTAGCCTTAGGCTAGCCTTGTAGCTTTGGAATCCAATCATGATTACAGCCTACAGGGTCTCCTCTCGTTGACCGATGGGATCTGTCTCTTCTCGTGGGGCTATAATGTTGGTACTTAATCTGGTCAGCCCCCTCGTAGAGACAGATTGCTTCATTGGAGTTGCCCATGAAACCATTCTGAGCTGACCCATATCGGGTCACAACATATCCAGCTAAAATGCCCTCAAAAGCATGTTATCCTCTTTCTATCCTAACCTAATAAGTTCTAATTGGGCATCTAGGCCTATATAGACTAGTGTAATCTATTCCTAACCGATGTTTAGTTTACTGATTTTGTGAAATAATCCGAGAAAAAGGTGATACTCTATTGGATTTGGCTCGTTGCGTCTTCCCCTGATGAAATCCGACTTGGCCCGAGACAAAATTGCCCTCGAGAGTACAGGTCGCCCCACGGACAGCTTGCCCTCGAAAAATGAGGGCGAGTTTAAGCGAGGGTATTTAACTTATATTTTCTCTAAAAGCATGTTTTTTGGTCATTTTTAATTTCATTTTGCCGGACAGAAAGTGTAGAAAAGATGAGAGTGTAAATCAAAGTGTGTCTTACCTATGCAGATTTATTTTTTTCAGAGCAGCTGTTGCTTGAGCAAATTTCAGAGATTCACTTTAGAGCCAGATTACAATAATAATGTTAAGACAAAACATTAAGCCATGTTTAAACTTTAACTTTAGGCAAAATTTAACAGTTTCCAGATTTAATAAATCTGAGCTGAATGATCTTATGTACAGAGTATGTGATGAGGTGTAAAAATGAACCTGTGAAAAAATAAGAATTTAAGGTCATCATTTAGTGCTTCAAAAAAGGGAAAATCTAAAATATCCCCTCCACAGACTACTGTGTTTGGTTGTATACCACCATATTTTAAAGCAAATTCATAGATATCATAATAATGAATGCATGATCTTCATTATTTTTGCTTTCTCTGTAGTTTTTTCACCCATCTGAACATAATTATGCAGGTCAGGAAGCTCAGTTGAGAACTTTTTTGATCAGTTAGCCACTGCGTTTAACTGTGTCTTAAAGCCAAGTTACACCTTATGACATTTTACATTAATTTAAGAAAGGTTTAATTCAGAGCCAGATTAAACCTTAGCCAGTATTCATTCTTTTTTACCAAGTAATATGTATTGAAGAGTAAGCTAAAACCTAAAGACAGGCTCCAACTTATGCCGTGTTAGCCTGAAAGCCAAGTAAGGGTTGTACTTTATAGAGCCAGATTAAACCTTAGCCAGTCTTCATTTTTAAAGTAAGCTAAAACCTAACAACAGGCTACACCTCATGCTGTGTTAGCCTTAAAGCCAAGTTACACCTTAAGACAGGTTACCCTTTAAGAAGGGTTATACCTGTACATGTACATGTACTTTAGAGCCAGATTAAACCTTAGCAAGTATTCACATTTAAACAAAGTAATAATTAAGAGTAAGTTAAGATCTAAACACAGGCTACACCTTATGACATGTCAGCCTTGTAGCCAAGTTACACCTTAAGACAGGTTACACTTTAAGAAGGGTTTAATTCAGAGTAACATTAACCCTTAGGCAGGAGTCGCTCTAGACGGGAGTAACAATTAAGAGTAAGGGGACACTTTAAAGTTGCAGGTCCTCTGGTCATATTTTTTCTAAAGGCATAAAATATTCTCCCCCCCCCCCCCATTTGGTTTTCTTCATATTTTGCTGGACAGTGTAATGAGTGTAAATCAAAGTGTGTTTTACTGTGCAGATTTATTTCTTGGAAGAGCATGCAGTTGTCAGATTAAATTTCAAGGATTCACTTCAGAGCCAGATTAGAATGTTACATGTACATGTAGGACAAAAGCATTAAGCCTTGTTAGCCTTAAAGCCCAGTTACACCTTAAGACAGGTTACCCTTTAAGAAGAGTTATACTTTAGAGCCAGTTTTCATTTTTAAAGTAAGCTAAAACCTAGCAACAGGCTACACCTTATGCCTTGTTAGTCTTAGAAAGCCAAGTTACACCTTAAGACAGGTTACACTTTAAGAAGGATTAAAAATGTACTTTAGATTAGAGCCAGATTGAACCTTAGCAAGTATTCATATTTAAACAAAGTAATAATTAAGAGTAAGTTAAGATCTAAACACAGGCTACACCTTATGACATGGCAGCCTTGTAGCCAAGTTACACCTTAAGACAGGTTACACTTTAAGAAATATTATACTTTAGAGCCAGAAGTAATAATTAAGAGCAAGTGTTATTGTATTATAATATAATAAATATACATAAATAAACATATCCATATTTTCGGTAAATGATGTGATGCCCTTCATGAACAGTTTGATCCAAAAATACGTCAAAGTCCTTTCTGAGAATTTTTTTTTTTTTTCTTTTTTTTTTTTTAAATACTTCTTTGCCAATCTCGTCCAAGTGAAAGAATGCATGTAGGAAGTATGGTACATTACAGTGGAAATATTGCATGAAAGTAACATGCTAATGCACTCTTTTTTATCAAAAAGTTGACATGCTTTTGTGACCATTTTAAAAATCAAAATGGCAAAAAAAATTGCTCTTAAAAATTATGAATCTTATAACTTCAACTCCTGTTTTACCTAATTATTTGAAGCACTTGAGCCAAATATCATTTTTAATTTGTGCACACATGTCCAATTTACTGCGAAATTGCCCATATATGCAGAAAGGTTGGGACCCCATGACCCTGCTCAATGTTGCTCTAAGAAATTAATGGTTGAATTATGTAGTGTCGAAACAATATTCAGCAACACTTTTAGATATTTGATATATGTTTTCTCCTTTTAATTTCAGAGTATCCCCAAAAGGACAAGGACTCCGCCCGCATTGGATGCAGACACCTACGAAAGGATCTTACAGGCACTGAAAAGAGGTCACCATGGGGCCACAAAGGAAGCGAAACAGGAGCATAAGGACTGGTATAAAGTCTCAAGATTCTTGCGCCAGTGGCCAGAAGTGACAGTTCGAAGGATGTACAATCCAGTGTCGGGAGCACTCGAGGAGCGTCTTGTTTTCCCGGCACAAGACTCATCGGTCCGTATGATGATAAGAAGTGAAGAGATTAATCAGATCCTGGAAAATTTCTTCTTGGAGACTGTTGGCGATGGAGCGGCAAAGCTGGCCAAGCGCATCCAAAAGGTGTTTGTGGGACTAAACAAAATAAACATACAGAAATGGTTGAATACCAAACCATCGGTACAGAAGACCCAACCATTGTTTAGAAATTGTTTAAATTGTTTAAACAGTTATATATGAGCAAGAATTGTTTGAAGGTCATGAAATATAAGGAAGTTAACTGGAAAATATTTTGTTACCATATTTTCTAACTGAATGTGGTCCATTCTTGTTAACCCTAATCCCACCGGGGGGGGGGCTATTTTGCATAAATTAATATAAAATACAAAAATGACAATTTGAAAAATCTAACTATACAGTCGTGTACATTGGCCTCTACCTTTGTGCAAATTTTTGCGAGGATCGCATGATCCAGGACCGAGATCTGAAGTTGGGGCCAACCCCCCCCCCCCCCCCCCCCTGGTGGTTTCAAGTCCCTCAAATAACCCGATGGGATTAGGGTTAAGACAAGACCTTTTATAGCCAAATATGGTTCACTGAAATGTCCATTGATTATGTGACAAGGTCATTGGCTGAGTAAAAAAGGAAATACTCTAGAGGTCATCTTTTAAACATATTTTATTCAAGTGAAGAATGTAGGGCCCATATTTTCACAGGTAACACTTGGGCAGGCATGCATTTCAACCAAGCTTTGGATAAAACTATCATTATTTGAAAGTGATTTAAATTTTGAGCACTTTTTATGTGTGATATTCTAACTTTTATACCTTATGCATCAATCTATGATAAAAAATTCGGAGGGTGAAATAACCTTTGTTTATATTTAGATTTTTACCCTCATGCATAAGGGGGCTTGAATTGGCTTAAATGTGGAAAGCCATATAGGATTATAGTTGTTGGATGTATATTGATGTTCAGCCTGTTGGCTTTTGCATTCTAAATTCTAGTCTTATAAATATTCTGGAATGGCATTTCGGCACATGTTCAGTTTCATTTATTGCTTCAAGTTACTTGTTCTTTGTAAGTAATGTATATTTTATCATGGTCTGTTGCATTTCGGCACATGTTCAGTTGCATTTATTGTTTCAAGTTACATGTTCTTTGTAAGTAATGTATATTTTATCATGTATCTTATGTGTGTATATTATTTGTTTCTCATATAACTTGGCCATTATTTTTATGGCATCTTCATGACTTCACAATTTATTGGACCGAAAATGTGAAGAGGTTTCTTCTTCGTAATTGTCCATCATTACCAAATAAAATTAGAATGACAACCATTTAGTGAGAATAGGACATTTCAGATAATTTTGGGTTCTGGTAGCTACAGAAAATTATTGTTTTCAGAATTGAATAGAAATTATTTAAAATGCTCAAAACTACAAATAAATGATATCTACCAGGAAATGTGTACGATAGAGTAATATAGCAATGGCCAAAATGAATGTAGTTCAGATGTTATCTTTACCAAAACTATGTTCTGGCTAAAAGACATTAAGCAAAGTTAATCCAAAGTCTATTCTTGACAGGAAACATAAATTGGGTCAAAATTATAAGATGCTTGAAAAGTTAGAAGAATGGATAGTTTGGTGAGCTTAAATTCAAGTAGGAAATGTGAAATTTACACTGTCTCATATTAGCTAAACCATGATCAAAATGTTTTCTTCTGGAAAAAAAGCATTATTGGTTGTAATATATGCTATACAGTGCATTTAGTGTGTGCTCAGAATTTTTGAGATGATCAGAGAAGAAGTATGCACTTTTCTGTTGCTTGCATTATGATCATTTTAGAAAAAAATACAAAGTACAGTATACTTGCAATATTACCTTGTTATATTCCACTAGATTATTTATCTTGCCAGTTTGCTGCCATGGCATCACTATGTATTTACTTCATACCTATGTTATATGTATACTGAAGGGGCAGCTGCTGATTCAGCCCCTCCCCCTCCCCCCTACCTTTGACAATTTGTGGTCATGTTATTGATTCTCTCTACCTGGTGCAACTTTTGATAACATTTGAAAAGAATTAGTTTTCCTATGTTTCGTACACCTCTTCTTCTTCTTCTTCTTCTTCTTCTTCTTCTTCTTCTTCTTCTTTTCCTTCTTCTTCTTCTTCTTCTTCTTCTTCTTCTTCTTCTTCTTCTTCTTCTTCTTCTTCTTCTTCTTTTTTTTTTTGGGGGGGGGGGGGGAGGTGTAGGCCAGAGAGGGTCAGATAGCTAAAGTGATACTTGGATAGGAAGTTTCACTAGTACTTGCTTTTCAATATTATGACTTGTAAGTTAAAGGCATACAGTGAATATTTTGTTTGAGCTGTGGCTGAGAGAGTTTTAGGCAAGGAAGGCCAGACTCTTATATGGTAAGAAAGATGATAATTTTGAGTGAACGTACAATAATGAAAATAGCTTGATGGTAGTTGGTATTTCCATTCTTTATACAATGGAAACTTGCTATAACAAGGTATTTGGGACAATGAATATTGTTGTTGCACAAATGTACATTTATTATGTGCTGAATCAAGCAATCCATGAAATCATTCCTTGAAAACACCTTGCCATTTTTATAGATTAATAAAGTTGTTGCTTTGTTCTTTTGTAATCATTGATTTGAGTGAGAGTTTTTATTGTTATACTGTGGAATGTATGTTAATAATTAAATATCATGATGAGTAAGTTTCCAACTATTTTGACCAAATTATTAGGCAATCACTCAGTATAAATGATATCCTGGGTGATATCTATTGAAAACTAAGATTCTCTACATTTAGCAGTTATACATTTTACTTTTTAGGTTCCATACATTAATGAATTAGAACAATTGACAGTGATTGGATAAAATTTGAATTGTTACAAGAAATTAACTCGAAATACTTAGGTTAGCAAACATGGAAGTACTGGGAAAGAAATGCATGTTCTAGAGTTGTCATCTACATGTTTATGACACCTCTTCCAAAGAGATTGAATGAGAAAGGCAATAGAAAATAGGAAATGAAATTTACCTATACCCAAGTGAGTTGGTAGATCTGTTAGAAAATTACAATTTTTTTTCATTTTTAAAAACGAAAAAATAAAGGATCTGACACTGTGACACACATGCACTATCAAGATATCTATGACAATTTTATTTATTATCACTAGGAAAATGATTCCACTATACAGTGTATCTACAGAGGGTATATTTTACATTTTAGCTCTTTGAAAAACACTAAATGTTGAATTTGAAGCCTAATTTTTTTTCACATCTTTATTTGTGTACGCCATTAGATATGCAGATATCATTTCAGTGAAATAAGATCAAAACAAGCCTGAATTTATAACCATCATAATATATATTAAAATGATTTTCATACTAATATTGAGTGTATGTGTGCGTGTCTGTGCGTGTGTTCCTGTGTGTGTGAATGCAAACACAAGCGATCACTCACCATAAAATTGAGCCTTAATAGCGGCAGATCCGGGGGGAGGCAAATCGGCCCCGGCCCCCCTTTTTTTGGCTGATGACCTTTTTTTTAGTAATCACACACAAACAAATCTGCTCCGCCCCCCTTTTTTTCCTGATGACCTTTTTTTCCCATCACAAAAAAAAAATCAGCTTAATTTTCGGCCCTCCTTTTTTTTTTTTGAAGGGGGGGGGGAATCCTTGATCCGCTGTTTAGATTTTGGGTTCAAGGGGTCAAAGGTCACATGTCACAAATTTAACAAAAATGGAAAAAAATCACCAAAAACAGATTGTGACCGCAACAACTTCAGAGATCTTTTTTTTTTTTTTTTTTTTTAATAAATTGGCTCAATTTTTGAAAGGGCATGTAAGGATGAACTGATTAAATTGGGGGGGGGGGGGTGTCACAGGTCACAAGGCAGAAAGATTTGTGGATGAACATGTAACCATGAACTGAATGAGTTTTCGGAGTAGTCGTGGAGGTTACTATTAGAATACTTTTCTGATATGGCAATGGCGGAGGCATAAATTTCGACCGCGCGCAGTCGACAGTGAATCTACTTTACCTCTGTATTTATATTTTTGGCCATGGCCGTACTCAGCGGGGGGGGGGGGGGGGCAATTGCCCCCCTGACATTTTCAAAATGATATATTTTTTCATAATTTAAAATTTTCTTAAATTCACCCCAAATATGCACCAAATCGCTCAATTTCAGGTCGGAAAAAGTAAAAACTTTCGGCTCGGCGCTTTCAGTGTTCTAAGTTATTGTTAAAAAATTTGCCCCCCCCCCCGAAAAAAATTTGTGCGTACGGCCTTGTTTTTTTTTTTGGCCCCTCTCATCAAAATAAAATCAGTTTGAGCAAGTTTGGTCAGAAATCCTTCGAATGGTTATGAAGTTACCCCAGTCACAATGATTGGGCGATTTTTTTTTTTTGGTGATTTTTACAAGATTTTTGGTCCTGTGACCTTTGATCTTTGATCCCTGAGCCGAAAATCTAATTACTTCATCATTACATTCTTATACCTACTTGTGCCAAATTCGGTTAAAATCCTTCAAATAGTTGAAGGGTTCTTGAATATATAGGCTTACTATCCAGTAAATATATAGGCAAAGGCTTTTGAGATCTCAGAAGATCCCGAGCTTTATCCTTTACCAAAGTTTACCTCAGTTTTGGGGGGAAAAAGAAGCCCTGCATGCTGGGAAATGGTTTTGGAAGGGGGTAATTGCTTCCATCCTTAGAATGAGCGTAAAATATTTTAGCAGAAGAGTTAAATTTGAATACACAAAATAATTTTGATTTTAAAACTCTGCCCAATGAACAAGTTAAGAAAATACAGATGACCGTGATATGCGAATAGATCTGCAAAAAATACATTTTGAAATGTTAACCTTACAATTTTTTTAGTATTCCGCGTTGCAAAAGTTGATCTCACTTCGAGTGATTCCAATTCACAAGAACTTGTGCGCGACTGTAACATCTCGGTCTTTCTTTCCACACACCATTCAATTAACATGATTAAAAGTAGGATTTTTAATTGGTAGTATGAATATAATCTATGATTATGACAACGACAAAGATATAATTATAATGATACTAATAATTGGAAGACGAGTTATAAAACAACAGAAAAGTAAGGAAGGGCGAGAAGAAGAAGAAGAAGAAGGAGAAGAAGAAGAAGAAGAAGCCAGAGGAAGATGGAGGAAGAAGAAGAAGAAGAAGAAGAAGAAAAGAAGCCGGAGGAAAAAAGAAGAAGAAAAAAGGGGAGAAGAATTAAGAAGAAAAAAAGAAGAAAAAAGAATTAAGAAGAAAAAAAAAAGAAAAAGAGGAAGGAGAAGAAAAAGGAGGAGAATTAAGAAGAAAAAAAAGGAGAAGAAGAATTAAGAAAAAAAGAAGAAGAAGAAGAAGAAGCCAGAGGAAGATGGAGGAGGACGAAGAAGAGAAAGAAGAAGAGGAGGAAGAAGGAGGAGGAAGAAGGAGGAGGAGAAGAAGAAAAAGGAGAAGAAGAAGAATTTAGAAGAAAAAAGGAGAAGAAGAAGCCAGAGGAAGATGGAGGAGGGCGAAGAAGAGAAAGAAGAAGAAGGAGGAGGAGGAGAAGAAGATAAAAAGGAAAATATATAAAAAAGAACCAAGAAGAAAAAAGAACAAGAACAAGAACAAGAAGCCAGAGGGAGATGGAGGAGGGCGAAGAAGAGAAAGACACATGTTCATGTTATGTTGATTCTCCTGTCATTTGATACATGAAGGCTCAGTGGCGGATCCAGGATTCACCAAATGGGGGGGGGGCGAAAATTCGGCCGAATATTTTTGTGTGATGACTTAAAAAAAAAAAAAAAAAAAAAAAAAAAAAAAAAAAAAAAAAAAAAAAAAAAAAAAAGGTCATCAACAAAAAAAGAGGGTGCCGGTGCCGATTTTTTGTGCGTGATTACTAAAAAAAAAAAAGGTCATTAGCAAACGAAAGGGGGGGGGGGGGCCGCGGCCGATTCGCCCCCCCCCCCCCCCCCCCTCCCCGGATCTTAGAAAAGGATAGGCCTAGTTCTCGCATTAATCGTGGACAAGGCTGCTGCAACGAGGTAGCGACCATGCAGAGAGCAGGGTTGTGAACACACAAAACATACACCGGCCACACTTTATGTATGCATACACGAATGTGCTGCTTGCCCGCGCGTACGCACTGGCAGATACTTTATTTCTGGTAGCATAGGCGGCGAGTTACGTTTTAAGCCAAAGTTACGGTTTCGAACCTCGACAGGCGCCCCTTTATTTCTGGAGCAACTCCAACAGGATGGACGTACATGACTTGTTTAAGGTTATTAAGGCGCCCATTCTATCATAAAATCCGAGATTCGCTAAAGTACTGCCTTAGCTTGACAAATGGTTCAATATCTATTGTGACTAACTTCACTAGCTAAACACCCTAAAATACAAATGTAACATACTTACGCATTAATGTGCAAAAGTCAATGGAAAATTTCTGTTACATGTATAAAGCAAGGGGAAAATCTCCCAGAGCCATTGTTAACTCATTCACAGTTTCGATCTTTATTTATTGATCATGGAGTACTGATGTTTCCTATATATACATACTTCCTAAGCCGTTAAAACATTGTATGGCTATTTCAACCAAAATTTGAACTGTGAAAAGAACATCCTATGCACACTTAACCTATCTCAGAACTTTGAGAAAAATCTATTTCCCTGATCAAAGAGTAATGGCGACTGCTTAAATCGTTGGCGTACACATGGTACATAATATCGATGACTACATCAACTTTATCGATCGCCGGGTATGATGTCACGAAAATTGATTGCTCCATAAATAGCAGAAGCATCGACTGACAATGTTTTGTCTAGTCAATGTCAGTGGTACTCCACAAGACATTGATCACTCTTTCGGCATGCTCAAAATATGTTCATCATTTATTAATAGTAATATATAATAATATCAATTGATAATATTAACAACTGTACAGTTGACTTTCTTCATTGTCATCATCATCATCAACATTATTCTCTCTCTCTCTCTCTCTCTCTCTTTCTTTTTCTATCTCAGTCTCTCTGTTTCTTCACTTGTCTCTTTTACCTTCTTTTTCTTTTATCTTCCTCTATCTGCAGTGTTATCTTCATTGAACATCTCTTCATCTTATACGATGAGCTCACACTAGTTTGACGTTATTTGAAAAAAAATATATTTTCATTTATCATCAATTATAATCATTATTCATATCTATTTCATCACCATCTTTGCCATCCCTTCTTCCTGAACGGTTCCATCACCCTTTTCCTCTCCATATTATTATAATCAATTTTATTTCTTCTTTATTCCTTTCCCTCTGTCTATACAGATATCACTGTTTGTCTGTCTTTCTCTGTATCTGTCCTTCACCATGTTCACTCTTCATCCCCCTCTCTCCCTCTTTCTCTCCTTCTCTCTCTCTCTCTCTATCTCTCCTCCTCTCCTTCCCTCCCCTTTCTCTCTCTATCTCTTTCTAACCTCTCTCTTTCCCCTTCTCTTTGTCTTTCTCTCCTCCAGTTCTCTCTCTCTCCCTCTCTCTCCATTTCTCTCTATTTCTCTGTTTCTCTCTTTCTTCTGCTCCCTCTCTCTCTCTTTCTCTTCCCTCTCTCTTTCTCTCTCTCTCCCCCTCTCTCTCCCTCTCTCACTCACACATTTTTTCTCTTCACGTTTATGCATCTTTCTATTCATCTTTCTCTCATCCATCTCTCTCTCTCTCTCTCTCTCTCTCTCTCCATCTTCCCCCTCTCATCTCTCAACACACACCAGCCATCTTAGCATCATAAAGGGCCAGCTGAGCAGGTGGATGATGCATGGACTCGGGTCCCCATAGGGGCGCACGCGTTCCTCTCCACACCGCTTCCATTCACCGGCTCATTCTCTGCCCCAAAATGACTTAATTATCCCTAGCCCCCTTCTTCAAAGAAGGATAATATTGCTAAATCATAGAGAACTATCTTAACTATAATATGAGCCTGCATATTATAGACAATGGGGTAAATTTACATCTCACAACGCCTGTTATTCCTTACTTCGTTATAGACCCCTCCTTCAGAGACGTGTAATATTGCTATATCGCAGAACCACATCTTAACTCCATAGACGATCAGGTAAATTTACATCTTACAGCGCCTGTTAATCGAATCAATTCTTTACGCATCATGGTAAACTATAGGTGTAATGCACAATCTTGGCAGTAAACCTATTTTATCACTTAATCAAAACATTTAATACAATGACATAACTAAAACATTTAAAATCGGCCTGATTTATACATCTGCACAAATGTTGGTATCTAAAGAAGATATGGAAGTAGTGTATTGCGTTTGCTGCCAGGTTTGTGTTTGTACAAGGGAATTTATAAAAACCGGGCACTATTATGACCAGTGGCGGATCCAGGGGAGGGGGGGCGGTGGCCCCGGGCCCCCTCCCCTGGGAAAATAAAAGACAGCCCACAATTGCTTCTTCTTTTTTCTTGTCAGAGAATTATGAAGGAAAACCGGACCCCATAAAATCTGGTACCCCCCCCCCCCCATGAGCGACTTTTGGAGGGCTGGAGAAAAAATTTCTTGGAGGGCTGGAGAATTTTTTTTTCACTTCCCCCCCCCCCCCCCCCCCCCCCCCTCCAAGCAGTTTCCGCTCATCATTTCCTCGCAAATTTTGCCCCTCTTGACGCCAAGGTCCAGTTACGCCACTGGCCCCCTCCATCACAAAATCCTGGATCCGCCACTGATTATGACATAGAGTTAACAAAAAAATTATTCATACCCCTTTGAAAATTCCATTTTTTTCCATTTTTCCTAAAAATGAATCGTTAACTGAAATTACTTGCACATCACTTGAATATATTTAGTTATCATCTGCAAATGAATGCCGTTTCCGGTTTCACCTCATTTCCA
This sequence comes from Heliocidaris tuberculata, assembly GCA_025618425.1. Classification (NCBI taxonomy): domain Eukaryota; kingdom Metazoa; phylum Echinodermata; class Echinoidea; order Camarodonta; family Echinometridae; genus Heliocidaris; species Heliocidaris tuberculata. Next base: position 8,518,724 of record CM046845.1, on the reverse strand, counting down.
TAACAATAGAAAAGGTGGGTTATCCAAACTGGGTGATGTTCAAAATTATTCATACCCTTGGTGATTTATTGACTTTGTCGATCATTATGAATCCAATCCTTGTGATTCATGCTTGTAACACTTTATTTACACTGTCACAAGGCTTCCGGAGGGGTCTCTACTGGGATATCAGGCCAGTACCTGTTCTCCAATGGCTCAATCTACTTGAGGATGTTGTCCATACATAGGCCCTGTTCTCAAAAGATTGGTATTGCACACATAAAATAAAATTTACTATAATTACTATTGTTAGGAAATACCACATCTGAAAGAACACCGTCTTGTTGAACGAACCAAATTCAGGAAAGTGAACATGTACTCAAAAAGGTAAAATATTTCCAGCGTCGAGCATGTCACATCAATCACCTCACCCTCTACAAAGTTATGTCAATGACTCGTCGGCTTACACAACTGCCAGATTCCGGCGTGAGTCTGAAAATATACAACCCAGGCAAGATCTTAAGACATAGATTACTCCATATGCGTGTACATGGAACCCCTTTGCCGCCCAGCCCGACGATCGATGGGGTCCAAAAGCGCCAGTTTAAGACCCCTTCGATTTTTCTGCACTTCACCTTCGGATAGCTGGAAGGGATAAACCTAAAAGCCCGTTTTATGACGGCTTTGATAGAAGGGAGTATTGGATGGATTTACAGAAAGCAAAGCTCAGGGCTAAACTTGATCGACTCCCAGCTCGTTGTCGCTGTCTCGAAATCTCTTTACTTGCCTCCACAGAAGTCTTAAGGAGGCATGTGACTCTATCTAGTCTGAAGTATCCTCTTTAAACCTGTCATTTATTTATTCTTTTATAGACGTTTTCTACTCGTGACATTTGTGAAATGTCAATGTTGTGCAATTTCGGACACTAGTACCCATAACCATGCTAACCACCCAAAGTTGTTTGCAAGTATAGACTCGTTGGGGTTAAAAGGTCTGATTCCTTTGGCAAGATTTTAATCTGTACTTGCCACTCCCTACACAGGGGGAGTTGGAGACATGGTAGGATACAGAATGAACGTGTGATTGAATAGTGGTGCTCACATTGTGAGCTTGGCTGAGTCTGACGATGATGTAACAATATTTGTAAAGAGCTTATAACAGAGACACTTGTATGTATTAGGATCCAGTTTATCCTTACTATTATAATAATAATAATAATAATAATAATAATTATTATTATTATTAGTATTATTATTGTTGTTGTTGTTATTATTATTATTATCATTAGTGTTATTATTATTATTATTGTTGTTGTTATTATTATTATTATCATTAGTGTTATTATTATTATTATTATTATTATCATTATTATCATTGTTATTATTATTATTATTATTATTCTTTGTTGTTGTGTCATTTTTTCAAACTTATATCAGTATTATTTATATTATCATTATTATTATTACTATCATCATTATTATTATGTTATTATTATTACTATTACTATCATTATCATTATAATTACTATCATAATCTTTATCAAACTGCTTAGCATTGATTTACGGAATGCTAATTCAATCGGTCATCATACTTAATACCGATCATTGTGGATGTTAGTTCTCGAGCATTAGAGTTCTTTGTTAACAGAATAGCAGACATCATTATTGACTAACGAAGGAAACATAAGCAAGAATTTATCGAAAAAATATCATTAAAACAGCAAGTAACTCCTTGAGGAAGGTCGAAAACCTTACGTATTGTCTACATCATAATTATGAATTACATCAAGGGTATGGAATGGTGTTATTTAAGCTGTAGTAATAATGATACTGCCTTGATATTTCACTACGTGTTGCGCTTCATGTCGAAATGAACAGGTGGCTCTTTCATGCATTGCTTCACATGTTATTACGAAACCCAGCGAATTAGCCAAAACGCCATGCCTCAGCTAGGCTCGATATCGAGAAAGATGACAGACAAGTACAGGGTGTTACATCAAAACGATGCTCTGTGTGGCAGGGTTGTTGTTGTTTTTGTTTTTTTACAACTTGTATCCCACAGATAATCAGAGAACTAAGATTTAATAGAAGGTTGAGTTCCGGTAAATGTAAAAAAAAAATATTTTGTGAGCTTTCGCATTCTTTTTTTTTTTCATAAATAAAAGAATATCACAGTTATGTACCAAAAAAGCAAACAAACAAAAAACAAGAAGAAACACAAACAAGCTAATTCTTCTTGAAATGCCCGCATATTCTGACTAGAAATAGCTTAAGACTTGGGACAAAATTGCCATGTCATATGTGTGTGTACTCCCATATCCCCATTTCTGTGAGCAGTGTTTCTTTTACTTTGTGTGGTCTTCGCCATGATTAAGGAAATTTCTTACGAGGTTTTGATGATTACAAAAAAATATGACGATCAAAATATGTGATTATTATGTACTATATTTGATGTTCGTGTAGATATTTGAAAAGAACGCAAAATTGAGGATATCAGTCATCTCCATCACAATTGAGTCAGTATTTTTCAGAGGTTCGTATACAGATACACAACTGTCCCTCTTTTTCTACCCATGCCGGTCGCAACTAGGAATTAACATCCCGGCCTAAAATATAGGTTATTTTTCACCTTTCATTTGTGTTTGAAAAAAACTTTGGGAGCCTTCAAAGAAATAAATTTAGAATATATGAGAAAAAAAAAAATCGATTTTCCGGTCGAGTTTTGTTTAGAAATAGAGAAACATATACATATGGAATAGTAACTGCAATGAACTCTCAGTTCAATTATCGTTTTTTTTTTTTTGTTTTTTTGAGACACCATATAGCATTCCCTCGCAATCGTACGTCACCCCATCTATGTCATATTGACCACATTGGTTTCGATGTACTACATCGGCTAGCATCCCGTATATACATACATGCGTCCCCTAATTTCTCAATAACAAACCATTGGGATAATTTATCGATTCGCTGACACGTATTAGCAGCACCGGTTAATTAGGCTCCAAATGGAGCCCGAAACGCAGACAACATCGCGTGCACGATTCCCGCGTAAATAAAAAAAAAGAAGAACGAGAAATTTGGCGGGAATGTAAGGCAGAGAAATTAAGCACTGATGAGAAGATCGTTTCTCCATCTCTGAGGATTCTATTTTTTGTAATTTGTGATGGATATATAGAGTTTTAAAGGGTAGATGAAGACTAAATGCAAATGTTTACTGAATTTAATCCATACACGCCTGGAAATTTGAAAGAGAAATAATGGTGTCTTTTAAAATAATTAATTTGACATGGGTAAAAAAACAAAAACATCTGTAATATTTTTCGTTTATTGAAGTTGCTTAATTTTTCCAGAGATTGTGTTTCTGCAGGTTTTCCCATTATCATGACCATAGAAGTATGGCAATCTCTTTCTCTTATCTTTCTCTTCTTCTTTTCTCTTCCCCTCCTCCTCTTTCCTTTTAGTCTTCAAACTTTGCTTTGCTTCTTCTGTTTCTCCCCCTCTTTTAAGTTAGAAATTGGGAAAAAAGGCTTTATGCTGGCATTAGTGGCACTGTCATAGTAGAAATGAAGCTTCAAAATTGGAAGGCCTATTTTGGTAAAAACATGATATGGATTTACACGAATCCAGAAATATTTAGAAATAATGCAATATTGCCATGTCCATTAAACAGCACCATGTTTCACTACATTAAAAAAGAATACATCACAATCTTTCTCCTACCATCCACCATCTACTGCCTTTGCGCTCCATCACGGTATCAACAAGTTGGCTGAGATGCAAGCAGGGCTCTTTAAGTGCACGGAGCATTCGCATTTACAATCGCTTTTATTCTTCTTCTCGTCGAGGCATCCCCAGAGGACCAAATATAGTAGATAATTTTCGAGATTAAAAGGGAAGGAGGGTCTCGCATTCCACGTGAAGTGGTCGTTGTATTTACAATAGTGAAATATTAACGCGGAGGGGGTTCCTGGGAAAAGTCGCAGTTTAATCGCTCCATCTATTGTATTTCACCGGCAATTTGTTGTGATTGAGAAAGGCGGGGAAATATGGCGTAAATATGGAGGGAGAGGGGCAAAAGGGATACCAAATACCCCCCCCCCCTCATTATCAATATCCTACCCACTTGTAGAGGGTTGGATATTTTTAAAAAGTTATTGATTGACGATATCAGTGATATCAGGCTTTTTTTTAATTCCTAAACAATGTCAATTAAGCTTAGATATTTAATTTTTTACCGTTTTCACGTTCTTAATAATGTATATCTATATAAATGTATTTCCTAGAGATTTCCCGATATTTATGAAAATAATTTTCTCTACAATATAGAAATTCGATTCAAGAGATAGTGTGTAAACTATTGGGAAGACATGAACATAATGTTCGATCATAAAACGCAGATGACTAAAAGTTGGCACATTAATATCTATTTCTTTTTTCACGATTGTGGAATGAATAATGACAATATTTTCACAGGAAAGAGGATTGAATAAAACAAGCGAACATAGATTTTCAAAAAATAGGATAAATAAGATTCCATGAATTGAACTGCAATTCATTTCACGTAGAGATTTGTATACAAAGATATAATAAGATGTCATTGTTCTTTATACTTTATGTTTTCCGCACGTTGATACTCAAATAGGATTTTACACTAAATGTTTAATCCTTTTCTTCAAAATTTAGACACCATATCACGCTAGAATAACGCATTTACGACGCCACGTGAAACATGCCTGGCTTTGAGCCGAGACAGGTAAATCCCCGGTTGAAAATCATTAATATTATATAACTGTCATGAATACTAGCTGAAGGCTAGACGATGCAACAACCTGGCAGCTGATGCAGATCCGTCTTGTAAATAACAGGCTAAAAATAAGCTCTCTGTAAATCTCCTGAGACAAACTATATGCCATAATAAAGGCGCATGAAAGGGGAAGTTCAAGAGGACACAAACATTTTGAAGATTTCTAGAGGAAGAGAAAGGAAATAAATCTGACTGGAAAGAAATGTCTTGGAAAGATGGAGAAAAGGTGGACCTTTCCTCTCATCCTCCTTTAAAGGGAAGGATGAGTTCTGGGGAAAGGTAAAAAAATAATTTATCTTTCTCATTCCTATTATGTTAGTTTGGAAGATTATCATATTATGTCCCCTGAAAAGGATTGCTCTTCAAATGCCCTCACATTCAAAATATGACAAGAAAAAGCTGAAATGTTCGGGCCGAACATTTGTGTGTAGTCCCATATACACATTTCTGTGTGCAGTGCTTGCGACTCTTAGCAGGATTGAGTCGGTTTCTTATCATTTTGGTGATTCAAAAACCTTACAGCATACACCAATTCTTATGTGCTATATAACCTACCTTTCCCAAATGCTTTGAGACAAATTTTTTCACAATTCAATCCCATGACCAGAACTCAACTTTACCTTTGATTTTCTCCAGTACCCCCTCCTTCTAGCTCCATCGTTCTCTCCTTACTTTCCAACACTTCTACTGGCACCGCAACCCATTTTCCAATTACCTATATAAAATGCCTTTCCTCTGCTCCTTTCATTTGCTCCACTACCCCCCCCCCCCACCCCTGCTCCTTGTTTCCCTTCCTCACTCCCCGCCCCTTTTATCGTTCCCCCTTCCTCACTCCCCACCCCTTGTATCGGTCCCACCGCCCCGTATACCACCATCTTCCAATTGCCTATTAAATGCCTCAACAGATGGTCTGTGTTCTTCGCTGTCTCAGTTAGATGTAGATGAAGGCGTGTAGCCCTACAATTACCAAGGAGACAGGTTGCTGTGATCGCTCAACCCTACAACCGATTAGAAGCGTGATGATAGCAGTGTCAAATTGCCATCTACCCTCCTTTGTTTTAGTCTCACCAACCATGAATGCGTCATGCTAGGATCCTGAAGGCCTTAGATTTGAACTTTTAGAAAAGGTTGAATATATCCGCGTGTTGTGTCTTCGTCCTACTTCCACAGTTCTACATGCACGGACTGACGTACCATACAACATCAGGAGATTATTAAAAAAAATCTACGATGTTCGTTCCTTCATTTTTTTTTCTCTCTCTCTCTCTCTTTCTCTCTCTCGCACTCTCTCCCTCTCTCATCCCCCTCTCTCTTATTCTTATTCTTATTCTCTGCAACTCTTTATCCCCACTCAATTCCTGTACACATTACTCTTTATGTATCTCTTACCGCTACTTTCGAAGTGTTCGTCATATTCTGCCATTTCGTTACAAATTATGTTTAAACACTGTCTATGTGTACTTACAATGAGTTACAATTCTCTTCTTTTTTTTCTTTTTAATAGTATTGTTGTATTAAAAATATCAATTAGATCATAAAACCATGCGTATTATAGGTGAATTCGTTATTTTTATTGCTGTTTTATTTCGTATTGTTCCGATATGAGTAATTACCTTTCTCAACTCCCCACCCCCCCCCCCCCCCAACCCTTTTAGATTAAGATCATCGTAGCTGGCGTTGTACAAGCTAGTTATCTGCGCGGTGAGCATTCATTGCAAGGTCTATTGTGTGCAGGGAGTAATTTGAAAAATATGAAGGAAAATGTTGGTGTTGAAAATTCAATTTGAAATTCGCATAATACATAGTGATCACAATTTCCCAAAATTCATAAATTCCTTATTGCTTGTCCAATTTTGTTCCACCTTTCACCAATGTACTTCTCTGATTTTTCCCTTTTTTCTGTCAGAACAACTAGCTATTAACCCTTTGCCTGCAGGAACCGAATGGTCCCTGTATCAAATCTACGGGAATGAGAGAATTCACTGGTCAAAGGGTTAAAGTAGGATTTTTCCTTTAAAGTCTTCTTTCAGTATTCATTCTATATACCCTGCTTCGAGATGGATGAAACGTAAAACTAATACGCCATTATCCATTTCGGTTCTCCATATGATTTTCAAAGACTGATTTATATCAAAGCATTAGGTAATAAACAGGTAATCTCTATTTTTAAAATTTTTTTATTAGTCAACTGGTCTTTCGTTCTGTCAATTTTAGACTTTATCATTATTACTATTTTTCATTTTATTTTTTTCATTTTTTTTTTTTTGGGGGGGGCAAAGTATCAGGGAAAGTCGAATTTAATTCGAACCCCCCCCCCCCTCCCGAGAAAACAGACGGCTAATTACTTACTTATGTCTATGCACAAAATGAATACAATCTTATTACTTCATGATAATAAACACTCGATTTGCTATAGTTATCTCACAAATGATCTAATTTATTCAACCTTCTTTCAGGCATTCCTCCCTGACTATAACATTATAAATAACAAAATTATGAACTATATTTTCTTTTGACCTGACTTTGGTACGTATAATCCTTTCAAGTCCATCCTGGTATTAAAGATAAAGTTGAGTTCTTTTCATGAGATTGAATTGTGAAAGAAACTGTGTCAAAGCAATTGGGAAAGGTTGATTATTATAGCACATAATAATTGGTGTATGCAGTAATGTTTTGGAATCACCAAAATGATAAGAAATTGACTCAATCATGCTGAGAGTCACATGCACTGCACATAGAAATGTGTATTTGGGACTACACTCGAATGTTCGGCCCGAACACTTCAGCTGTCTCTTGTTATATTTTGAATGTGAGAGCACTTGAACAGCAATCCTTTCAGGGGAAATATCTACTATAATGATAATCTTCCAAACTAAAATAAAAAGAATGAGAAAGCTCACAAATTATTTTTTTTACCTTTCCCAGAACTTAAGCTTCCCTTTAAATTGGTTTTAAAAGAAGCAGAAAAATGAGAGAAACAGATCAATGAAAATTTGAGCGGAATCCGAAAATAAATACGAAAGTTGTGAATTTTTGAAGTTGTACTCAATCAAACACAAACTGGCAACTCCGCGACGTATCTTGCGAACTCCTCTCCTATTTGCTCCATACACAAATTCATACATTTTCATTTTCTTTCATTTTTGATGATGGAGTAGATTTATATCATACAGGTTTTGTGTAAAGCATAAGTGAAATGATTATGTAGGGTGCATGTATGATACAATATTTTCTTTATAGAAAATGGATTGATTACAACTTCAACAATTCATAACTTTCTTATTTCTTATCGGATTTTGCTCAAACTTTCATTAATCTGCTTTTTTTTCTGCTTCTTTTAAGATCAAGTTAACATTATTTCGTTTCACAATGGATGGGAATGGATTTGGTTGTCTTAATTTTTGTTTTTTAGAATTTAAAACAAATCTGTTCGAGAATAATCAATTGACAAATTGAAATACGGATTATAAAGGAGTAAAAAAAAGAGAGGGCGATTTGGAGGAATAAAAATGGACTGTTTCTCTCCTTCTCCCTCACCCCCCCCCCCCTCCACTTTATCTGCAAGTTATCTTAAACAGATTAACACTCTATTTATGAAATTAATATCTCACGAATTGTATTATTGGTCTCTTAAGATGCCACTTAGCAATTTAGAAAGATTACGAGATTTTGATGAGACTTAAAAAAACGAAATAAGATTACCGAAGAATAATTCGCGGCAGAGAGAAAGCTCACTAAGGGTAATTTTTGCTTAAACAACTTCCCCGCATCTGTTCGCTTTACGAAGAAATCATGTAAAACAAAGCAATTTCAGTTTGTCTATGCCTTCTGTTAACAAATCAGCAAATGTTTGATTTTTGCCGAATGTAGCCTATTCGAAGGCCTCCTCTGTTTGCAAAGGTAGGAAATTATTTCAATTCTTGCGATTAAATTCGACCCTTCCAAACAAACCGAACTTCTGCCCATATTCTTGTGACTTTTCCCCTAAATAGATTCCGGTTTATAACAATACGATAATTACGTTTACACGTGTACACACGCTATTTATGAGTCAATACAGTGCGTATTCTGAAACGGTGTGTAAATAGACATAATTCAATTTCGCCGCTACCATTAAGTGTATTACCTCTCGGTTGGAGCGCGTGGCTATATATCGCACTACAAAGTAAACACGGACGCGGTGCGGAGTCAACGAAAGGGGATAAACACAACACAAGAAAGGGGAAATATATCAGGAAAAAGGGAGAGGGGATGGCGGAGAAAGAGAATAAAAGGAAAGTATTGGTAATAGCCGATGGCCTGGATCTCATTTCACTCAATCAATCTATTCAATTAAGTGAAAGCCAAAAGCCCCAGCTCCCTGATTAATCGTACAATGAGAGCAACTAGTCCGATGTTTTTACTTCATATACGCTATGTTTGTCTTCGGTATGAAAGATATAATCACAGTCTTTATCGTAATTGTATTCATGTACCTCTCTTTCTCGACCCCCCCCCCCCTCCCTCTCCCCACCCTAAGTTCTGCCTCCCTCTCTTTTGTTCTCTTCATACCCTTATTGTCTTTCTTTCCATTCACTGCATTTTTAACTATAGATACAATTTGCCTTGTAGATATAAGACAATAATGTTCATGACATGTTCATGGAATATTCATCAGTAGTTTGGTTATTAAAAGAAATAATAAATAGCAGGCCTACGAAGAAAAAAATATCGAGCACGAGATAAATTATACTATGATATTAGGCAACACTCGATTAATTATATCAATAAAGCATGAGACAGTGCAACAACTTGAAATTACCCTTTTTCATTTTTATCTTTAAAAAAAAATATATAAACAAATAAATAATCAATAATGATTCTCATAGCTTAAAAAGCAAGGACTGAATTAAGACATTCCAGTGTCGGATTTCTTACTGTTAAATGAAGTTTCTTTCTCGATTTAATGATCTTGTGAAACTCACGATTTCCATCATTTGTCACACAAGAGTTGGCTATAAATTTGGGGGATTTTTCGTTGTCTCTTATATCTTCATATGGAGTAAATACAGTGTTTCCCTTTCTCTCTTCATTTTTTTTTCTTTCTACCTCTCTTTCTCTGTTTCTCCCTTTCTCCCCATCAATCAAATGCAGTTGAATATGCTCCCTTTCTCCATTTCTCCACTCTCCCTCTCTCTCGTTCTCTCCTTTTTCGACACTTCCTCTCATCTCTAAGCTTTGTATCTCCCTCTCTTCTCTATCTCATCCCCCCCCCTCCTCTCTCTCTCTCATTGATCTCTCTCTCTCTCTCTCTCTCTCATCCTCTGTCTTTCGTCTATATTATCAACCTCCCTTTCTCTTTTTTCCCCTCTTCCTCTGTCTCTCCTTCTAATCTCTCACTCTGTCAAACCTGCCGTACAGCCGCAGTCACGTATCCATTCAATCCCAGGCCCACTGTCGTTTGATCCCCTCCGTGACAATACACTCAATTTTCAGGAATTAATCCGTATATCAAAATCCGCGGGTCCCGCGCGAGACCAGGCCCTGTTTGCATCCAGATTTTAATTTCAAAACGAGACGTAACAAGTGAAAGTTTTGCTGTTGACAGATATTCCCAAAATGTATACAATTCCATATCCACATTTCGAGCCCGGGTGGGGGGGGGGGGGGGGGGGGTTGTTGGGATGGGCTGAAGCCCCCAACAATTTTTAATCCAAGCAACCGCCACCTCACATCGGGGAATGAGTTGGCCTATTTGTATTTTTTTTTATACTGAACCAAAAAAGTAAGTAAAAAAGTAAGTAAAATAATAATAATAATAACAATAATAATGATAATAATAATAATAATAATAATAATAATAATAATAATAATAATAATAATAATAATAACAATAATAATAATAATAATAATAATAATAACAATAATAATAATAATAATAATAATAATAATAATAATGATGATAATGATAATAATAATAATAATGATGATAATGATAATAATAATAATAATAATAATAATAATAACAATAATAATAATAATAATAATAATAATAATAATAATAATAATAATAATAATAATAATAACAATGATGATAATGATAATAATAATAATAATAATAATAATAATAATAATAATAATAATAATAATAATAATAACAATGATGATAATGATAATAATCATAATAATAATAATTGTTTCTTATGCAATGCATGGTACCTGCGTATCCTCTCTTCATTTCTTTTCTTCTCTGTTCATGTAAAGGTGCATAATAATTTGTCCTTCAAATTCATCAGACTGCATTCAAAACCACGATTTCTCAATGCGGTAACATGAATTCGAATTACAAGTTTAATGTGCGCTTGTACATCTGTGCATGAACAAAGCGAATTTCTTTTTTCTTGTGCTGACTGCAATAAAAAACACAATTTCTTTACAAAAACATTATCATTTGGTTACAAATACAAATTCAATAAAACACTGCAAATTGTGAGCAGGAAAATTCTGCATATTCTACTTTCTGAATGAAAGAATTTTATCAAATATTTATTGAGTTACATAAAAAAAATTGTCGTGTCGGGGGAACCTATTTATTTTTAGTTGAGTATATTTACTAAATTTTGGTTAAAAATTAAAATTTTCAAAAAAGGTCAAAAACTTTGCTCCCTGCACGGCAACATAATCGATGTTTTTGGCAGAATACAGTTATGATTTCTATGGCGATCAGTATCACTCTCTTTATAACAGCTGTAGAAATAAATGTATTGACTTTCAGAAGGAGAAAAAACAAAATTATTGTAAGCAATTCCACATAATATACACTAAACTAACTACCTTGTTGTATCTGAATACAGTAGTTATTTTTAATATTATGTCTTGTTGTAGCTTAATGTTCGAATGTAATCTAAAATTTTCTTCAAGGTCTGAAAGTGATATAAATTCTTATCGCATTCAAAAAACTGTAATTTTGACAATTCTCCGCATCAAGACAAAACAGATGAAACGCCATGATCATGAAAAACGAGGAGGCTTTAGAAAAAAAAGGGGCCTTGGTTTCGAGATGTGAATAGGCCCATGTCAATCGTCTGCGCTGACCGTTAAACAAGCAAAAACCCCGCGCTCTGTCAGCCCAATCAAAATATTTAGATTTCATTTCGCACAATGATTTAGGGTTTTATAGCATTCTCCCCCCTCGCCGCTGTGATTAGTGCATCGCCTGTTCTGCTTTTCTCGCTTTTGTGCACCCCCAAAGTAATTCATTTATCCAAAGCATGATTGAGTCTCGGCGATGTTTCCCAGTTTCTCTTTCATCTTCCTCTGACTTCTTCGTGTTCTGGGGGGAAGAAAGATTAATGGGCAAGGATTTGGTATCATTATACATGTGACATTATGGGGATTGTTTGTTTATATTTGAAGACGGAAGGCCTAGCAACTTCAGATCGATGGGGGTATTTGTATGCGGGCTTTTGATTTAGTAAGACATTCTGGTACTCGGAGAGGGAGAGCAGCTTGGAGAACATGATTTGCAAAGATAGCCTGTAGCTATGACAACTATAACCTGTTACCCAGTATCAGGGTAGGCTGATGTGGACTCCACATTAAGTCGGTCACAAAGATCCACCATCTCCTCAGTATAACAGGTCTACTCTTGACGGAAAGAATGACCCCCAAACAAAGTTGAGTTTCTATAAATAGTACAGGGGCGGATCTAGCTTTTTTCCAAGGAGAGAGCTTGAGGGGCTGAGCTGGGTATTGCGAGGGAGCGTAGAGACCGAGCCCGAGCGAGTGAAACGAGCGAGGGGGGAGGGTGTGGGAGGGGGGTATCCCCCCTCCCACAGTAGGGAGATTTTTCATTTTTAGGGTTGCTATCTTGCGATTTTAAGCATACTTGCATGCTCTATTTTTTCTCTTTTTTGCCCAAATAAATGTTTACTTGGAAGCGAGCGAAGCGAGCGAGGGGGGAGGGTGTGGGAGGGGGGTATCCCCCCTCCCACAGTAGGGAGATTTTTCATTTTTAGGGTTGCTAGCTTGCGATTTTAAGCATACTTGCATGCTCTATTTTTTCTCTTTTTTGCCCAAATAAATGTTTACTTGGAAGCGAGCGAAGCGAGCGAGGGGGGAGGGTGTGGGAGGGGGGTATCCCCCCTCCTCCAGTAGGGAGATTTTTCATTTTTAGGGTTGCTAGCTTGCGATTTTAAGCATACTTGCATGCTCTATTTTTTCTCTTTTTTGCCCAAATAAATGTTTACTTGGCAGCCCAAGGGGGGGGGGGTTAAACCCCCTAACCCCCCCCCCCCCCGTAGATCCGCCACTGTAGTAAGACTTCACGACACGTAAAATACAACCTGTTCATCAAAATCGCATTACTATCGCTTTTACTATAGCGGCAAAACAGATCTAAATTACTGTCTATCGATTATCACTCATCTGCATTGCTTGAATTTTACAAAATACTTAAAACCATATACATGTATATTTTTAATAATCATAATGGTGGAGCCCTGATTTCAACCACATTCATAAAATCAAGGTAACGTGTATTCCACAAGAGTGAGAGATATTTACCGGCAAATCAAATTTTTAGAATAATCTGGATTCATGAGAATTACGGTAATCTGGATTCATGGGAATTACCGTTGCAACAATGTACCCTTTTTTTTCAAAAGATCACAATTTACATGACATTTAGGAGATATAAGTTTCCATTCGTGAAAAAAAAGATGTTTCCCCTCCCCCTTATGTTTTTTTTTAAATTCCTTAAGTTCTTCTGCTATTTATTCTATACTACCAAATAAAATGACATGAGCTTGGACTACATGCATCGTGAACTAATGACTTGTCTTTAGACATGCTAGATGTACTTCTTTTGCAGTTATATATATTATATACATGTATATATAATTTTTTGTTGTTGAATGTCTTAGGATAGGTATAAATGTGTCATTTTTACATTTTTTTATAGCTTTTATAGCTTCTTTTTTTGTTGTTGTTGTTGCTTTTTGCTTTATAATGACAACCCCGATTACCGCCTCTTCTTCATATCCGCGCACATTTAAATGATTGAGGAATAGAACGAAGTGACAATATTCTCTATTTTTGTTTTATCGGTTAATAATAATTCATGTATAGCTGTTGAGCGTGTTTAGCCCAGAGCCATGTGCGTCGGCAACAGCACTTCAAAACAATCAACAGATATTTGCTCTCCTATAAGCCCTGGGAAAGAGGAGAAAGGGGGTAAATTTGGTATGCCAAAGCGGAGAGAAAGAAAAGCGAGAAATAGGTAAGAAGAAGAGCATGATAGAGGGAGGGAGAGAGAGAGAGAGAGAGAGAGAGAGAGATAAAGCGGGGGGGGGGGGATCCAAAGGTTAGAGTATTATAAAAAGAAAAAAGAAAAAAGTAGGCTTCAGAAAATGAAGACAGAATCAACAAATACATCATTTTCTCTTCGTACATGCATGCTATCTTCAATTATGCAAACAATGAAAAACAAAACACAATGCTCAAACTGAAAGGAGGAGAGATGGAAGCAAAAACAAAACAGAAAAAAGAAAAGTAAAATACTAGTAGATAATTTTCAAGTATATTTTAAATGTAGAACAATGTTCAGGAATATCACCTTTTGTTACTCGCATGTTGAAATATATATGCAGTTTTTATAATTCGCACAATATACATTTTAATTTTAGGAAGACAAATTAACACAGAGAGAAAAGAAATAAAGGAATAATGGACAGAAGAAAATTCGTGCTAAGAAAAACAGAGAAAATTGGCGAAAGTCACAAAATCAAACCAACATTATGTAGAGAAGGGATATAGAGAGAAATTGCCATACGAAAATAATGAAAGCCTGGAAGGGTAAGAAAGAGAGATGCGACGCGTAGTTTGTCTATAAATTAAACATTTAGCGGCATTCATCTTCCCCTTCAACAAGTCTCGTGAAACTATGTCTCGTGAATAGGTAATGGAACGGCCTGGAAATTATTCATGAGAATTTGTACCCCTTCAGATGAAATCCATTTACATTTAGATATCGAACCCGTAATACCCTACTCTATCACAGATGTGAAATTTTTCTCTCTTTTTTTTCGGAGGCTCGAAGAAAAAATAAATAGGTTAGAAATGCATGTGTTATGAAACATTAATACCATGAGACAATTGTTGAAATTATGTTTAGTTTCTAGGGGTTTGGTGTCAATGGCTTCATGCAAGTCACGCGTCTTTAGACACAAGATTGATGAGTATATCTTGCTTTACACTTTCCAAGGAGTATGAAAAATGAGAGTGAAACGAAAACGCTATGCATGTATGTCTCGATAATACTTATACACACTAGACAAACTGATCAAAATAAGTAATACTTTTTTTCTTCTTTTTTTTCTCGCCATAGACCTCAAATCAAACCATTTTCTTATGGGTATGATATTTAAATAAGAATATAAAACCTTATGTTCTTAGCTGTTAAAATAACGTTATATAGCATCAAATCCCAGTAACTGATATATATATATATATATATTGTGAGAAATGTCCTTCGAACACAACTCTGGTAGTCACTCATATTTGTTTTAGAGGAAGGTATAGTGAAAGAAAGATACAGAGCGAAAGCTTGACAATAAACATGATAAAGGAGGATAATCAATAAAAGCTACGACCGTCTCATAGTGCTCATTTCTTTCACTATATTCTGATATATATATAAGGCTGTAAACATGAATTTGTGTCAAACTGTATATCAAATAATATTAAGCTCGCATTTTTATAAATGTATTTTCCATGTTATTCAGCTCTTGATCTGCCATATTGATTTTAAGTACTTTTATCTTTCAATTCAATTCAATAATGATTTTTTCAATATCAGCAAAAGGAACTGGAATTGATATTATTTTCATAAACTAAGGAATATGATTCGACTTCCTATGCTTTATATAATAAGACATCATGAAAACCCTGAAGTAGACCATCGGAGGTTGTCATTTCCTTTTTGTTTAAGAATTACAATATTTAAACAAACGTATATGAAGATATGTTTGTTTAAATGAAAAATTCCATACCTATCTTTTAATCATAATATACATTATTTATTCATTTATTTTATTTATTTATTTATTTATTTATTCATTATTGTTATTGGGGGGGGGGGGTTAACTCTATTTAGAATAAGAAGTTCATCAAAAAGAGAAAAAGAAACAAACAACAGTCACTGTGAATGGTGTTTTATTTTGTTGTTGTTTTCCAAACCATACACGCCAAACAAACAAACAAATTGGCAAAAATGAGGGAGATATATTTCAACTCTTTTCTATGAAATATAATATTACTATATGGGCTAGGTCCTTTGGGATAGCTAGGATGACGCTATTCAGAGAAAATGTAGAACTTTTTTTTTCAATCACTTTTAATTGTCTGTAACCTATATGGACAATTCTCTCCAAACAGCATTATGATCCCACGAGATCCATTTCAATGTCCCTTATTTTCCATATACATCCCCCATGTCATCTCACCCATGTTTTGTTAGTGCCATACGGTATAGGAACCAGTAACCCGAACAAGACATTACCGCATCCGAGACGGACCGCAACCACCACCACCATCATCACCACCACCAATTTATACCACCAAGATCTCAAAATGAGACTGACAAGGAGAGAGAAAAAGAAAGAGAGGGGGAGATAGCTATAACAGGAGCAGACGACCACGTAGTGTACTCTTGTAAGGTGTGAAGGCGCAAAGTTACGGGCGCGCCATGCCAATCCCGATGGACCCCCTAATTGCCGCCGCTGCCTGGCCACCTGCGCGCCCAACACCTCCCGGGGAGGGACCCGGGAGCGTCAACTCACTCACCTGGCCCGGCCTTGATGCAACCAGAAAAATACCCGCGCTTTCCAATCTTTATCTCTCTTTCTTTCCTTCTCTCTCTCTCTCTCTCTCTCTCTCTATCCCTCTCTCTCTCTCTGTCTCCCTCATCACCCAACCAAACCACGGAAGAAAGTAAATTGACGAAAACAGAGACCTAATTATTGCTAGGCCAAAGATGCAACCGTGGAAATTGCTCCGGCATGCAGGAGCTATAGGCTATTAATTATTAAAGGTTTTTGAAATCGGAACATTTTCAAAACTTTCAACAGATGGACAAGGCTGTTACATACTACAATCACATTGCCAACTTTGTGTATTCTCTCACAGAAGCCCCCCTTTGCAGAATTGTATCAAGGGTATTTTTATCTACATCAACCTAGATATCAATTTACTCTAAAACAGTGTCTTCATATCTACAGATGATGGCAGTCATCATAGTAGACTTAATGTAATAAAGCTACCTCGAAATTACTCTAATCTAAAGCATGCGGATTTCCTAACGTAACTGAAAATCAGAAATAAATATGAGAAATTATCAAATAAATATATTTTTCATCTTATGATTTTGATTGCCGTTTGTTTCACGTTTGCGATGAGAGTTCCATTAACAGTTTAACAAATGACTAATATTATTCCTAATCATCTTTAACGATCGAAAGTGCAGTGACTTCTTTATAAATATAAATAAAAAAACAGGGCCAAAGACAAATCGTCTGAGGTGATAAAATGTCGTAGGATGAACTCATTGATCATCCCGACGTTGGTGCATGGGAGAAAGGTGACAATGAAAGTGATATTAGTAACGTGGGTTGATGGTAGCACAGTCTAAGCTTATACTATCAATCACTCTTCTTGAATTTCTTCTTACCTTTACTTATATTCTCTCTAATCTCCCCACCCCACTCTTTCTCTCATCTCATACTTACAACCCATCTAAACTAATAGTCAATACTTAAGTAAATACCAATTTGATTTTCTAACTCACTCTCTCCTGTCCTATCTTTCTGTCTGTCATTCTCTCCCACGAGCCATATACCCGAAAAAACTTCTGAAATATTTTTAATATAAGTATATCCCCATATCTCTCTCTTTCTTTCAGCCTCCTTTATTTATTTTATTTTATTTTATTTTATTTTTTTGTGGGGGGGGGGTCCATGAGACCCAACCCCCCGAATGTCCCCTCTCTCTTTTGAGATCTCACTAATGCTCTTCATTATCTAATAATTCATAATTCGCTTTACGTACGTTTCTTTTCACTTTAGTGTCCTTTTACTTCCTTTAATATTCTCTCTCTCTCTCTCTCTCTCTCTGTAGTAATACTCCACCCCACCCCCACCTCCGAAAAGCGCCAGACCATTATGCCAACTGCGACCACTGACAAATCGGCACGACTGAAAAATTGATGACATAACAACGTCCAATTAACGGAGGTAGGGGTGAGGTGTGATGTGATGGTCGCGTTCGCCAGAGACAGCCCATCGCAATCATCCACGCTTCCCGCTGGATGATCGAGAGTGTATGCCGAGCCCTTCCAACTTACCTCATTACAAGATGTTAATAGCCAAATCCATTGGAGATAATGTCCTTTTATCTCGCATATTCCTTTCTTTGTTTTGGAGAGAGTCATCCTGAGTTTATAAAGAAGTACAATTGGACGAAATCAATTTCAGAAAAGAATGGTCTTGCAAACAAAAATTACACACACACCCACACACACAAAACAAACAAGAAAAAATTAAAGAAAAATTTCTTATAATTATATTGCCTTTTTTTTTTTTTTTTTTTTTTTTTTTTTTTACAGAACTTGACTTCGTTGAGATTCGTGTACTTCATGAAAATGCTGCTTTTTGATATTCTTGCGGTAATGCGTTTGAATAACTTGATTTTGAAGATTTCCTCATGATAAGAATTGTGACTTTTCGTTTAATATGTACCTCAATTTCAATAACAGTTAAATGTGCTTTAAACCGCAATTTTTTCCATCATCATGCACAAAATGTATCACTCGACCAAACGAATGGTGAATATCTTCCAGTGACATATTTTCTTATATTTCTTTTCCTCTTTATGAAAAATCTAGAAGTCATTGTTTTTTGTCGAGATATTTACGACAAATATCCCCCAGCATGACGCTGCCGGAGGGGCGTCTGAGCCAACACGATTTATTATGCATGGGACTACTATTTTTACCGCCATTTCACGGCCAAGAAAAGCTCTGATTTAGTCAACCATGTCACTTACTCATCTCGGCTCCATCTGGCTCCCATTTCTTCCTGTTCCAGCGAAGGCGTTCTTAAATTATTTGTTGCGTCTTGCTTGCCGATCGCATTTCCCCGCAAGCATTGTCTATCCGCACAGTCCGTGAAGAACGCCATTGCGTCATCAACAGCTCAAGCAGCCATTTTTCCACAAAGCGGGGTACGGTGTCGGGAAAGGTCAACTTTGAAAAGTGCCGCCAAAAGTCAGTCACACGTCTGCCAATTAGGAGCAGCGACGAGGCGACAACTTGGGAGGGAAAAGGGATACGTTATTATTAAAATAATACTCAAATTACATAGAGAGGGTGTGAGCAAGACATGCGATAAAGTTAATTGGTGACTGTATCGGGAGCTCTTCAATTTAGGTCCATCAACACGCTCATTCCGCTAATGTTGTTGTTGGTTGATATGACCTACTTACAAAAGATAATGGGTTCGTTTAAACATGACTGCGAAAGACCGCATGAATGCCTTCTAATCGATTTGGAGGGGCGTCCCGTTAAGGAGAGAGGGGATACCTTTATCATGTTTATCATGTTGATAGAAGGAGACACGCTATAGACGTCCGATTTTTGTATAACCAAAATGGTGTTCGAATTATTTTTATTTAGAACATACAGGTGGATGTTCATCGCGCTTGAATCGAAATGTTACTGTAATAGTGGTAACAAAATGGCGTTCAAATTATGAGTTGTCGTAACTCTTTCTATACAGAGGGACTCTAGAGAAAACCAGAGCCATCCATACACAGAGTTTGGCCAACTCGGTTTCAGTTGGGCAAAACATGGTGTATATTCAACATGCGCCATATGTTTACCAACTGGACATGCTGAAGCCGAGTTGGCCAAACTGTGTATGGATGGATTTGGAGGAAGTAGGCCAATATACCTGTTCACAAATATATTCAAATTTTTTTGCATACTTTTAAAACAAAGGTTGTTCTTGACAACCTGAAAGTTTGTCATAGGCTTGTCAGACATATCAACAAGTAATGTATGCAAACTGGATTCCAAGTACTGTAGTTCATTCATTAATAACAGGTTAATGGATACCTCGTTACTAGGTCCCCAGGAAAGAAACATCCATAAATTTGAATAACTTTGTGAACAGATCTACTGCACCCTCCAGCGAATTACGGCTTATATAAGCTCCGTGTCATTATGCAGTGTGCATAGGCGGATCCAGAGGGGGGGGGGTCGCGGGGGCCGGACCCCCCCCCCCCCTTTTTGGCGCCGGTTTTTTTTTTTTTTTTTTTTTTTTTTTACTTGGCGCCGTCTTTCTTGGCGTTTTTTTTTCCCCCCAGAAATTCTGCCGACCTGATCATGCAAGATACTGCGTAGGCCCTATTCATTACCCATTGTTTCATTCTCCGTCGCAAAGTAGGCCTAAGTACTGTACTGCCATGCCAGATCAGATATGCGGCGCGGCACGCATAGGTTTATGCATGCGAGTTTTGATTGTACGTACGCTGTCTTGCAACTATGCTTGCAACCCTCGAGGAGGCAGGCTGCACGCGGCATCATTCAACTTCAAGTCACTCATTCGAGGCAACTCGTCATTCTAGACAATACCAAAGCACAAGTATCCATATAGGTAAATAATTTTTGCTTGGCCCAAATATATAAATGCAGCTCTGCTGCAGGTTAATTGATAAAAACTTTCGGCGCTAGTGCAGTTGATTAAGTAGTGGGCAGTGGCGGCACCAAGGGGGGGGGGGGGCATGGGGGGGGGGCATTTGCCCCTCCCCAGTCAGAAGCTTTGCCCCCCAGTTGCCCCCCCCCAATAATTTTCGGAGTGAAAAAAAATAAAAGGGTGGAAAATGAAAAAGAAAAGAAAAGGAAAGAAAAAAGTGAAAAAGGAATGGAGAAAAGAAGGAAAAAGAAAGAAAACGGAAACTTGGAAAGCAGTGGCGGCATCAAGGTGGGGGGGGGGCATGTGGCAAATTTGTTCGCTCAGCTCGTGTAAATTTGGGTAGTTTTATAGCTGAATGATTTCTGTACATTTCCACTATAATAGTGTCAAAATTTTTGCTCGCTCGCTTCGCTCGCTCGCAATACAGGCCTATAACTCCCACCACATAATCAGGCCGAGAGATGATCAAATTTCCTCATATTGGGGTAGTTTTATAGCCGAATATGTAATTTCTGTACATTTTTACTACGAAAAATGTCAAAATTTTTGCTCGCTCGCTTCGCTCGCTCGCAGTATATAACTAACACCTCTTTATAATCGGGCAGTTCAGCTAGATGCTCAAAATGTCCTCATATCTGGGTAGGTTTATAGCCGAATATTCTGTACATTTTCACTACAAAAAGTGTCAACATTTTTTTTGTCCGCCCTTGCCCCCCCCCAACATTTTCTTTTGCCCCCCATTTGCCCCCCCCCCCACTTTAAAAATCCTGGTGCCGCCACTGGTTTGGTTGGATGTGTTAAGTTGTTTTAACGTCATTTTACATCTTTCTTTTTAAGACGTATTTCAATGTCATTTTACAACTCTCTGTAATCTTTAAAATTATCATTGTCAATTGTTCAGTATTGATGTACTTAAAATCATCAACAACAAAATGTAAAGTTGCCGGAGGCAAAAGTAACGGCACATTGAACATGTTGAATGCCGTTTAAATGGTAATTAAATTTATCCGATGATAAATGCTATAAAATTTTTGGTTAAAATTGCAACAGATTTTGATGAAACCAAAACATACTCTCCAAAAAACAATTCTTTATTGGTATTTACATTTCCAACGAAATATCATTTTCCTCAACAAATATTTGAGATTTCGGTTGAAAATGTAGCGGTCTCGTATTACTTTCATGGGTAGGGAATAATGGACCATTTACCTATGACGTCATTAAGGAGATTATTTCATTAGGTAAACAAATTTTTGTCATTATTTCGGTACCCTGAGAAATAAAAAGAGTTGCTGTAAGCATTGGTAAACCTTACTAGTGTGTGTCTGTGTTCATGTTTATGCAAATTATGCAAACGTGCTTAAGGGTCTGGTATTCCCTACACCTACCCTATGGTTGTACATCGCAAGAAGTGAACTTCATGTGTCCATATAAAGGTTAAAGTTGTGAAGGTCAAGACTTAAAGTCACACAAAAGGTCAAAGGTCTGTCAGAGTCAACAAAAAGGTCAAAGTCACGAAATTCAAAGGTAATGACAGGTGCTCGGGGGGGGGGGGGGAGGAGGTTTGTTTTCTCCGAGGACTTTTGATATATTTTTTCTTGTTGTTGATTGGGAACGCTTGAATCTGATACATTGCACCATGACTAGTTTTGTGATACATAACTTATTTATTTTGCCTAATGAGTAGATGCTGTGGTTGATTGTTAAATCCTGTGAATTTTCAGCAAAACTGGTATTGGTACTGTTGTTGATCGGCCTTGATTGTGAACCCCTGAATCTAAGGAACTTTCCCTTTTTTGTGTTCTTTTGTGATTTGTGATTTATAACTCATGATGATGTAAACACTTGCGAATTGTTATCTCAGGGATGGGAGGAGATAATATAGATGATTATAGTGAATAATTCTTCATTGCTGTAAAATGTGTACATGTATCACTAAAATTTACTAAGTGTGTTTGTACAGCATGCGCACACCCAGTTCCTAGGTTATCAACATAGTACTTCAACATTGAAGAACCAATCTCAAGTAATAAATCTCCAGATTTTATTCTTATTTGTCTCACTGGACTGTTTGTGTTGATGCCACATGCCATCTGAGGTCCTGCACAGCAATGCAGACTGGAAAATCTGGGAAAATTAAAAAAAAAATATATATATACATATATATATTAATACAGTCCAATGGCGCAAATCCCGGAGGGGATGGGGGTATGCATTAACCCCCTCCCAGTTCTGATGAACGGGGGGGGGGGGGGGGGGGGGTGGCCTGTACAAATATACCCGAACTTTTTGATAAAAGATAGTAATTTGCAATCATTATATATGTATTTTCCATCTCAAATAAACAATAATTCCATGTAATATTAATAGATTAAATGTAATTTCAGTACAAACTAAGACATTTTCAGGCTCGTATTATCAAATTTTTGTGGCGCGCTCCGCGCGCCCAACTATATTTCAACATTAAAATAGTCAAACAGGCAATATATATATATATATATATATATATATATATATATGCCTATAGAGGCGCTTAGCGCCTTCGGCGCTTGCGTTTGCCAGAATGATAACTTCTCACCCTTTGGACCCCCCCTTTTTTTAAAACCTGGATCCGCCCTTGAGTGAGTGCTTCCAAGAATACTGCCCCAAGCCCCCCCCCCCCTCCAGCCACCCCCTCTGTGCACGTGTGATCCAATGTAAGACAAATCGACGCAGCCACGATGATTCTTTTTCCATCTTAACATGTATAGGTGATTGTGTTTTGTTGTGTATGTATACTTGCAATTATGGAAAGTGTTTCAAAGCCGGGATTATAATTATTTACAGGACCCTCAGCAGAGGCGGCGGAGCGTTGGGCTTGGACAATGAAAGTGGGGGGGGGCACCCTTTGTCGTCCAAACGAAAGGTGCCCCCCCCCCCACTTCCATTGTCCGAGCCCGCTACGCCCCGCCGCCTCTGACCCTCAGAGTGAACAGTATTTAGTACTGATGAGGCTACCTTGGGTTAAAAAAAATTATTATTATTATTATCATCATTATCATAATCATCATCATTATTATACGAATTTCAGTGGGTTTTAATGCAGAAAGACTTTTTTTCTTTTAACTCTGAAATCACACAATCATGATGTTGTAAATAAATCTAATTGGACTCATAAGTTTGAAATTAACTCTTGTGTTTTGTTGCGTATGATTATCTTAAATGGTGTTATTTAAAAGAATCAGTCATTAATTTCTTTAAATACATACGTTAAGTTATTACTAATCTGAATATTACAAGCCCAAAGAAAATTCCTCAGATGACATTTACCATATTATAACTCTGTTGCTTTGTGCGACAACGCTGATGAAATATTCATGAGGACATCCCCAAATGCCTTCATCGGAGTCATGTCAATCATATGATCAATATTTCAGGCTTTTATCCACTAACTTTGGACCCCCCTTGGGCTAAAGCAAATGTTTTATGAATGTGATCAAACATGACTGGAGCAGGTGGAAATCGGGCGTAGCCTACTAGAATGCGGAGTTGAAGGGGGTACGTCCCCCTCATTATTGTTTATAGTTGTTATATATATATATATATATATATATATATATATATATATATATATTTATTTATTTATTTATATATATATATTTATATACATGTATGATGAAGTATTGATGTAATGATAATCTACCTTTCCTATTATCATCAGAAGTATAATAATGAAACAAGAAAATAATCAAATGAGGCATAGAATTTTCGCAATGATATAATATTAAGCAATCGAATATTATGAGCGATCATCCATATTGAACCAAAATTTCAATAAATGCCCCTTGTCAAACTCTCCATTGTGCAAGTGATGGTTTGCAAATTATTACAGGTAAAATTTTATTTTACAGATGTATCGCCTATATTGAATTTTATTATAGACTTGGAATATCCATCCATTAGTTGAAGGTCACAAGTATAAAGGGACTTCTAGTTTGAAGTGATTATGGTGAACTTCAAATTCAGTCAAGGTTTTTCTGTGAATAATAATTCCCGATATACACATAGACTATGAGAAAGAAATATATTTTCACAGAAATGGTAGCCAGAACTTATTTCCCTGGGCTATTGGAAAATTGTTCAAGCTTTTTGACAGTAATGTTTCGCATCTTAAAAGCATTACATAATGATTAAGTTGCTTATTTCTTAAAATGTATGGTTTTGAGAATGAGCTTTCTTCTACTTGTGCATGGAATACAGTCTTGGTTCATATTTTCCATATTAGCCTCATATAGTGGAATGATGATCTTCAACATGGTGCTTGTCTCATTTGACAGTTTGCTTTCGATGATTGCAGAAGACATAAAAACGCTATGTATTCTTTTTCTTTATTATATTTTATAATTATCGAGTACTTGCCTTCAATGATAGACAAAGAAAGTGCTTAGGGTGAAATTGGTTTCAGGAGTTCATTCCATAACTCACTTTCCTCAGCGATCGATACATTCTCTACTCGTCCAATCCCCATCATCATGTTGGAGCGTGCGAGCGAGCGAGCGGTGCTGGTGTCACGCATGCGAGTGAATCACTTCAAATGTAGTACCTACAACGCATGCCCGCGGGACACCCCTCCGTAGGGAACCCAACACTCGACTACGGTCTAGCGTCATCGATGTAACCAAATCAAAGAGATGGGGGCAAACATGGAAAGCCCAAGAGCCATTCGATGTGTCGCGGACGAAGAAGTAAGAGACAAGAAAAAGAAGAGACGGAATGGGGATATGGAAAAGTCGTTATTAAGTTACTGACACGATAATCGCACGCCGAGCTGCAAAAGATCAACACAATTAACGAAATTAGGACGTAAATTTGGAGGCGGTAAAAGGAAAGGAATCGATCTCTCTACTCTTTAGAGTGGTCTTTCAACAGTTGGGATGAGAGGTCCGGCCAATCCGTTGACATGATTGCGATCCCTTCTGTTTGATGGTCTGAAATGTGGCTTCCATGATAGGAAAAAAATTGGAAAATCCATATCACTACAAAGTCATGTATTATTTTCATCCATCCACCCTGCTTCTCCTCCCAGACCATGCAGCTTATTCCCATCTACCGGTACTACCAAAAAATATGCCATGATATATTATATAACTGTCATTAAAGTAGCCCATCAGAAGTACTAATAAAACATTAGTAATTAATTAGGTGGCCTTTCCCCTCATGATGAATAGAATAGTTTAGTATCATTATCAATCTACATTTCATTTATTTCAAACAAAATATATCAGGCATGATCAGAAAAAGTTATAAATTAGACATTAAGATTGTGAAGTCCAGAGACATTTTAAGTTTGCAAAGACATAAGATATTTTAAATGCGTTGCTCGATCTACGCATCATTTTAGATATCTAATCTATTTCTAATTACCGTTAAATTTGAGGTCTGTGTTGAATTTGAAAGCTTTAGCAAATTTTAATCTACATTTCATACACTTTGCTGAAAATTATGCTGTCCTTAAATAGATTCGTTTCATTCGAACCCTTTTAATAATCATATGTTTCGAATTTTGTATTTTTTGTTT
This sequence comes from Heliocidaris tuberculata, assembly GCA_025618425.1. Taxonomy (NCBI): domain Eukaryota; kingdom Metazoa; phylum Echinodermata; class Echinoidea; order Camarodonta; family Echinometridae; genus Heliocidaris; species Heliocidaris tuberculata. Next base: position 8,492,654 of record CM046845.1, on the reverse strand, counting down.
AAGCCTTTATTGTGTTCTTTTTCTAGGTTTAGATTTTTATGGTATAGAACATGTAGAAAGAGGCTTTAGAATGGACAGTATTCGCGTTAACATATAGCTACAATGTGTGAAGGAGACTGAAATAAATAGATTGTGAAGCAATAGGCATACCTTTAAAACTGTTGAAGATTTAGTTATATTGTTAAGACTTCGGCACTGTGATACTTTTTGTCCTCTTAACCCTTTAATGCAACACGACGCCTGCTTGAGACATAGTGGATGGATGGAAAATGGTTTAATGATCTTGCACGTGAATTGACAAGGATAAACAGTATCATCAGGTCTTCTCAGATGAGAAAATTACACTGAGATTCCCCCCAAAAGCGGAAGGTCTTAATAACTTGACACAATAAAAAACCACCTGGTCAAGTAGGTCAATTCGCAGTCAAGGATTACTATACAACGGTCGTTTGCGAGGAGAAATGTTATTACCCTTATTGTACGATGATATAGCGATTCGTTAATACAAGCCAATCTCGCTCATGGGGAAATTGCATTTCCTTCAGTTAAGTGTGCGCGTGTAATAACACTTCCCTCGTAGGTGTGCGTTGAAGCGCACGGGGTAATCAAGCCTTCTTTATATTTCTACATAACGTGAGTGACCGGTTTAACCCCCGCTGAATGCCACCGGAGGTCTCCTACGATGCTCCTCCGCCTACTGGCATTAAGAGGGCTGGCGAATTGGGCGCATCTCCCAGGGTGTGGTAGGAAATGTAATCTCGGTCTGGACAAAAGATGGCGGTCGTGGGGACATCTGTTGTGGAACTTGAAGACAAAACACAAGGACACTGTGCTGAGGGGGAGGATATTGAATACAAGATGTCTTGGCAGGGGATCCCTGTAAGCAGCAATCTTTTAGCTCGATACCTGTCTTGTCGAACAGTGAGGGGTATTGCAATAAAATCGTTTTCTTTTATTACATTGCATTGTCTGACAGCGGATGATTAAATTCAAATGAAATCTACTGCTGATGTGAACTTATTTATTAAGGCGGATCTTTAATAAACAAATGGCTGGCGAGCTTTCTATTACCACACAGTTTTGTAGTTTCGTTTTACTTTGTAAAAGTGGTTTTTAGAAGAGTAAGGATGTGGATGTGTGTCATATGAGGGAGGGAATGAACCTCATTTAGATAATTAAGATTAAATCCATTTAAATTGCAAAGAGGAAAAGCAAATTCACGAGAACTATTTCAGTCGTGTTCAACAGATTCTTTGAGCTACGAGATAGATAACTCGTTTCTCTCTCTCTCTCCCCTCCCCCTCTCTCTCTCCCCTCCCCCTTCCTCTCTCTCTCTCTCTCTCTCGGGCCTTTTTATAAAACTTTATTATAAGTCCGGTAGCCATAAACTCCACCTCTGAAAAATGGCTAGGGGTTTCTTTCACCTGAAATGTTTAGATATTTTCGTCTGGGATTGGTTTCAAAGTTTTAATACTACAAAATGCAAGTTTTGCTAAGCCCGGGAGGGGGTAAACCTTTATGCACATGCTCAGGGGCGGATCCAGGATTTCGTGTAAGGGGGGGGGGGGGGCACACAAATGCAGGATTGTCAACTTTGGGAAACTGCTTGGAGGAAGACCCATATTTTTTTGGTCTCGCCAGCCCTCCAAAAGTCGCTCAGTGGGTGGGGGGGGGGGGGGTTATGGGGTCCAGTTCCCCTCCATAATTCTCTGACAAGAAAAAAAAAAAATGGTTTCTAGTCGAAAAGGGGGGGGGCACAATCGCAAATAGGAGGGGCACAATGCATTGTTTTCCCTCAAAAAGGGGGGGGGCACGGGCCGGGATTGCCCCCCCCCCTAAATCCGCCACTGCACATGCTTATATGAAAAATACAGGTGCGATGGCTCAGTGGTAGAGCAGTGGTATCGTAACTTGGATGACCCTGCTTCGAAACCAAGTGGATGTGCTAGTGCCCTTTGTTAAGGAATTAATCCTCATTACCAAGTCCCTTGGACCAGTGGCGTAATGAGCCAAAATTTTTGAGGGGGCTAAGCATAGGCACACGGGGCACAATTTAAATACTTAGGAGCGAGCAAAAAATCGACCCTTTTAATGAAGATTAAATTTGTCATATATCTTGTAGGTAATTTTGCGTGGAATTTTTATTTGATTTGATTTATTTTTATTTTTGTTTATTCATTCATTTATTCATTTATTTATTTATTTATTTTTATTTCATTTATTCATTTTCTTTTTATTTTATTTTATTTTTTTTTTGATTATTTTTTTTTTTTGGGGGGGGGAGGTGTGGGATTGGGGTTGAAGCCCCCCAAGCCCACCAGTACGCTAGTGCCTCGGAGAGGACTGTTTGCATGCTTACTTACAAGAAAACACATGCTTTCTTAACAGTCAGGTAAAATGAACCATTAAACCTTTTCAATCGCTGCATATAACAAGATTTTTAGTTTACAACAACATAATTCATGTTTAAAGTCTATAAAATTGTGTAAATCATACGGTGGAGTTACACGTATACATTCAAAACCATGACGCTTTCATCACGCTTCTTTTTTCTTCTTTCAAGTCGTGTCTGGCGGCATGTGGTCAGACGACGATAATCAGATAATTGCGCTTTGTATCGATACATTAATTTCCCTGCTCTTGTCTCCTACTCAATCGTATTATCTCCGGTATCGATTTCTTCTCATAGATGGAGTTGTGAGCGAGGTCAGCTATCACTGAATGGATGCCATTAGCCTACTTTTCAGAAGTCTTCTCTATTTTTTCAGTCCATTGCCATCACCAGCACGAGTGCACATACTTTCAAGAAATCAATCTTTTCAATGGGCCTGTGCGTCATCTTTTGAAATGTGCTAACAAACAATGGCATATAAAGGAAACAAAGCCTACATAATCTGAACATGACTTCTACAAGCAAAATAATGTAGTATTGAGTTGATTTCTTGAAAGTCTTCGTGTAGTTGGGTCAGCTAAAAATCTGTCACGTTCGTTTTTATTCTTTTCGTCGAAGACATCGAGTCATCAACTGAACTTCACTAGTACTACGTTGATTATGACTTTTTGCCCGGTTTATCATTCCTGATGGATATCGAAATATAAAGATGAAAGTTTGGGTACCGTTGAAGTCGTATGACGAGACTCAGTTAAGAAAAATATTAGTTTATATCGACAGAGTTGCATATCGCTATAATAACAAAATGACAAGTCCCCAAATCGGTTTGCGGCTGTGTAATGTAGTACCGAATATCTCTATTTTTTCAATTAGATTCCTGAACCATTATTTTATTGCTAGGGCCTTCCCGGTATAACTTTAAGTTTATAGCTACACCACGGTAGGGGTGCCTACATACAACATTAACCATGAAGGGCTTTTTCAGAAAACAGAAAACATTTTGTATAGATTATCAGCACATGCACGTAGTTTTCAATCGTTATGGGTCGTATAAACTACCTCCCCCCACTCACAACTGCCTGGCCTTGTGTACGACGTGACATTCTTTCAGAAGTTCAGGGAAAACATGGCGGAAAGTAGGCCAGAATCATTGTCCAAGTGCGCAGCGACGTAAAGCGAGCCAGCAAATTTCATTTATTAGAATTATCAGGCAGAACTTCTTTATCCCCAAAGCCCTTGAAAGACATGCATCATCCCGGGGAATTGTTTTGGCGGTGCATCTTTCCTGAAACCTCGCTGATCTTGTTAGAGCTTTCCAATCCATTTGTGTTATCAAATCTCCCCGCTCCCAACAGCAGTCGTTGCATTGAAAAGGAAAGCGGTGAACAGGTACCAATCTACAAGTGCCTTCGGGGAAAGCAGGGGGGCGTTTCATGAAAGGACTTGTCAGATATTTTATCCGACAAATTTGCTCTCAGCCAATCAGATGCAAGGATTTCAGTAGCTTGTAACAGTTGTCGGATAAAATATCCGACAACTTCCTTTCATGAAACGCTCCCCAGGTCGTGCTTTCTCCTCGATTGTTTGGATCATACCTCTTGGGTGCGGGCATGTTGAACAACAAGTCAACGGACTTATCGTCAGACCTTTTATCATGTGTGTGTTTTTATTTGGAAAATAAATACAAGCAGGTTATAGTAAACATGTTATTTTTCTTTTCCATGAGGTTAAGGAAGTTAGGAAAGTCGGGTGAACTATATTTGCAATCGAAGAGACATACGTGATATCTGTGGGTTGTGAAAGTAGCACTATTTTCTTTTTTACTGAAGGGGTGCAAAGAGTGCAGTGTTCACTATTTCATTTTAAATTTATGTGACGGACAATCGTCTTTTAATCCCAGGAAGAGGATATTTTCACAATGCCAATATTTTCGCCCTAAATAAAATGTGCTTAATAAACTCATTTTCACCGATTAAAGAGATTTTGCAGGGTAAAATCACCTGATATGACAAGAACTAGCGCCCCAAAAGGGTTCATATTTTGTCCGGGCAGGCGTGAAGAGAAAGTGTCATTTAGAAATCATTCACCCCACATGCCCCCACTCTGCACTCTTCTGGTCACTGAAAAGGAACGGTTGGGTTAGCCTAAAAACGCGGGAAGGGGTGGAATGCATGCAGACAGGTAGGCAGTGATGATGTCTAGCACCTAACCTTACCCAACCCCAGTGTTTGTCTTTCATCTCCTGTCATCAGTCGCGCATGAATTCAACAGGCAAAAACTGGATCGGCTGTGATATTAGATCAAGCTGTTACGGTGATGCTGGTGGACGCTATAGCTGGTGGAAGCCTACCTATATCGAGAGAGAATGAGAGCATGCAACGCTGGCGACCGACCTGCATGGGAGCAACTACCCCAGCAAGCAATTAATCACGTTCCGACCTGCTACGGAGACGCTAGAAATGGCACGGCCTGTAGCCAAGTTTAGAACGCCATGTTTGGAAAAGTGTCATAAGAGCGCCAAAACACAGCATTACACCTATTTTGATAGAGATCGTACGTGCAGGTGAGAAGAACAAGGCGTTTTGTGGGTTTCGGCTACCTGTCGAAGTAGATGAGGAAAGGTTAAACGTATGAAACAGCGTCAGGGTAGATGTGGACATAACTGCGATCCACTCTCATCTGAGGAAAGTATCTCAAGATGATTATCTCTACTGGGCCCCGTTAAAAAAAAAAACTTATCAATAACAACTGCTGCAGATCTATGACAAATTTGCTCTTCGCCAATCAAATTCAATGATTTCAGTAGCTTATAACAACTATCGTAACTTGTCATTGATAGCAAGTTTTATGAAACGGGACCCTGCAGGTGTGTTGTTATCAGACGTTGTCACTGCAACGAGTTACATAAATCAGAATCACGATTTCAAAAATACTCAAGCAGTATGTATACATGTACATGCATGTGAAAATAAGAAGAATTTACATCATGAATCGTAAATTACAGTGAAGATTCATGATGTGAAAATAAGAAGAATTTACATCATGAATCGTAAATTACAGTGAAGATTCAACAGCTTTGTATCGAGCTCAGTCTTACTCCGTTGACTACTGAATTCATCCATTCCCATAGGCTTAAACACAGGAACGACCGGGTTCCCGTAAACATTGGGTTAAATCCTTTCTACAAGTGAGCAAAACTGATGGGGTCTGCTCCCTATTCATAAGGACCGCTATTCATTTAACCACGCGTTATGGAAAGCGGTCCTTATGAATAGCGGTCATTATGACTAGCGGTCCTTATGAATAGCGAGGTAATTTGTATATGATTTGCTCACTATTCATAAGGACCGCTATCTATAAAGGACTGCTCATTCATTTAGTCACTCATTATGACTAGCGGTCCTCATGACTAGCGAGGTTACCCCAAACTGACTTGATGTACTTGTGTTGTATCCAAACAAACCTACTTTGAATTATTACTTCTGTTTTAGAAATAACACTGTAAAATCTGAAATCTGATATTTAAAAAAATGAACTATAATTGAAGTTTCTTGAATGAAGCTGGAAAATACAGTAAGACATGTTATGAGCTCTTATGGAATTATTGCAAAAACATAAACCAAGTCAAGTATTACTAAGCTTTAAAAAATATACCTGTGTCAGCAGAGTGAACGGTTTATACAATAATGCTGTAATGCATAAACAGGGGATACAGCTGCGGTATATTGCATATCAACAAATGAATAATGTCGTTTCTATAGTTTCTTTACGGATATGAAATACCACAAACATTTCATACACGGCTGAAATCTTCACCGTCGTCATGACCATTAACGCTCGCGTCAATGAACCCCTAATTGACTTCGAGCAGACTATAGTTTCAGCAACCATGTCTTACCAATCAAACACGATCACAGTCTCCGCTTGAAAACACAAAATTAGGTCTTGCTTTTCATAGACACACACACACACAACGAAAAGAAATAATGAAAATAAAACCATAGATAAAAAAAAATCATGCATGTACAGTCAGGCGAGAGAACGTTAAAATGCCTTATGTATATCCCTTTTACAACGCTTAGATATGCACTAATCAAATTTAGTCCATATTTTGGGCGGTAATTTCTGTGGCAGGTCTCTGTTAACGTCTTCTGCTTCTTTAGAGCGCTTTCAGTGGGTGGATGCAAAACGTAAGAAATAGTCTCTAAAAAGACGTGTATACTCTTACATTTTCAGATTCAGACATTTTACTTTGTTACTAAAACAGAAGAAGAATTTATCGACATAATTTGTTACTGATATGATACTTTCGTTTCCTGCATAGTATTCATACATGAATCGGGTCTACAAAATTGCTACCATTTAGATTGTAGGTTAATGGAAGACAAAAGAAAGTGGACGAAAACGAATTTTAGAACCAAAGAAACAGCAGTTTCAAGAATCCTTTAAAAAATATCATGTAAAGCAATTAAAAATAAAAATACAATATTATAGTTTTAAAAAGATTTTTTTTCAAATCCATGAATTTGGCAAAGCTGCAATCACAATATTGTAAACCGAAGTATTTTCAAACAATGAGAGGGAGGGCGATATTGCGATAAGTATCTTTAAAGTAAAACTCCATTGATTTTAAATATTTATTTATTTATTATTCGGAGGGCTTTTCAATTCGAAAGTGTGGTTTCTTTGATTGATCATTGATTCTTATCCTGTATATTTAGAAACAAAAGATTTTAGTTATCAGATTTGGTTTCACTCCCCTTTTAGAATGGCGTGAAATACGGTCATGTTTAAATACACCAAACGCTATATAATTTGAGAAATAACTACAGTGCAATTACGTTCATTCGTTATAGGATGTCGTCTGCTTAGGCAGGATTGGCCACCGTGTGACGTCATCAAAACATCACTATATTTCTGGCGAATCGCTCGGATATTCCTGATGCTGAGAAGTACTTTTATTCAGTGGCGGATTTAGGGGGGCATCCCGGCCCGTGCCCCCTCCCCTTAAAAGAAAACTATGCAATTGTGCCCCCGCCCCTCTTTTAGAACGGAAAACTTTTTTTTTTTTTTTTTTTTTTTTTTTTGCTTTGCAGAGAATTATGGAGGGGAAACTGGACCCCATACCCCTCCCCCCCCCCCCCCCACTGAGCGACTTTTGGAGGGCTGGCGAAAATTGTTTTTTACTGCCCCCCCCCCCCCCTCCCACTGAGCGACTTTGGGAGGGCTGGCGAGACCAAAAAAAAAATTAAAAAAATACGGATCTCCCTCCAAGCAGTTTCCCAAAGTTGACAGTCCTGCATTTGTGTGCCCCCTTATACAAAATCCTGGATCCGCAACTGCTTTTATTTGTGTTATTTTTTAATCAATTTTTTAATGAATAGACGTAAAACTTATACAATTGCCATCTGTAAGCTTCCCAGTTTCTAGTGATACATTATTTGTAATATTTGTGATTTTCTTTGAATAGGCCCTTTAAACATTGCCTGTAAAAGTATATTCATGATTACATGGATGAAAATACACCTGTCAGTAATACCGTACTCTTGCAAGATCATATACATACATTAAATGTATAAACGAAATGAAGAGAGACAATTTTTTTTTTTTTTTTTGTAATGAGTATGAACTTTTTATTTGCTCAATGATGAAACTCTGGAGCTATCATATGCCACGCTCTTGATAATATCTCGATAAAACAAAATATCTTCAATGAAGACTAACAAGCAACATGTTTGTGAACCTAGTTGTCTACAAGCGAGCAGCGATTTCGCGCTTGGCTCGTCTAGAAGCGATATCACTCCGATAATTTGATTACGAGCAATCGCAATAGGGAATGATATGGGTCGTTGTGTGTAATAACGGTCTAACGCATGTTTTGCTTTATTTTATGCTAGTTTTTATCTTATCTTCTCCTTCTTATGATTCATGAATTGACGCCCATCCTTGAATTTAGTTGTTCTTCCTATTCTCTTTTTTTTAACAATGGAATTCCAAGATCAAAGAAGATCAAGAAAGTACATTTTACTAGTCCGTAGGCCAACTAAAATTTATCAATTCCTATTATTTTATTCATGAAAGTTTTTTTTTAATTTTACTCCTCTTCGAGTCAGTTATATTCCTTTTATTTTCATCCACCTGAAAAATTTGCAAATAACATCCTATCAATTAACAGGGCAGTACAAAGAGCAATGTAAAATATTGTACCGCTGTACATTGTTTTTCTTTATTCCTCGTTCATATTTTATGCCGGTATGTCTGAATGTAATTGGAAAGCTTGCCATTTACAGAGACGATCAGAACTACTATTTCCGCCTTTTCTAAGATGTCGCTTCTGTTCCAAAATAATCTCTACCTTTCTTCATTCATAACTTCTGATTATCTCGATATGTACACGCCGGGTGTACGCAATCCATACTTTCTATTAGCTCTGTGCAAACCAATACCCCCTACCCCCGCAAGCACACACACACACACGCACACAATCACTACCTCTCCCCCCCCCCCCCCCCCACTTTCTCTCTTGCAATTGCTTATCTCATTTTTCTCTCTTTTTTAAAATCTCTCTATACCCCCTCTATCACCTTTTCTCTTAACACTCTCTATCTCAATCCTCTCTCGTTCTTTCTAACCTTCCTCTCGTACCCCCTCTCTCGCTCTTTCTAACCTCCCTCTCGTATCCCCTCTCTCGCTCTTTCTAACCTCCCTCTCCCCCTCTTTCCCTTAATTACTTCAACTCTTTTCATCCACCTTCTCTATCTTGCCCTGCCCCTATCTCTCTCTACCCCTTCCTTCTTTCTTGCACACCCTACCCCTCTATTCTCTTCAGTCTCCCCCCCCCCCCTCTCTCTCTCTCCTTCCTCTCCTTTTCTTCGTCTGTCACATCTCTTCCCCATCCTATCATTCGTTCACACTTTTCCTCAGTCGCACACAAGATGCTTGACTGCCATTCAAATCAAGCAGACGACAAATCAATCACGTGACATGTTCATCTGCTTTTATGGCGCAAACAGGCTCCGTAATTGGATCATATCGTAGGCTGATTCAAACTCCTGTTGCGCTCCGAGAAACAGAAATACATATCCATATCCAGAAAAAAAAAACCCCACTCTCTACTTATCATAATGCCTTTACACGATCAAATGCATCAAAGATTGGATCAAGTACGCTTCAGATTTGTTCTTGTATTCTTTATATTTCTTTTTGATGACGTCATAACAATATACTTATGTTCTCGGTGATTCTGGATACAGATGTTATGAATATAAAGACTTCGCTTGGATACAGATGTTATGAATATAAAGACTTCGCTTGGATACAGATGGATTCAAAACAAAATGCGAAATAAGTATAGTCGTGCAATTATATCTTCTCAAGCTATATTCTTGTTATATTATCATGGTTGACATACTTATGAAGAGACTCGGATATCTTGATTGCTGTAGTACCTTATCATCAGGAGATATTATTTTTACTCTATATACAACCACTTTTTCAGAGGATAAATCACTTTAGTATACACACATGATATAAGGTCTGTAGTATCAATGGTCAGTATCTATGTTTCCTGGGGGGTGTTTCATAAAGCTGTTCGTAAAGTTGCACATGACTTTACGAATGACAAAATGACAAGCCAAATGGGATGCTCAATCATTTTCAACTGCATCCACTAAAGTTGAACTGTGAAGATGTAGATTAACATTCTTATCATAACAAACATTTTTAATGCAAAGTATATTTTTTTCCATAATTTAATTGGGGTTATTGGAAATACAGTCACACTTTGTTAAAACAAGTAAAAACTTTGGGCATCCTATCTGGCACTTCATATTCAAGTCGTTCGTAAAGTCATGCGTAACTTTACGAACAGCTTTATGAAATACCCCCCCCCCCCCACCCCCCAGGATGTATATAAAAAAGAACTTGAATAGAAAGGATCAGAAGCATTACATTTCCACCCCTATCCCCTCCCGAACTTGACAATAGCAAAGGCAAGTTCAGTATGATCTTTCATACGAAACATTCGTATAAATTATGAAATCAATCTTATGCAATTTGATATCATACATTATAATCTACATGATGACAGGTCCTGTAGAACTTTACTCACAAAATTTGTGAATGCCAAAAAAGAAAATTACTAGGGTTGGTAATTACATTTGCGAATCATTGTCTTTAACGGAACGCAGTAAATTGAATTAGGAAACAAAACGCCGGTTCTGTGATATTCATGACTCATACTTTCACGTCCCCATTCTCAACATATAATATTTAGACTAACAGTGAGTGTCTTAAAGAGAAAGGTCAGCCAATTTTAGGAAAAAAATGTTTGGTATATGAACACACATTTTCAAAGCAACACTAAAGAAATAATATTCATTAAAATGACCTACATGTACTTCATATACTGACTGAACTTCTAATCCATTTTAAAGATATTCAGAGATTAGATTTTATGAAACAATTATACAATTTTCCGATAGTAATGTATACCTGAAATTGAAACTGTGCTCTTAAAATTCGTCTATATTTAATGACCTGTGTTCACATCTGAATATATAGCAATAGTTTAAAGTACAGTGATTAGTGGTTATTCGGGTAAAACGTTAACTATTCTGCTTGCTAACGTGTATTTCACCTTCTGTTCTAGATTACTAAATCTTAATGTCAATATAATTTTGTTCTTTATCTTTATTTCCAAGTCAGTCCTTTAACCCTTTACTTGACATAATCATGATAATCTAAATTCTTTACTTTCTCTGACCGTCACGTGTTCATTTCATTCATTCACATATTCATTCATTCACATTTATATGCTTTGATCCTTCTCATTTTCAACCCCGAGAAAATCTTTCCTAATACAAGCCATTTTAATTGTAGCGATGTGCTTTTCATCCCCCCCCCCCCACCCCCGGCTCATTGCCTCGCTATTACTGCCATACCCCTGGACATACCTAACCACACGCTGCTGATTAATCAAAATCTTAAACATTTCCAGGCCGAAGTCATCGCCAATTTCAACCCGATACCAGGATCCGATGTCGAGCACCGTTCCGACGATGACAGATTTTACAATCAACTCGCGAGACCTGTTGAGAGAGGCCACCGAGAAGATGAGGACATGTCCTGACCAAGGGAGCAAAAACACGATAGACCCTTGATACGGAAGAGATCCTTTTGGTTTGTTTGAACTTCGAGTTTGGGAGCAAACAGGGTGGCTCTGCTGGGGCTATATCTCTATTGATATCGTTGCATGTGTCGCTTCCATGGAAAGCCTTTCAGATTTTATATAATACATGTATAATAATGCTCTTTGTTCTTTAAAAACTGACTTAGGTTCAGCATGATCCTTAGATAGATATTTTGGTCAAAAAATTATTTCTTATGAATTATGTATACGTCCATGGTGACAAACAATAGGGTATAATTGCTTTAGTAGCAAGACACTTATACAAAGTTTCTTAGATCCAAATTGTGATGTGTTTATTGATATTATATGGAAGCAGGTGAACTTGTGTTCTTTCAAGAGATTAAATTTACATGGTTCTGTATAGCTCACAGTATTAAAGAATGCAACAACGAGCAGATAGTGGGATATGAAAGTAATACAAACGGGAGTTGCGATAGAATGCGACCAAGCCTTCGTCAGATACCTTGATGAAGCACCGTGAAGGCCAAGCACTGTCCACTTTGTAGCCCGCGACAAGGGAAGCCTTGTGAGTTAGAGTGTCCGTGTATCTTTCCATGGTTACAATTCCCGTATGGTCGTTGACCCAAGCGATCAGAATAGAGGGGCCGTCGTCACCTAAACAGGGAATCACATCTAATGCAGGATATCCTACCACCCCTTCTTTGGTTATCTCATGTTTGGCTACACCGCCCTCGTCGATTAACCAAACGGTTGGTCCATCCTGAACAAGAACATTGCCCCCATCATTGCTGACGCAGAACTGAGATGGTACGTATCCACTGCAGTGTATTTCCTTGATGGGTCTGCCCCCAGCCTCACTGAACATTTGTATCATCATGGCTAGCCAGTAGCTGACATATATGTTCTTCCGACCGTCAACCTGGATATCCCCTTGCCCACCTTCCTGCCAGCACAATATCTCAAAGGTTGTGCTCTGCCTTTCCAGCTCGCGTGTGAACAGCGTGATGTTGTTCTCTCGATCTCTCACAATAAAACGCCCATCGGGAAACCTAGCAAGGGCCCACACTTGTACATTTTCCAGGACTGTTTCTCCTGCACCGTCTCTATTGAAAATTTGAATCCCGCCGTTTCTAAATCCTAAGGCGACTCTGTCATTGGGCATCATCACCATGCCTCCAACTTTGTCATTTTCAACGGGGAACTCGGTGACCAATCTCGCCATGTCCGTAGGTGTTGAATCTATTCCTCGAAGAATACCCATGTCCATTCCGCTTTGACCCGGAAGACGCATGAATTTCACATTCGCAGAATGTTCTGCAATTGCATTTGGCTCTGACGCATCTGGCTCGTTCTGATCTAGCATGTCTTGTAACGCGCTGCGTGCACTCTCATGGACAGCGAAAGACTCCCCTTCCAACAACATCATGGCATCTTGGCAAATCTTCTCGAAGGCACTAGAGATTCGTGAAACTATATCGCCGCTGGTCTCCCTCATAACGTTCAGCTTGGTCATCTGGTCATGTCTGTACTTAAGACATTTCTCCACCAGCTCGTCGTTCTTTCCTGTCAGCTTCTGGAGGACGTCGTTAAAGGCATCGTCGATGGCGTTCATAGTTCGGTTATGAGTGATGCTGACAGTGTCTTCGACATCGTTAATGAGTGAGATATGTTCAAGAAGCATGTTCAACCTCGCCTCCACACGTTCTTTCAAGGAATCATTCTTCTTTTCAAAGCTCTCCACAGCTGATTGGATCTCTGTGTTCGGTTGCAAACTGGATAGATCACCCTCCTCCAGACACGTCACCTGACGACAAAGCGGACAGTCCACTGTCCTGTCACCTTGCTGCTTCGTCTGGTAGAGAAGGATCAAGCATCTCATGCAGAACGTGTGGGAACATTCTAGATTCCTTGGATCGATAAGTAACTCGCAGCAGATCGCACATTCCAGTTCAGCCGGTGCTACCTTGCATGCAGAAGCCATAGCGAACCACTCCCAGATGATCTACTGAAAGCAACAACAAAAAAGAAAAATAATTAAACATTATGTGGTGAAGGTGGTAAGAAATTAATAGTAAAAAATATCCCTGTGTGAGTTCTTGATAAGTACATTCACAATGACATATTTTCTTAAACCTTTTATTGCTTTTTTCGTTATTTTTAATTTTTTAATCAAGCATTTTAATTCTTGCTTTGACATTTGTGCAGTAAAGCAATAAAACGACACTCGCGACTTTTTTGCGAAATTATAATTATTCTTTCCTCCAAATATAAGAAGTGACTTGAAAGTTAGTGCGAGGGATAACTTGACCTTCAGAGAAAGTATTCAATTTAACTGCAAGAAACCTATTACAATTCAAACCCTTTTTAAAGTAAGAATCTTATACAATGTGCTTTAATAGAATACAACTAGTCGATTAAAAAGACAACGAACTGCTTCCTTTGTCTTTTTTGAAACAGTTTAACCCTCTGCTTCGTTCCACAATGCTCTCACTCATGTACCATTCTTTGCAAAATTCCTCAGTTCTAGACTTTCGTCTGATGCTGGTATTATGTAATCTCTTCTTTTATCGTTGCATTTCATTAAGTACCTCGCTTCAATCATAGCTGCTCCTTATAAACGGATCACTCTCGGTGGTCAGTAAATGGTATACTGTCTTTAAATTCAACTTAATGTAAAGTGTTCTCTCCCACTGTCATGTGATCAAACTCATATTGATTTTCTGGTGATGATCAGATTCTATCCTATGAGCCAGTGCGTAGATACCATCTGAGCATGAGCAGATAAAGGTCATCTGCGACAAATTTTAAAACCCACTGACACGAATACTTGATATGTGCTCATGAATGTCATGTAATCATTATTCAATTATTCACCAATGGTGCATTCCATGATACCCAGGTGGAAGTATTCTTTTGAACTAAAAGGCGAAACAAAAGCTATCACTTGGACCTCTCCATGTTTAAAATATATGTGGATATTTGGGGTCATATGTGACATGTGCTTACTACGAACTTATATTGCTTGTGGGCTTTATGTCAATACAGGTGCTGTTCTTTGCATTGGGTAATTGGAATCGGGTCAAGTTTTGACATACACTTCCATTGTACAAGAAATTTCGATATACATGTAGCACTTTAGTATCATAACAACAACATTAACATATATTATATCAAATTTCCCTTTAACCTGAATTACATTCAACAAACTCAACACTGCATACCGCTCCATAGTAGGTTTAAGTTGCATCGACATGATCTTGATCAATAACCAACACGTTAAAAGCATTGGAATTCTTTCATGTCTTTATAACTCTGAACTGCATCAGCTATTAAGAAATAATCGTCAATTAAACTATGAAAATATTACATTTTATTCATAGATACTTGTATATATATATATATATATATATATATACATATTTATGTATAATCTACATAAACTGTCGTCAAATTAATCTTTTAATCACTTGATATAAAACACACGATTGACGGATAATGATGTAAAAGTTTATTTTTTCTTAGCGACTACCATGTACCGTACACTAATACCACCTTATGCACATTATTATGCATAAGGTTGTTTTGCCCATGATTTTACAGGCCACAGTTATTGAAATGTAAAATGGGGATAGATTATTCATTCCCAGTTTTACTTACATCACAATTAATTGCACTCAAGGAAATTGAAAATGCTCCCATTCGTCCATAGGCAAGATAAAGAGGGCAAATCGCCTGCCATTTGTGTGAACTTCAAAGTAGCTTGTCAAGTAGACTGTTGTAGCCGCCATGTACATGATGTAGCCTACACATTACCGGGCATGTATTTTCTCCTGAAAGTATACGCATACTTAGGATCGGAGCAGATGATCACAATAAAATGACCGAAAGTCAAAGTTACACACGGGCGGAATCCAATACAGACAACATGTGAATGTTGATCTAGTAATTGTATAGGGCTATCTGGTGATTAGGTGAATGAACAGCAAAGGAAACACGTAGGCGCTGTTATACAAGGCGACCAATACAATTGATATACGTCTGGTTAGTTTTTTTTGCACTTTGGACTGGGTATTTCCCCAACTTTACACGGCTTAGTACAATGGCAGTGACAATGGAATGATCTTTGTAAAAATGCTAACTCAATTTTTGGCATAGCTTAGCAATCCATGCAAGGGCGTAAATCCATCTTGGGGGAAGGGGGAGCCAATTGATCGGAATGATATGCTCCTTATGATACATAATGAATTCCGAAAGTTTTAATATAAGGCCTACTGTTTCATTAAAAAATCTTTATTAATTTACTTTGTTATTTTCATTGTTTTTTTATCTTTATTAATTCATTTTTTAATTGTTTATTAATTTATCATTTGCTGTTTATTCATTTATCTATTTATCTTTATTCATTCTATTTGTTTATTTTGATCATTATTTATTTTTTTGTTTTATTCATTTTTATAAAAATTGTATTTATTTTTTTAATCCTTTTTTATAAATTTAATTTAATTTAATTTTCATTATTATTAGTTTTTGTTTGTATGTTGTTTTTTGTATGTTTGTTGTTCGTCGTTTGTTTTTGTTGTTTTATTTTTATTTTTTTAATTTTTTGTTTTGTTTTGTTTTGTTTTGTTTTTGTTTTTGTTTTTGTTTGTTTGTTTTTGTTTTTGTTTTGTTTTTTTTTTTTTTTGGGGGGGGGGGAGCTTCTCCCATACATTGAGCTCATGTACATTGGCGTTAAGGCACAATTTCACCATGTTCACAGGGGGGGGGGTTGATTTCTCTGTCCTGATTATAAACTTTTCGGTTGCAAAATTAAGTTAAGAAAGAAGATGTATATTTTGTGCTGCGGGAGCTCCATCCAATAAGAATCAACTCTCACAATAAACTCTTGTGAGATGACAGAGGAGAACAGCAGTATAAAGTCGGGAGGCACCTCCACCCCATCCCCATCTCCATTTTGAAGGCCCAGGAAAATAGATACAACTTGCAATGGGTCTCTAAAATGAGGTTCTGACATGATACATCACCCGCCCCCCCCCCTTCCGGATTGGGAATGGTTCTCTTCCCCCCCCCCCCCCCCCCGTTTATGAATTTCTGGATATGCCACTCGGGAGGATGAGTCTTGAAACAAGTTCAGCCCCCTTACTTCCGAGAAATTTTCCCCCACCTGGCTCTACCAGCTTTCAAGAGCGCGATATGGTCAAGAATTGACATTAATTTACACAATGTCGCCTACACTGAAGATGGTGATTTCGCAATATCTTTGCTGGAAAGCGGATAGAGTCGGAAACTTGTGTAAGTATTATTGATCCGGTTTCTGTTATGTTGCAAATACTGCCCACGGTTCGAATAAGACATGATATAAAAAAACATGTTGTTATTCGAAAATCCTTTGTATTCTTTTGAAGTAAAAATAGAAAAAGAATGGAAAAAAAAGGAAAAAAAGAAAATCGGCTCCCAGAGAGTAAGTGTAGTCAAACACAATCGTTTTCACAAATGTTATGAATCATCAGCAACATGAACTTAGTGAATATTATTTTTTCTCCATAACCTACATCAAAATCGCACTCCCTTATCTCTATCTCTCTCTCTCTCTCTCTCTTTCTCTCTTAACATTACCATTGTTCTTTCTTAAGTGCTTTCCTCGCTGTCTACCTGTCTTTCTCCCAATACCTTTAAAACACCTGTAAAATTATGTTCATTCTCTCTCCACTGCTTTTTCGTCTGTAGATCTATGGACCTGCCCGTTTTGTTTGCCTTTTCTTCAAAAAAAAAACCCTACAAAAAAAAAAAAAAACCTGAGATATTTTAATCATCTCTCTCTCTCTCTCTCTCTCTCTCTCTCTCCCTCCCTCCCTCTTCCTTCTTCCCCTGTCTTTCTATCTCTGTCGATCTACAAAATTTCTACACGTGATTCTCTTTTCGCTCCTCTTTCTGTAGAGTTTGTCAGTACATCGGTCTCTCTCCAGTATCAAGCATAATTATAATGGAGGACCGGAGAAAAAATGAATGTAAACTGTAATGGATCTATGGCACATAGCACTATCCCTCCATCCATATATCGCCCTCCCCCGCCCCGCCCGTTCAACTGGGTTAGGATCCTGCGCTCCTCACTAGCAATTTCTGAATTTCTAGATAAAGCCGTGCACAGTTGTCCATCTGAAAAACCCGTAAAATGATAACCTCTCCTTTCTTCATGTTCTTCTTCTCAAGTTATTTCTTCTGTCATGTTCTTCTTTTCCCTATCCCCATCTGTAAAACACCCTCCTGAACCCATCTCTCCCATGTATCATTCATAATTTCCCCACCTGATGGAAGCGGTAACAAGACATGGCTTCTTTTCGTGAATGAGAGCTCTAATGATATCAGGTTTGTGTCATCGGTAATTTTCGAGTTTCTCCGCTGATACACCGTGACTCATTAACTGATCTAGCAGCGGTCTAATGAAAATACCGCCAGACCCCTGATGAGACAGGCACGCGTCATGTATGGTATAGTGTCGAAGGGAGTTTTAACGCTCAACTTTGATATCAAATTAATTTTCCATGATTCTTCTACCTTTCGTCTGTGTCTCCCTATAGTACACCTAGACTTTTCTTTGTCCCCAACGTGAGCGATATCAGCTATTCTTTTAGATAGAAGCTTATCATGTTCCTCTTTCACCCTCTCTCTCTCTCTCTCTCTCTCTCTCTCACACACACTCACACACACAACACGCACACACGCACACACGCACACACGCATTTTCTCTCTAGATCTGCCTGTATATTTTCAATCAACAGCGTCATGAATTAACAATAGAAAATATCCATGATATTGATATCAGAGTTACTATAGGCCATTTTTCAATTTATTCATCGTTGTCGCCTTTTCTATAAACTTTGACCCCATACATGCCAAACTATTTATATTTCTATTTCTAAAGGAGATATTGTACCAAGTATTGTATTTTAATTATTTCATTCCAATGCGTTACAACAGTACTTTGCAATAATTACACAGATTTGATAGTCAACCCTTTTACAATGCTGCCAAATAGATTATACTCATTAATCATGCAAAGGAAATATATAATGCATGTCGTTTGTAAGAGAGAACTATCTCATCTAGAAGACTTCAAACTTTTGTTTTTCATCCAAACCCGTCTTCTCGCCATATTTCCTATAGTAAAACATGGATTTTCGGGATGAGGTGATACTACACCTTTACTCATTTCCATTATTATGATCGCTTATCCTTTACGCTGAATTTAGCGATTGAATCTAAAAAGATTCAATCTAATTCAATCTAAACAAAAAACAAAAACAAAAAATCTAGGGTATGTCGTAGAGGGTTACAGCGTCATTAATAGCTTAATCCAGCTACCGAAGGATTTTTCGCTCATGTTTCTTATTCGGGATTTACTCATGAAAACTAGCGGGTTAATTTACCAGGGACCAATACAGCAGGCTTAGTCTCTTGTCACGGCAGGCATCGCGCACTGATCCTTGCTCGGTCTTCTTTTACAGGGTGGTGCCGCCACTCAGGGTGACTGGAATGTGGGATGCAGACACTCCTCCCGTAGCTCTGCTTTTCTTTTACCATGGATGTTTCCTGCTGATGTCTTAGAGAAGAAAAGACTTTGGAGATGGTACTGACAATGGATTCTATCCACGTTGCGGTATTCATATATTTTCATTCGACCATGTGTATACTTATGGCAGATTTGTAGATTGAAAATGGCCATGAACATAATGCTATTTATGGTGAAGATTAGTAATAATTTTACATGTCGTCGCCTTCACCACGAACCGTCCTCTTTAACCAAATTTGTATTGGAGAAAATAATTAAAGAGAGAAATCGGCTGCAATTGCATTTTAATGGAATTTTAAACCTATGCTTCTGATTTGCAAAACTTACAATATGGGGGTTTATGGTTTGTTGTGAGTGAGGTAATAGATATGCGATGTCTTGAAATTGACTTTTCAGTAATTACGTAATCGATCAAAATGAATGAATCATAATTTCTTTGATAAAAACTATACATTATAATAGCATCCACAGCAGACGACACGAAGACATATTTCGCAATTATCATGAGTCAGACGACAGATTGCCATGGAAAAGTGTGCACTGCCTTGGCGCGCTTTCAGTTTCCCACCTCCTTGGTTCACACAGACACCATCAGTCGCCCCTTTGCACCATCCCAAGGAAATGACGGTGATTAAGGGAGCGAGATCATTTCCTAAGCCAACACGTTATCAACCTGTTACCATCTCATCCCTTTGTTTCAGTCTTGACGTTACGGGACCCGGGTGACAAAAGTAATTTCGACCGACGTGTGAAAAGATAGTCCATCGGACGGCGTAGGGTATCTTCCGCGAATCACCCCGAGGCCCGTAATGAAAAATAGCACCGATTATGATGAGCCATGCTTGCTAGAAAGTTGATGTGTACCATGCATGATGACTCCGTGGTATTTCAGGACAGTTGTCAGTGGTCATAAATGCAAGAGCTAGACGATTAAAGCCCGGATTAATATTGATATTTCGCGCCCATCGGGAATTCAACACGTGATTGCTTTCTCGATTGTGTTTTCCCTCATCACTTCGAAATCCGAGATGCATGTTTTGCTATTTTCTTCTTCTCGTAGCAAATCTATATTTCCAACGTGCTATCGAATTTTGGGCTGAATCTATACTGATATAGTGATTTTCCTATCGCATTATTGTTCCTATATAAGTCTGATATTGCTAGAGTAAACCTTCTGAACCTTATGAAATTGTAGTCAGCATGGAGGTACCCCGCTAGTCGTCAACTTAATATATTCCTCAAGTTTTGATAATTATATTTATTGACCCATGACCGCCAAAAGAGGACAAGGAATAAGGAGTTACCAAAATACTTCAATGGTTTAAGCCACTGTCATGACTGTGGAGATGTGTATTTTCTGATCCATGCTGCATGCAGCTTTAAATTATATTAATACCTCTTTTTAGAATATATAACAACATAAAACTGCAATAGTTATTCATAATATTGCTTGATGTAGAAAGTACGTTTCGTTCCACTCTTGTTTGTGTTTTATAAATTCAGAAGATTGGCTAATAAAACAGTCACAACTCCTACTTAAAGATCTAGTTTCGTGTCGTTTGTCTGAAAAGGACAAAAGATTTTTCTCAAGTGCGTCTTCATTAAAAAAAAAAAAAAATGGTCGGAATATGAACAAATATTTGCACTGTCGACCGTTAAAGAACATTTAGTTCTCCAATGTTCTTGTTTGAAAATACGATTCATTAAAGGATGCACATTTTCCAGTTCCTACCATCATCTTTATCAAAAAAATTTAACTTTGTCTGTCCTGGTACTTCAACTAGCATTCGACTGCTGGTTGGTCAAGGAATAATGCCGAACTGGGGAGGTATTCAATTACTGGTCTGTGTAAAACCTCGATTGGCTTTTGAATTATACCCCATTTTATTTTGTTTAAAATGATTGTGTCCCACCTTGCCCTTTAACTGAACATTAACCATCTCTAAAAAATGAGCTTTCACGTATTGCATGTTAACTTAATTACACTTCGTGCATCATTGCAGTGTCGAAGAACTTGCAATAGTTATTACTCACGGCCGTGCTCTGCATACAGTTTCATGCATCACAAGAACAACAATCATTGTTTGTGCACGCAATATCCGTGAAGTTTAATCTCCTCTCTTTACTTAAATACAATCTTCCATTTTTTTTTTTTTTTTTGGTTTTGTTTTTTGTTTTTGTCGTCGATCCTCAGACGTTACATTCTTTAAGTTAATCAGAAGTAAACAGGATTAGGGTTTGTTTTGGCTGCGCAAAAGAGATTGGTAAAAAAGCGCGCCAATATTATTAACAGGACTCCGCCCTTGCGCCACCTGTTCCGATCCGGCAAAGATCAACATGCCCCTGAATCGCTTGCCAGAATTGCATGCCAGGTCCTCACAAATTGGCAACTCCGCCAATACCGTTCACTGCACACTGATTACAGATTATCAAATTAATTTCACGTCTTAAAAGCGAGCATATGGGCAGTGGAAAACAGAAATAGATATTAATTCGTCCGTCTTGGGCTTCGGGGTTGCGTCAGGGGTAAGGATAATGCCCGCGCTAAGAGGATTTGCGAACGCTTAATGTGTGAATAATTATTTTACCTGATGAACGTCTAATCGCTGATGATGAAATTGGAACTAGGTTGAGCATTTAGGTGAAAGGAGCCCATATCCTCCGAGTGTCTCATGGCTGTTTTCTTTCTATCTTAAGCTGATGTCTTGTATTTTGGTGGGTGGAATTTAATTACACGAAAGTGCATTAACCGTAGGTCTGAGCTTTTGGTCAGCGAGTTTCAAGGTATGTTTGATTCCCCAGTAGAGCCCGGAGAGCGAACGGGGCGAGGGGGAGGTGCGAAAGCTTGTGTGATGGCCCATGAAGATTGGTCATGCTGCATTAAAGACGGATTGGGGGAATGAGAAGGGGTTAAAGGGAGGCAACTTATACATTTACCATCTCATGTAGTTCCATCCCTTCCTCCTAACTGAGATGCACTTTGGGGAGAAAGTTGAAAAAGGAAATGAGCAGAGGTATATTTACCCTCTCGATCACCTTCGAGTTTTCGATTAATTCCTCGTTCTCATTCAGATCCACTTTCATGAGGTTTAGAGGTTTTTGAGTTTGTGTGGCACTGTTATATAGCATCATGAAAACTTAAACTGAAAATCGATCCAATTTCCGTCTTATAAAAACAAATTATTCAAGTTAAAACTAAGCACTTATAGGCCATAAAGTGATGGCAAAGGTTTACACAATGGTTTAAACGCCCGTCGGGAATTCTGGCTCATAAAAAAATAATAATAATGTAAAAAAATATATAATTTTTTTTTGAGTGGAGGGGTCTAGAAGAAAAATGGACTTGTATTACCTTTAGGCCCATCAGAGAGGACAAAACAAGATTTACGATTGAGAGAAGAGAAACGGAAGACTAATCATGCTAATTGGAAAAGAGGAAAGTGAGAGGGAAAGACAAGAAGAAAGAGAGAGAGAGAGAGGGGGGGGGGAGGGGGAGGGGGAGGGGGAGGGGGGATAGAGAAAGACAGAAAGAAATATCGAGATAGTGGAGCATTTATAATACAATACACAATAAACATGACTGTACACATTCTTAGGAGACTATGAAGAACGTTACCAACTCAGTGATTGCTAAATATTGAAAAAAATCTGAATGCTTTGAGCGGAATTATCTGGCACATTATGTTGTGTCATCGCTAAATCAATCAGCATAATCATGATGGTATTATTCTTTCTAATCAGTCATAAGCATCTTTATTGCTAACGCAATGCCAAAATACAGCACAGCACGTATCAAGCAAGACATACGAAGTGGCGATGGTTCTCTCTATATAGACAAGAAACTCGAGTGATCTGAAGGAAAAGATACATCAATCTAAGCTCACTTTGCAAGCTATAATGGCCCTTTTCTTGTATGGGCCTATTACCCCTTGTAAATTATTGAGGAATTGAAAGTACTTCTGTAGCCATAAAGGGGTTGGTCACATCTTTTCATTTTAGAGCATCTCCGCCCAGGAAGGCATTTCCTGGTTGACTGGATTCCGGTTTAAAAGCGCGCGAAAAAAAGTGATGCGATCCAGCTATGAAGGAAACCCGATCACCGCACACCAAGGCAACAGATGGTACTGCTATGTGTCACTGATCCCGCGGCGAAGAGCAACGATATGATGGGCGATGCGAGATGTCTCATCATGGTGACGATGATGATGTTGGTGCTACTGCTCGTTCTGATGATGATGGTGATGACCATATTATGATCATTAAGATTATGTCGATTTCGAAAACGTAGATGGGGATGATGTCTGATGATATCAGGGAGGAAGAGGACGTTGTTAATGATGACGACGATGGTGATGACGATAGCGATGGCAAAAATGGTGATGAATATGATGATGATGATGATGATGATGATGATGATGATGATGTTGATGACAGTGGCAAAAAGAGAAGTGATGGTGATGGTGATGATGATGATGATGATGATAACGATAATGGTGATGATCAAGATAATAATGATCACGGTGAAGAATTTGAAAGTAGTAGTTTTCCAAAGAAATTATTACTATTATTGCTTTTTCACATTTATATCTCAAAACAAGAATTTAGGGACATGTAAATCAGTACTAAATATGGAAGTATTTTTGAAAAATTATCTTGGGCAGACTTTTCTTATAGATGACGTTGGACATGAACAGAAACTGTGTAGGGACGAAGAGTTGTAAAGTCGGCTAAAAATATCTGAAACTCAACTTTGATTGATGATATCTCTCAGGTTAGTATGTTATCATTCTATTTGTATTATTACATTTTGTAGGACCCTTCACAAAGATGTCTCAATATCAGAGTATGGCATGCCAGTGTGATTATTTTGATTTTTCTCCAAACTAACGGCATGTAAGAATGAATACCTAATGGAATGATTGAAAATGAGTTATGTCCTGATGACATTGTCATCAATTCTAATTCATTTGAATAGGTATTCATTTATTTTTTAAAGTTTAAAATTCTAATAGATGACTGCATTGCAAGACTGTCAAGATCTGAAACTTTAAAGTACACATTTTGATATGACTAAAAATATTTCAAGACTATTATTCATGAAATAAACAAGGATGATGGAATTTTTTGTAAGTTTATAATCCAACCTAATGCAATTGTCTATTACTTTTTATTTTTATCTAGAATGAAGCAATACTTATCAGAATAAGAAATGCAATAGGACGATAATGACACTAACGGTCGGTATAATTATAATACACTCATTTTCTCTCTGTTGCGGGGATAATTTGTTCACAGCATACAGTTCTACATCAATCTTGGCACCTTTGGGTAAACTGGAAGAAAACTCTCTTTGAAAAGTACCTTTACCCGCTCTCCAATATACAGATCTGCCAAAAAGAACATTGTCTGCTACTGTCTGCGTTGTTATTTCCTCGAATCGGTCCATAATATTTACAAGCGTCGCGCATCATTCTTATTCCCATAACAAGATTTCTTGGTTTTTTCGCGCGGAAAATGAAATTCGCCGGCAATTTCAGGCATTCATAATGATGAAAGCGATGTGAAATAACAAGATTGGGCGAGATAAATAGCATGAGAGCAAAATGACGGTGGGGGTGTCTAAAGTATAACATAAAGCAAGGTGCAATATGATATGGGTTAGTAAATGCAGAGTGTAACTGCTTTTCATAACAAGATTTGGGGGGAAAGCTGGCGGGAGGATTTAAGGCAAGGTTATTGCGTTATTTTGGCGGCTTTATAGACAGCGGTCAGCTGTACTTGTGGATATCACATGGCCAAATCCCCATAAACCTGTTGAAGATTGGCGAGAAAATGCAATAACCGTCATATTAATGTAACGCAAGAGCACGTTATAAAAGGTGGCGATACAAGATGCTTGGGGGTAAAACTACTAGAGATATACATGACGCATTCATACCGCAGAAAATAGAGTAAACTTTGTTAGAAGCGATGAGAATTATACAAGAAAGTCGGACAGATGGTGTTTTTTCGAACGCGCACCGACTAAAGGATTGCAGCTTATGCTACTTGAGCCAATTATAAGATGAATACATCCATATATGAATAAACAAGGTCTAAACTTGAGAAATGATCAACCTAAAGTTACAAGATAAGCGAATTCATAAACGAAAAGGAATTGATTAAATATGCAACTACATACATAGATGTATGCTACATTAATGTATGTGGAGCGTTATTAGTAAGATGATAAATGATGAATAAAGTTTTGTCTACATATTTTACTTCATTTTTCGACCAAAATGAAAGTACATTTCGTTGAACAAGAAGTTTAGTTTTTTAATTTGATATTAGATGTTATTCCCAAAGTGCTCTCCAATAAAGATATTGGGTGATTTCAAGTTCGGTGTTGGTGTTGGTGTTGGTGTTGAGAGCGTGAATTGGGCTGCTGATTCTAGCCCCAACACCGAATTCGGGTTTATAAAAATAATACCAATCACATTATTGATAGCTCAACACCTAGTGATTAAGTCAATCCCAGCACCAGCTTCATTTCAGGTTCGGTGTTGTGGCTGGTGCTAGTTTTGCCCCAACATCAACACCAGCTTTCAACACCGAACTTGAATTCACCCATTGACTATTGAATTATCTCATTCCCACAGGCTTAATACAGGGACAACGCGGTTCCCGTTGGCAATGATAATGGATGAATTATTATTCAACCGTTTATGGATTCGACCATTCATGCAAAGATTCCTGTATTGAGATTGTAAAATATTGTTCACTGCTTCCACTGCTCATACTGCAGAAACTTCAAGTTTCTTATTATATAGTTCAAGGAAAAATAGCTGAGCTTTACTGCCTTGATTTGAGCCCGCTTCAACTAGATGCTAGATATGATTTGCAAAGGTATCTAGCCACTTCGCAGCTCTCATCTTTTTCAGCAACATGATTAAAAATGGATTCAATAGTATTTCAATGAAACGCTATCAACCTTTGGTGTGGCGAGTTATTATTTTGTTGTTGTTTATTTATACACCGGTACTTCTGGGCCCTGTGACATAAAACTTGTTATCGATAACAAGTCGCAATTAACTGTTATAAGCTACTGAAATCCTTGCACTTGATTGCCTTTGAGCAAATTTGTCATGGATATGAGAGTTGTTATTGATAACAAGTTTTATGAAACAGGACCTTGGTCTTTCTGGTTGTTGAGAGTGTGAGAAAACGGGTGAAAGATGAGAATTTGTACAGCCCACTATAAGCCTATAGTGTAATACAGTGGAAACTCATTATAAAGAGCTCTAATATAACGAGATTTCTTATATAACAAGGCAATTCTGCTGGTCCCCGGCTTTTATGTTCCTTTGTGGGTTTTTTTTTTTTTTTTTTTTTTTACCCTGATAAGGAGATTCCTGATATAACAAGGTAATTTTCATGGTCCCAAGGTCCTCGTTATAGTGAGTTTCCAACGTATATGAAAGGACGACGATAAAAATAAACAGCATTTTATTTTTCCAAAATTAAAATCAAAATCAAATCAAATTAAATGTTATCGAATAATTCCACTGTTTTGGGTGGATGTACGTGGTGTGTCACGTAATATATTTTAGAGCAATATGGCAAAACGTTGATGGCAGCACAGCGGTTTCAGTCCGTTTTCGCTGCAGCTAGCTCAAACCATGGCTCAAACCGATTCCATTTGTTAACACGATACATGTATATACGATCCTCGTACAATGTCATGCACCTCGATATACTTTTTGCATTATAAGAATAGTATTCGAAAACGAGAAATGGGTAATACTCATGACTGATAAATAAAAAATATGTTATCCATCTTTGTCATCCCTCATGACCATATCTTCCTTTCACCTCAATCTCTTCCTACCCTTTGCTTTATTTCTTTTCTTCAACGCTCTCATTCAATGTTCATGACATGACCAAAACTATACTAATCTGGCAACACAAAGATATAACAGTAGATTGAATATTTATTATGTTTCATTGCACATTAACATTATAGCTGCTTAACATCAAAGACACATATACTATTAAATCCATGCATATAAGCCTTTCAAATATACAGCAGAGTTGTTCATAATACAGTTATATTTAATAAGTAAAAAATAAAAAATAAGAAAATAAAAATAAGGTCATTAATACATATATATTACAAACCTTAACCAATGGTAAAACAAAATAATTATGATATAAAATAAATTCATGAGAATGATATTATTCATTAATATACCCCAGGCAGTTCATTTCAAAGATAATGAATTTACCATTCCTTGATTGTAAACTTATTTGAATCACTCATCTCAAAATAACACGTAGTACAGGTATTTATTTCTTTCTTTCTTTTTAAAATGCATGGTAACCATCAGGAGTTACAATGAAACATAGAAGAAATAAAGGACACAAGGCTAAACAATACTAAATATTATAACTTTCAAACATCTAGTATTCAACAAAGGCTTTGATAGAAGGTGTTCTCGTTAATAAGAATGATTTCTACAATACTACCTGAGAAATTATGAGGTGATATAGTTAGAAATAATGTTATGAAATAGTTAGAAATAGCGGCATGAAATAGTTAGATATAATGCCATGAAATAG
Organism: Heliocidaris tuberculata; assembly: GCA_025618425.1. Lineage (NCBI taxonomy): Eukaryota > Metazoa > Echinodermata > Echinoidea > Camarodonta > Echinometridae > Heliocidaris > Heliocidaris tuberculata. Next base: position 8,464,940 of record CM046845.1, on the reverse strand, counting down.
TTAGGAATGACGGCACGAAATACTTATGATGGCATGCAATTATTAGAAATAATGCCATGAAATCGTTATTGCAAGAATAATTAGAAATAATGGCATGAAATAGTTATTACAAGGAAAAGCAGAAAATAGTTAGTTGAACAATAAAAGGGCTGAATTAACAAAATAGAATTAGCCATTTTTTTAAACTGTTCGAAAATTTCCAAAAATATGCCAAACTGAATAAGATTTTTCCACGTCAAAAATGTTAAGATAAACACTTGCACACTTCCCTAAAAAACAATTTTCGAGATAACAGTTTGTCCAATATTTTTCTAGTGCACACAAAAAAGTACAATTTCAATAGCTGACTGGCATTAAGTTTCTCAATTGTTTACCCTTAAGACATGTTCCAAGGTGATATAAAGATATTAAAACATTGCTTTTATCCATTTGCAGAATAAATAACATATGGAAACCTCAAGCACGATACGCTGATTGCAATTTTTTTAATACATGTTTTATAGATTTATTTGTGACTAGAAGTCTTTTTAAAGGTTCCAGTCTATAAATTTATACATCATACCCCATTTAAAGATGTCAACATATCGTTTGCAGTAAATTTATCAAATTCATACAGCTTACAGCAGCCCTTCTAGATTTCTTCAAATGAATTTCATATGGAATACGTAGATATATAAGTGTTGAATACAAAACACATAATATAAAATATTGAAGCATTTCAGAATATGGAAGAACCGAGTGATGATGCAATAAAATGTAGATATATCTAATATAGCAGCTTTTAAAAACAAAGTATATAACATGAGATTTAAATAGGTGGACATATGCATTTAAAATAATGTATTCTCTTTGTTAATAAAAATCAAAACAAACAAATCAATATATATTATAGTATTTGCAAGTACACAATTCAAGCTAAGGATATCTCTGATCTAAGTCAATGAATAGCAAGACTGCACAGCTTAAGTGTAAGGATAAGCAAATGAATAAGTTATGAAATGAAAATGGGAAATTGATTTCATGATAACATGATGTTTCTTGATAGATGAAGTACAGATTTCTGCTAATTTTTACAGGATGAAGAAGTTGACAAGATATGCTGCATGACGGTGCATTATCTCTATCCATCTATCCATAATAGTCAGGGTTTAAACATGGACTTAACCCATTTCCCATGGGACCACTTGGTCCCTGTACAAAGCCTATGGTAATAAGATAATTAAGTTGTCAACGGGTTAATAGTTTAGTCCTTTTTTATGAATACAGGCCATGCTGCTCTGTAGCATTTAAGTGCTGTATCAAAAGCAGAGGGTTAACTATCCCTTTTGAGACAACAGACCACATTTTGTGGTTTGGCTAAGAACTTTTGATTAAGGGCTCTAAAAAATATTCCAGATGCATGAGTAGAAAGAGCCAAAAATTCTGCACGTACATGTAGTTTGTCCATTTTCGTTGCATGACCATATTGCATTTGATCCCAGGAATTGAAAAAAAAAAAAATGAGACTACGCTTTAAAATTCTTAAACTGGCAACATATTAAGAGGTTCAAAATCATTGTTTTTTTATCAAAATTGCAATTTTTTCAACTTTTTCAACAAAATTCCTGTAATATTGTTTTCAAAGACGTTAAACCTTATTAGAACCATGTAGCACAAAAAGAAAAATATTATTGTTGCCAATCTGAAGAACAAAATGTGATCAATTTAGCCCTTTAATAAATAATTCCTGTCCTGAAAGGGTTAAAAACGCTAACTCTAAAGGCAAGTTGCGAGCCAGAGTATAGCAGGTCAATCAGAGTAACAGATATGTGGAGGTTACTACAAAGAAGAAGAAGAGAAATTGGATAACATATGAAAAATAACACATATAACACATTACTAAATAAATATAAATCTTTTTTACTTTTCAAATAAAATGGGATATTGCTCAAGCCTTTTTTCTTAATTCATTACTAATGCGACATATACATGCTGTACAACGGCAAGGATTAAAAGAGTCTTATGCATTACGTTTGAAGATCATGATCTTCAATTACAAAAGTAAATCATTCCTACACAACTTTCTTCAATTATTTTCTTGAGGCCAAATTAAATTGATTTTGTAAAGCAGACATCACATAATGATATGATGTCTCTGTGCTTCCAAATTCATTTAGCAACAATCATTACACTGGCTTACGATGCAGCAACTGAAATTAGTGTACTGTAAAAGTGGAAATTTTCATGAGATTAATTTTTCGCGCTCGGCCAAGTAAGGTGAATTTCATGTTTTTAATTTCGCCAACGCGCCAGACTCATGGGCAAAAGAATACATAAGCAAAAATATTTGCGTGTTTTTATTTTCGTGCAGATTTCATATTCCACGTTTACAGTACATGCATTTCAAGGAATAATCCAACCAGGTACCCACTTACTACACCTGGGTAGAGAGATGTACATGTACGTTTCAAGAGAAGGTCGAGTTCTGGGAAAGGTGAAAAATAATTTGTGAGCTTTCTCATTCTCTTCATGTCAGTTTGGAAGATTATCATAGTACAAATGTCCGCTGAAAAGGATTGCTCTTCAAATGCCCCCACATTCAAAATATGACAAGAAACGGCTGAAATGTTCGGGCCGAACATGTGTGTATAGTCCCATTTACACATTTCTGTGTGCAGTGTATGTGACTCTCAACAGGATTGAGTCAATTTCTTGTCATTTTGGTGATTCCAAAACCTTACAGCATACCCGTCTTATGTGCTTTATAATCAACCTTTCCCAAATGCTTGGAGACAGCTTCTTTCACAATGTAATCCCATGACCAGAACTCGACTTTATCTTTAAGTCTTGACAAAAGACATACATGCTTTGCTGGGCTCAAACCCAGGTCCTTCGCATCTCCAGAGAAGTGTTCAAACTGCTCAACTACAACACCTTTGGTCACATGTCACACTAAGGATGGCAAGCTTTTCATAATGGTAAAATCATAACAAAACCTTGTTCACACCTGGCGAAAGAAAACGCCATCAAACGACCACCGCCACAAAGTAGGAAATCATCCTACAGGAAAATGTATGGCAAATTGGGGTAAAAGACAAAGGGTGCACAACAGCAACGATCCCTACATATATTCATCTGTACATGTTTTATAAGACAGAGGAATCAGGAATCTACAGTGCACTATACCTACATGTAAGTCATTTGATTATGCGGGGGCAGTTTTCTTAGGCGGTTTACTATGTCATGTGCGAATGAAGCTCAAAAGAAAATTATCATAATAATGGTAGCTCCTTATCACTGCCCAGTTTGAGGACGTAGCTCAGAGCTGTCTGGCAGGTCGTTAAGCAGTAACCCTCTTCACCAAATAAATAGCTGTGATGGACAGAAAGAGAAAAGGTGGGAAAATATTACTTTCAATTTTTTTAGTAATCAACATTACTCTGGATGAAATATACTGCATGCTAGACTAGATACAATATACCTCTACGTATTTCCTAAAAGAATCTTGTTGTAACAAACTCCTTGGGACCACAAAAATTACCATGTTATTTGGAATCTTTGTTAAATCAGGCTTTAAAAAAGAGATTAAAAAGAAGTGGGACCAGCAAACTACCTTCTTATAATAAGAGTTTGATATAACTGTGTACATTATATTCAGGTTCCACCGCATGTGAACAGGTGTTTAGATTAGTGTAGGCAATAAGGATATAAAAATTTCTTGCTTTTTTCATAGGAGATAGTGCGAAACAGTGGATAGAACAATGGCTTTAGTAGTCAGTGTGGAAGTACCCAAGAGTATGGCATTTACACTAAATTGCATATTCTTTTAGAAAGGACTTCAAGGGCAGTCCAATATTTACAGCAATTTCTTTTGAAGAAAAGCAGAAAAATTAGAGAAAAACAGATTGACAAAAGTTTTAAACAACAAATTTTTTTACAACTTACCCTTCATGAATAAATTCTTCCATCGCGCTGCATTCTGAGACAATCTGAGGAAGGGATGACCTCATAATGACATAGCTCAGGATTGGTAGCAGATCATCACAACCACTGAATAGACACAGGATCGAAAACAAAATTACTTAAAATAGTTAATACTACTTATAAGGACAACTAATGCCCACCTCCTTCAAGGATAAATTCTTCCATAGCACTGCACTCTGAGACAATCTGAGGGATGACCTCATGATGACGTACCTCAAAATCAGTAACAGATCATCACAACCCCTGAATAGGCATAGGCATAGGCATAGGCATAAGATTAAAAACAAATTACTTTTACTATCCAGTTAATATTACAACCAATCACCCTTCATGTATACCCCCCCCCCCCCGACCTTTCTACAGACAAAATTAATAAAATCGGTATCAACGAAAGGCATAATTACTTCAGAGGGTTGGATTAATGATGGGTTAGGTTGTTCAAGGACAAATTTTTTTGCAGTAAAGTTGTACGTGCAGTAATTAAGGGAGAGCTTTAAAGTTATTCAGAGAACAATCACAAGTTTAGAGATGTAAAAAAACTTTTCTTTTATCATTCCCCATCAATACTGCACCCTGTAAACAGCTTGATGAAAATGACCGACTACAATTTGGTATTAGATACAAGTGACATATTTTGGAAGCACACTTTTTTTCATGAACTTTAAATCCTCACATAGAATGTAAGAACCCTGAGAAATTGAGTCCTACTTACACAGTTGTTTCTAGACTCTGTCTTGGTTTACCCTGGCTCTCATAGAAGTCTCCTACACATTCAATCACAATCCTCGATACTCGAACTGCAAGAGAAAATTAGAGAAATGATCAACCATTGATAAACTACGGGTCAAATGCACTCAAAGATAGCAAAACAAACTGTGATTCAATAAACCTCCTGCAAAGTTTAGTTACCTTAGCAGCAAAAAATAATTTTACTTACTTCAGGGTTCTTCTGAGAAGTTCTTAACTGGCAAAATACTAAAAACATCAACATTCCAGGTTTACTGAGGACTCCATGTAGGATGGAAAAAGCACATTACACATTATTAAAATATAATCCTGGCAGTGTGACACCTATGCTGCCATTTTCTTCAAAAACGAAGTACTCAAGCTAATTTCTGTAGGTTTTTTTTTTTAGTATGCTTTTTTCAAGAACAAAAATAAAACAATTAGCACTAGATTTCCTTTATCAAAATTTCAAAAGAAAATTTATGAAGACTCCCTTTTCACTGCATTCCTATAACTAGGGCAAAATAAATTTTGTAATTTTCCTCATTTAGCCATTAAGTCAAGACATAGAAATCCTTGTACTTTAGTTCATGGAGGTATTCAGAATCTGGAAGGAAAAACTGGCAGAAGATCTGAGATATTGCCAAACTTTGTTATTAAAAATATGGACGCTACAGACCGGACCACAAGGAAAAGGGCCATAAAGGAAATTTAATGCCCTACCCTACAGTACAAGAAATATGGCTCAATGGCTCAATGAAATTGATGAATCATACTCTACTCTCATAGAGATATCATATTTCTTACAATAACATTTCAGAAGAATTGCAAATCAACTGCACTACCTTCAAGTATAACATTTCATCTCACCTATACATTCTATTTTCTGCAGTGGGCATGTGTATCCCTGAAGCTTACAGAGCTCCTCTACTGCAGACCTGTACGGGTAGTCACTACTCGATGCTTGCCCTCCATCTTCAACGTCTCCCTCTCGCAGGAGACAGAACTTCTCAACAACGCCGATATGCTGGGGTTTGGCATGTTGGTACATTGTCATGGCGATGGCCGCACATTGCTCTTTCTTGTAGTTGAATCGTCTGCAACAGACACAAGTCAGAGTGATAAAGGTTAAAGGTAACAGATAGTTTGGGGAAGCCCTCAAAAACTTTTCGTGAGATTTCTTTGATTTTACTTAATAAATAGCAGGGTACTAACATAACTAAGATGCTGTGAAGTTTTTTCCTCCTCAAGTGAAATATTTATTGAATGAGAGGTGAAAAGTAATAAAAATCCCTGGCCCAAAAAAGAGGGGATGTAAATTAAAACAACGGCCACACACACTACTCACATGAGGATTGCTGTGTGTATAGAATACGCTACACATAGTGCGAAACGCTGGGTTCATTGTGCGGGGAACCTTCGGGTGGATATGGTCTTAGCGTGAGGCAGTGAAAAGCCGTTACCAAGCGTTTCTTACAGATATTTACACTAAAATTTGTTCGAAATCGTGAATGGAATGTTAAATAATCTCGTACATGTGTCTTATGATAAAAGGAGAATAGTATGTGACTATGTTAGATAAGTTTCTTGCCAGTATGAATTTTGCTACCGAGACTATCTATGAGCTTTAAGAATGTTGTGATGGTCAGTTTTTGTGAGAAAAGAAAGTGGGTTGAAATTCATGTTATAATTTTTCATAAGGATCATAAGGATCAGAAATCCGATTTTAATTTTATGCATTTTCTTACAGTCAGATTCACCTTTACTTCCACAATCACCAAACCACTTTGTATCAGCACAGGACAAAAATTGAACCATACTCACACATGTCATATTGCAAAGTGTACCAATCACCAGAAAATGTTTTGCTAAATGTATATTAGGGGTTCCAAGTGGCTATACTATATTCAAAATACGAGCTTCAAATGTTGATTCTAAAAAGAGATATTGCAAGTTGAAATACACTCCCAATAAACAAAACAGAGACTTGTGAGGAGACTAGTTGATGCACCCATACCCGCTTGCATACTCTTCATACTCCATAACCGTTAACCCATAGAAGGCCACGTAAAGTGTTTTGAGGTTGATTTTATACATTCTAGCTGTACAATAATTATTTTCTTTAAGGTGATTGGTAACTTTAACACAAAATTATGGTTGCCCTGTCCAGCATCCTAATTTGACTATGGTAATTTCACATTTGTCATTTAGCAAAGTCTAAAAGTTGTTGCCTATTTAAACAAAAAAATAATCTTTTTTTTTTATTAGTGTGGAGACTTCACAAAAAGAATGGTCTAGAAAAGTCTAACCATTACTAGTGAATATTTTGCTGAACTTTGGTTTCTCCATGAAAAAGGAAATATACAAAACTATTAACTCAGAATGGCTGATAAATCACACACATAGTACATCTGCACTGACATCAGCAAAACTTTAGTCTATGAATTTCAGTTGCCCATACTGGGAAACAAATTCTCTTTCTTTTAGAGCATAAGGGTTTCCTTGGCTAAATTTGGGCAATGCTGATAGCTACATGTATTATCAACTTTGTCTTTAAATATTTTCCTTTTCCCCCATTACTTGTACCTCAATATTACAAACACATAAAAATCTTTGCATGAAGTTAAATGTGAACTGTCCAAAGGCCAAGGGGAAACAGCTACCTGAAGAGCATAAGGAGTGGTTGCCAGATGTCCTTGAAGAAGAAAGATTCTATGACAGAGATACATTGTTCCTTTGCAGCGGTGCTGTTGAGCTGCTCATATACAGCTACTAGCAGTGACTGAAGACGTTCTGTCAGATTGACACAGAAGAACATTTTATTAATGAGAAGGTTGAGTTTTGGTATAGGTAAAAAATAATTTCTCCTTCTTTTTATTCCTAAATGAAAGAATATCATGGTAGCATTGTTACATGAAAAAGATTTCCCTTGAAACACACTTATATTCCAAATATGACTAGACACAGCTTTGAACCAAATTTTGGTGCAACATGTTTGTGTAGTATCATGTACCAATAATACCTGTGTGGAGTATTATACTTTGTTGAATATTCTATGCGTACATGCATCTGTATTACCTGTGAACATAAGCACATCCTTTGTGATGCATTTGAGATGTCTCCTCAAAGCCTCAGCTCTCATCTCCGCTATCCTCTCCTCTCCACCCTCCGGTTTCGGTCCTTCCTTCTGTCTTTCACCTTCCCTCTCTCCCGCATCACTCCCAGTTTCTGGTAAATTGCTGTTGCTGGCTGCATCTCCTTCCTTGCTATGATTTATGTCTGAAGGAGATTCTTCTTGGTCAGTTTGTTCAGTTTTTTCTCCGCCAGCTTTAACACCTGCACTTCTCTCATTAGACAAATCGTTTTGAGTTCTTTCACTCGCAACAGAGTCCTGACTATCTATGTGCTCCTCACTTACATTATCTGACTTTTCATGATGCTCATCAGCAGCATCTGAACTAGTCCTAGGAAAAATCGCACTTTCTCCATCTTCTTCATGAATGGAGTCAGCAGTTTCCCTGAGAACGGCATCATCGACACCATTCTCCACTTCATCTCCTGGTTTAACAATGGTCTCCCCCTCTAACTCCTGACAAAGCTTTTCTCCATCCTCTATGGCTTGTTGAATATAGGCCCTGATTTCATCTCTAACCACCCTCATCCTGTCTACCTCAGAGCCGGCATCTTCCTCATCCTTCGTTCCATTTGTCGTATCCCTAACATCATCATCCTCATCCTGGTTGTCTTTTGCAGGAGTAGCCTCATCAGAGCTGGAGGACTCCTCTCCGTTCTGAATGCCGCTGTCATCGAGGTGTCCATTGTCTTCACATGTTTCATCACCAACTGCTTCTTTGCTATCCACAGTTCCACCATGATGTCCAACTGGTTGTGGGTGAACACTCCTTCCATGGTTGCTAGGGTCCTCCAGAGAAGGAGCATCATCATCCTCTGACAACAATTCCTCCAGGATATCATCACTCATATCACTAGGAGAAAAGATCATGCTGCTGGTCTGGATTGATGGTCTTGCATCTGTGGAATCACTTTCTACACTAGAGGTGCTGTTTTCACGAAGAGCAAGCAGACGATGGGCTAACGTCTCTTCCATACTCTGGTCCAGTTCATCAGGTGTGGTGAAACCGCCCTCTGGCACTGCTCTGGGCTCTGAAAAAAAACCCCACCAACACGATTTTTTAATGTAGAAGAATTACACAATTACAGAGTTAACGGAATCTGGAGGGCGTTATGCAGGCGTTCATATCCCATCATAATCCCTATCATTATTTTGACAGCTGAGAAGATATACTTCGAAAACGCCACTTTCGTCTATAGCATATTTGAGAAGACCTATGATCTTGTCAATCCAATCCCCATAAAATTTCTCACCACTAAGTCATCAGATCAATTTGATTCAAATATAATTTCTAAGATTTCGGAACATTTTAAAATTTCTATTTGAGAGGCATTGTCACTGGCCTCATTGTCAGGCCAAACTGATATGCTTTGAGAGAGCACCTTGGAGGTTTAGTGGTTCCACATCCCTATACAGGACCATAGTTTCCTCTACATGGAGAAGTTTCTCAAGGGCCATGATTTTCGATAAATGGTGATCTGGTATCCCTTTAGAAGCTCACCTTGAAGTCTTAGTGGTTCTACATCTCTATACGGGACCACAATCTCCTCTATAGAGGGCAGTTCCTTTTGTATGAGGGGCATGATCTTGTGATAGATGGTGATCTGGTAACGCTTGAGGAGCTGGCTCAGAGGATGCTGGTCACAGGACAAGATCTCGGTGATTAGTTCATGGATCAGTTTGAGGTCACCGGGTGATTCTTGGATACGTCTACGCCATTCCTGGAGCCACGTCTTTGAGGAATAATTGAGAATGGAATCATTCCACGGTTAGCATTTGTCAACATTAGCTAGTATTCTAACAAAAGAAAACAATCAACCATGGCTTCTGGGGATAGAATGGATGAAATATTCTATTTTTGTTTATCGCATATTACAATTTGCCCCAATACTTCGAAAGTGACATTACTACAATGGTTTTTTTTGCTCTGACAGCCTAGTTCAGTAACTAATTCATTTCCAGAAGTAAAACCTGAAATGCACCACTTGAGTTGTACATGTAGGAGCTTTTAAAAGCCACAGTAACTATAGCAAAGTAATACATGTATGTATCATTCAACAAATAAATAACAAGTTTTGTTTGCATGCCTTGCTAAAATTATCATCTTTACTCTCATAAATCTTGTTATGTGATTTTGTTCCAATCATTGCAAAGTGGAATGTTGTAGCATAAGGGAATATTAGATTTGATTTCATTCATCAAGTATATTTTAGAACATGAATGTATAACAGTGAAAGGAAAATATACTTTGGCAGGATAACCAATGAATAATTAGCTTATTCCCAGCAAGTTCCTATTGCATTTATAAAAAAGCAATCCAAATAACTCTAGTCCCATACCTTGACATTCTCGTACTCTAGGATACTAGCATAGACTGTTCTGAGTTCCATCTCTTCCTTGGTAGGCTGTCCGCTGGATGAGAACCTCTGGGCAGCCTGCTCCTGGAGACGTTGCTGACGTTCCTTGATCTTCTTAGCAAGCTGGAAGTGGCAGTGGGATCGGTTAAGGAGAGAATTACTTGTCTATTCAACTTTCAAGATCTTTGAAATCAGACTTATGACTTATGCAATGCTTAACAAGTTCATCTAATCATCCCATCTTGTAATATTCAAATTGAATCAAGTGATTTCTGTAAATTTCAGATGATTTATGTATTGTTACTTGATCAGTATATTGAGCACTTTCAGAGGTGGACATGTACATAATACAAATGTTTTTTTTTTTTTTACTGTTTACTAATATCATTCCGATGATTTTCTTTATGACAAAAATTTATATGTTTGTTTGTAGTTTCACTGATATTGCTCTAATACTCCGCTACGTGTTAAAATGAGTTATATTTCAATCTGCTTTGGTACCAAAACCATGTTCACTTTAGTATGAATCAACATCATCAAGGGACTTACACCCATACTCCTTCTCCTTTTTAGTGGACAAAAATAAACCAGTCTTCAACTACCATATCACAGGTATTCCTGTCAAATTTCAAAAAATCTCTATTTTCTAGCAGACCGTATGTTTTATTTCAAATCTGCAGAGATCTTATTTCCATCATTCATTAATACACAAAGCTTTACAAAATAGTGTCATGTTCCGTCTACAGACAGTGCAGAAACCAAAACATGAGAAATGTCAAGAAAACTGCATTACACAGCTTTACTGAAAGGAGGTATCTTCTGAATGAAATAAATAGATTCGGTATTGGTGATTAAGCTCTCCAGCAAATAATGGCCTAGATTCTAGCTTTCAACTCTTTAAACTGTAAAGGATACACTGGCTTCCCTGGCCTTGGCTATGGCCATATTTTCCATCAGCCGTCTCTGGAATGTCAAATTCTGGATAACACAAGAAAGGGCAATTATGGTTAAAACATAACATCACATCTATTCACAATAAAGCCAAGTAAGTATAAAATCAAAGTGAAAAGGCAGCATTTTTATTTGTTTGGTATACATTTCTTTAAAATTTACACATACGATACCAGTCTTTTAAAAAGGGAATTCTGACATACCTACCATCACTGAAGTAGTCAACATGACTGAATGCTTTGAACTGACTGTAAACAGTCAACCAACTGTAAAACTGGTCAACAGAGAAGCTCTTTTTGTTCCAGACCAAACCATTAAACCAAAACACCAATAAACTATAAAAATAAAAAACCTACTAGATACGTGTACAGCTCTGCAGATACATGTAATATGACTTTACTTTTAATCAAGTAGGCTCATCCAGTCAAGTCTCACTAAAACTTCATGTTTGAAGTACAGTGTTGTGTCAAAAAAGTTTAACAGTAACATACTGTCAAAGTATAATACAAGTATCTCGGTATAACATACTTACATGATGTGACACATGATTCCACACTTCCTATTCTATAGAATGAGCTAATTCGGCAGTGCATCTAACTTTTAACAAGGGATATTGTTTGGACATGCTGGTATATCATCCATAACTTTTGATGCTTAATCAACCAGCAGGTCTTTTTTATCCTGGTAGTCTAACAAGGCTTTTTAAAGGTACATGTATTAGATAGTTTTGGGAAGCCCTCAAAAACTTTTTGTGAGATTTCTTTGATTTTACTTAATAAATAGCAGGGTACTAACATAACTAAGATGCTGTGAAGTTTTTTCCTCAAGTGAAATATTTATCGAATTAGAGGTGAAAAGAATAAAAATCCCTGGCCAAAAAAGAGGGGATGTAAATTCGAACAACGGCCACACACATTACTCACACGAGGATTGCTGTGTGTTATAGAATACGCTACACATAGTGCGAAGCGCTGGGTTTAGTGTGTGGGGAACCTTCGGGTGGATATGGTCTCAGCGTGAGGCAGTGAAAAGCCGTTACCAAGCATTTCTTACAGATATTTACACTAAAATTTGTTCAAAATCGTGAATGGAATGTTAAATAATCTCATGTGCCTTATGATAAAAGGAGAATAGTATGTGACTATGTTAGATAAGTTTCTTGCCAGTATGATTTTTGCTACTGAGACTGTCTATGAGCTTTAATGGATTATAAAATATGCTTTATCATTCCTTGCAATCAAATACTCATTAAAGAGTGGTATAGACAAATGTTATTGAACCATAAAAATTACATGTATAATAGTTTCCTTTTTTTATATACAATATTAAATTCATCTTTTAAACAAACATTAAACATTTAGGAGTGAAAATGTATGAATTCTTTTGTTCAGGCTGCATGTCTTATACATTACTCGATACTTGAATAAATATCATAAAACTGCAACAAAAAGAATCTAATGTGGTGAATAAATGCAACACACACATGTGAATCTTCTTTGCTCTGTAATCAAAATCGATATTTTTCCCATGTGACATCTCATGCACTTTAACACTCATCATCACCGCAAAAAGATTCTGTGCCTAACCAGGGCCCTGCTTCATAAAACTCGTTATCAATAACAAGTTACAATAATTGTTATTTAGCTACTGAAATCGTTGTATTTGATTGGCTGAGAGCAAATTTGCCATAGAAATATGGCAGTTGTTATTGATAACAAGTTTTATGAAACAGGGCCCTGAACCCTAACTCTGTACCTTTGACAAAATAGACATGTAGAGGTGTTGTGGTCTAGTGGATAAGTCAGCGGACTGAAGATCACAAGGTACGCGGTTCAAATCCCAGCCCGGCACTAATGTCCTTTGGCAAGACATTAATCTACATTTGCCACTCTCCACCCAGGTGCTAATTGGGTACCCGGTAGGATGCGAAGGTCAATGTGATTGGATTAGCATGTGCGCGCTCGTAAAAAGGCGACTGGCTGGAATGCTCCCCAGGGAGTGGAGATTGTGCACTGTGATGTGCGGGATGGTATACTTGAATCCAGTGACCGGGGTAATAATGATAATGTAAGCGCTTTGGTATATTCTTGTAAAGCGCTTTATAAGCAACCGTTATTATTATTATTATTATTATTAAAATAAAACCCAGGGGCAATGTGGCTGGGGCACGTGTCTGATAACCAGCAAAAAACCCCTTTGAGCAGCATAAATGGACACTTCATGAGGTCCTTAACTTCAAATATGCCTTTAAAGATAAAGTTGAGTTCTGGTCAAAGAATGCAATTACATTGTGAAAGAAACTGTCTCAAAGCAATTGGGACAGGTTGATCATGTTTTAATAAGAATTGGTGTATTCTGTCAGGTTTTAGAATCATCAAAATTATAAGAGAATGACCAAATCTCGTTGAAAAGCACAAGCACTGCACACAGAAATAGGTATATGGGACTGCATACACACTGCGGGATGAATGTTCGGCCCGAACATTTCAACAATTTTCTTGTCAAATTTTGAATGAGAGCAATTGAGGAGCAATCCTTTTCAGGGGACATTCCTACTATGATGTTCTTCAAAACTGACATTTATAACATGAATGAGAAACTCACAAATTATTATTCACCTTTTCTGGAACTCAACCTTCTAAGTGTAATAAGCTTAGAAGCCTTATCATGGTTTGACCTAATTCAATGTTCTTAGCACATGAATAATACATGGTAGAGAGGAAGTAAGACAACTCAACACTTGCTTCCTCTCATTACAGAAGTAGATCATTAAACCACATCTTGGTGAGGAACAAAAGGTGACAAAACCACAGAGAAGGAGGAAGAAAGAGTCATCAGGGATTAAAAGAATGTCGTTCATCAATGGGGACAGTGTGTGTGAGAGAGAGTGAGAATGAGTGAGGAAGAGGAAAATACAGAGAAAATGGAAAAGAGAGGGAGAGAGAGAGAGAGAGAGAGAGAAAGGGGAAAGACATTAACCCCCACCATGCCGTGGGCGGCAAATCCCGCTCAAATAGTGGAGTGTTGAACATTTCGTTTAGACTCAGAATGGCTTGAAAATTCTTCCTCATATTTATGTATGTACAGAAAAATGTTCCTTCAATATGTTTATTCTTGTGCAAGATATATATCTTTGCCCAGTTTGCTCAAGAAAAAACTTATTGTAAGTTAATATTTAACTCTTGAAAGTTTATTTTTGACAAGTGCTCAAAAATCTGGTGGCATGAATAAAAGAGACTACAATACACAATACTCTACTATATTTGTGTAACTAGGCATCTCGATTTGTAAAAGTTTAGTTTTAAGCCATGCAATTTAAAAAATCCGAACTGACATGAGACTGCCTTTTCACAGTTCACGATAGATTCTTTCAGCAAAAATGGCTGTTCATGGCAATTCAGGGAGGCATGCTTTTTAAGGGAATGAAACAATAGAAATAAATTAAAGAAAAAAATTGTGAAAAGAGTAAAATGCGTCATAGAGAACTGAAATACAGGACAAAAAAAATGGAAAGTAGAACTTCTATTTCAAATTAAAGACAAAAAGAGAAGAATAAAAGTCAGATCATGAATGGACGAGAAATTCCAAAAATAAGAAATGGACACCTTACCACAAGACTCTTGTTCTTGCTAGTAGTATGCATCTTGTTCAATCTGCTCCTGTAAGCTGCCATCAGTTTTCTGTTCTCTCTGTACGCCTTCTCTAATGGTCCAAGAGCCTCATCACTGCAGAAAACAATTTGATTTTTTCATCACTTGACTCTTACCACACGACTGAAGTCATTGCTTTTGAATTAAATGAAAGAGTTTGCAGTTAAAAGAAAATTATGTGTCATCATATACTAATGGCCATTGATCACTGAGCCAAGTTTCAGTCTTTCAAATCACTGATAAATGAACAGTGAAATATAGCAGAGACATTCATTGAATCTCACTTACATGTAGAAGATAAAAAAAGGTGACAATTTCAAATTTGTCATGAAGCAAGCACTGCCGTGAGTTAAGGAAGCAATATTGTCCTACAGCATACAAATACCTATGTACATGTATGTCCTAGTAGTTGCATGCTTTGGTGGACTGCAACAACAAAAAGAGTAACAACAACAACAAAAGAATCAACTTCTCTTCTTTCTTTTTCTTATACCATAGATACTACATGCATATGCTTCTGCTTGTACTGTGATACTACATGTAAGCAGCACATTTGTCAAACTCTCTGCTTTTGGTCGGCAAAGCTATAAATGGCTTGGTCACAAGTCTCACTTTCAAAACTCTGAAAGAAATATCTTCAAAGATGACATTAGACATCCACATATTTTCATCATTGCTTTTTCTTTCAATATGGCATTCAAGGACAAAGAAATATGTTCATTCAGACATTAATAAAAGTAAGAAAGAAAAAAAAATATACAGAAGAGAACCAATTACCAAATTACCAATAATAATTACCAGCAAGATAAAAAGTAACTCCTAAATGTATTTGTACATTTAGACGTTTCAAGCAATTCCTACATGTAAGTATCCTTGCGAGAGGTTTAAAGTCGGCACACTGGCAGTGATCTCCTTAAGAGCCATGAGCCAAAGACTGTCCACGTGTCAAGCATCCAACATCAAACAACAAAGAAGAAAAAAAATGCTTCTTCGTGCCTTCAATCGCTCACATGAAAATTTGGTTACACTGATTCGGACGAGTCATCGAACGCCTAGGTGACGGTCGACGATACGATGTCTGACAATCACGAGATCAGACGAAGGACTGAGTGAATCATTAAAGATGTACGTAGGGGAAATAGACCTGCATTCTTCACAGGAAAAGAGACACAGCAGTCAGGAGGTTATTACCCCCCCCCCCCCCCCTCCTCCTCAATCACTCTTAAACTTCATTTGATTTCTCTCTGGGGATTGGGGAGGGTTTGTCAATGGCTAGCTTTATTTACCCCTGGGATACAATACAACATTCCAACCTACATGTACAGTGTATCTGTCACAATCTGGCCAACAAGCTATTACAATCAAAAGGGATTAAAATTATGGATGTGCCCCTTCCCCCCCCAAAAAAACAAAACAACAACAACAAACAAACAAACAAACAAACAAACAACAACAACAAAACAAACAAACAAGGGGAAATTCTGTTAATCAGATTTCAATATATATTGTACATGTACATGTAGCTTTTTTTTCTCCAAGTTAGTTTTAATTTTTTTTTCCTGATACATGTACCTGTACATGTATATCATAACAGACTAGTGGCCTCTTCACTTTGTTTGCACTTAATTCTACCAAGCCCTGAAATTCCTGATATTTAGACAGGGTGACTCACTATCACCAATTGTGGTGGTCTTCCATGAGGTCCTGTTTGGTAACTGGAATAAAAAATCATGAATATAAACTATGATATAGTGTATATTCATGATTAAAACAGCAACAAAACATAATATTCAGAATATACCTGTAACAGCAACAAAAAAAAAAAAAGAAAAAGATTATAGATGATAATATTTTGTATATCCGTGTGGCGCGTAATAGATGTGTTTTTTCAACAAAATGTAAATTTGCATATTTGCTCTAATACATGTATCTTAATATATCATTACATGCACAATGTATATAGACGGTAATTAGTTTTTAGATCCGATGAAAAGTAACCATGTATATACATTTTTTTTTTTAAAGGCATCATATAGTTTTGGAAGTTCATAAACAAAGTATAGAGACTATTTTGGCTCAATACAGAACAGTATAGAAATTGAACGTACACACGGAAATAGCAGTAAAAATACAAATATATTTATTACTGATAATGAATGATATCATTCATTCAATTTGAAAAGGATTATGTCATCATACATTTTGGGGCTAAGATTCCCTCGCTTAAGAGCAATTAAATGATGCAATCTGCATTTTAAAAATTGAAAGTATGACTGATGAAAAGAAAAGTTTTCTCCTAGCATTCGACCGCGTCTTTTTGGTGGGCTTGTTACAAATCATAAGCACGCCAAAAAGACACACAAATTATGCGACATTTTTGTTGTTGTCTTGGCATGTTGCCAAGCTCTCGCTTGACTGGATTACACCAAAGCTTTGAAGTACGTGATCATCACAATCAAGGGAAAAGCATAGAGGAAAAAGATCATTGAAATAATTCTCCATCAACGACTGACAGTGTTGTAGTCATCTGATTTTGATTAGATTAGCAAGAAAGGGGGAAACCCCTTCTTGATGTCCTCAGAGATTCAGGAGAAAACTTGAAGGAAGAATTAATTGACTACACACTAATCTGTGTATCTTGTGTAAAGGTTGATAGGGGGTCATTGTGATTAGTGAATCCTTTCTGGGTCGATATTGTATTGAACATGTTTGAACATTGGAAAGCTTGTCTTTCTTTCTGGACATTCAGAACTGGTTTCCTTAATTCTGAAGTATATTTAGATAATTTTCATAAAACAATGTTTCTACAAAGAAGAATAATGAGAAAAGGTCACTAAAATAGACAATTCTTTTTCTTGCAAAGGGGTATTTGGGGCAGTTTGCAAAGTTTGCAAGGTTAAACAATTTAGATGGCCTATTCGCTAGCACGAGTAGCAATGACAATGTTGATGTAGATTTAGTGTCATTGACACATGTATGGAAAACACGTACCAATCACCTGAAAAAGTAATTTGTGTACAGCTAGAAAGTATAAAATCAACCTCAAAGAACTTTGTCTGGTATTCTATAGGTCAACAATGAGTATTACGGAAATAAAGGATAACATGAAAATGCTCGCATGGAACCGAACTCCAAGTTTGGTTCCACGTGAGCCTTTATCTTGGCGAGCGCGTACGGGTGCGTTGAGTAGTCTACTCACGAGTCGCTTTTACGCTTATAGAGAGATGTCAAGAAAACTGCATTACACAGCTTTACTGAAAGGAGGTATCTTCTGAATGAAATAAATAGATTCGGTATTGGTGATTAAGCTCTCCAGCAAATGGTAAATTTACATTTTTTCTCTTTGAATTTTGCAAAAGGACCTACATTGATGTCATTTCACGGTGACATTGCATCAGGAAAAAGTAATTCACTGGTCAATTTTTAACTATGAGTCACAAAATTTTCATTGCAAGATTCCTCTATTCACATAAAGTGTCTGAAGATTTACAGTCCAATAGGTGTCCACAATATCTGATATCACACCAATAAGAATCATCTGCACTCAATAATGCCAATAAATACATGAAAATATTATCAATGAAAGCATTATTTTAGTCCTACAATATATCTAGGACGCTTTATTCTTTTAAGTGAAGTATTCTGAAAATTGTGATGATGGTTAGAGCATTCCCTGCTTTCTTCCCAAAAGTTAAAAGGATTCTACGTATATAGAAAAAGACCCAACTGCATCAAAAATACTTAAAGTTTTTATTTTCCCAGATTGTAATCATAACTCTCAAATATACACTCAACATGTAAATCATTTTTAGAAAACAAAGACCCATTCCTCAGAAAAGAAATAAAGAAAATGAAAAAAATTGGTAGTATCCCAGTGAACAAAATCTTACCTTTGCTGGTTTGGAGATGGATTTGGAACAGGCAAGCTCTGTTGACCGGGCAGCTGAACGGTGGGTCGTACCACTGCTACATGGGTGGGTGCAGCATGTGAGAAGGTGGAGGGGACAGCTGGGAACATGGATGGGCTGATGCGACCAGCTGGGATCGATGATGACATTGATGATGGAGGCGTAGGCGAAGGTGATAGGGTTGCTGTCTGGTAGGTGTGTAGAAAGGGCACATTTGTTGGAGTGGATGTCCCTTCTGTATGAAATAGAAGGGAACAAAATGTGAAGGTTTTACTAATAAAATTGCCTTACAGGACATCAAACACTACACACAAATGCACATCTATACAAATTATACATGCATGTAATATTTTAGTCAAAACAGAATACCTTCATTATCATGTACATGTACTTACTGTGGCTTTAGTTTTAAATCCTAACTGAATCACAAAAATTATGTCAAAATAATGTCTCTTCCTCCGGGTATTTTTTCATCGAATCTCCTTTCTAAAAAAAAAAAAAATGCTTTTCTTCACCTTCCCAATCTTGATTTTATTCTAACAACTACAGTATCTTATCTCCTCGCTCTCTTTCTTTCTTTAACCCTTTCAGGACAGGAATTATTCAAGGGCTAAATTGATCACTTTTTGTTCTTCAAATTGGCAACAATGATATTTTCCATTAGTGCTACATGGTTCTAATATCATTGAAAACAATATACAGGTTAGAAATTGTGTCGAAGAGTTGAAAAAGTTGCCAATTTTGAGAAAAGAACAATGATTTCAAACCTCTCAATGTGTTACCAATTTAAGGATTTCAAAGCTTATTCTTGTTTTTTAAATTCCAGTAATCAAACGCAATGGGTGGTGCAACAAAAATTGACATAATGTGTGCAGAAAATTTTGCTCTTTCTACTCATGGATCTGGTATATTTTTTTGAGCTCTGAATCAAAAGTTATTGAGCCAAACCACAAAATGTGGTCAATTGTCTTGAAAGGGTTCATTCTTCATCTATAACACTTTCATATCTCAAGCAAAGACACCTGACAAAGATGTTAACCTGTGGACTACTGAATTCTTACATTCCCACAGGGTTAGTACAGGGCCCATCTGGTTCCAGTTGGCAATGGGTTAAAGGGGACTAATCACCTACAAAAAAAACTTGTGTACAGCTAGTATGCATAAGATCAACCCCAAAACTTTACCTATAGGTCACTGCTTAGGGAGTATGAAGAAATAAGAAATCACATAAACCCCAGCAGATGGAAATGGGTTCCGTGTGCTTGCGTGTGCCTAAGGGCATACATAAGTAATTCATCCGCTCACAGTGCATATCAAAATTGAATAAAGACATTCATATAACATTGAATAACTGTCTCCTGTAAATTTAAAGAAGGTAAATAATGTTTAATAGACATAGGGTTCTCGATTTCACTGCTAGGCTGGAGTGAGTTTGTCTTTGTGTACTTTTAAAGGGTTTACATCATCTCAGTGTATTTCCACTGTTTCAGCCTGCAAGTCAGCAAAAGTTATGTTTAGCTGTGTTTCAGCCTTCATAAATTCTGTTATCGCCGGGAAAATGTCCACATAATGCAACTCATTCAGGAGATTTTTATATTTTGTCTCTACTCCAGGGTCGGACGTGAAACCGTTCTCGGAAATGATTCGTAGGTCCAGATGAAATGAGTTAATTATTTGTTTACTATCTGAACCGAATTCCACCTCAACGTTTTCAAAACATATATATATTTTTTTATTATTGTTGATGTAAAAAGGAGTGAATGGGAGCCTGAATTACTTATGTGAGCCCCTATGGGTGTATATTAAGCAGTCTACCCACAGGTCCCCTTTACCTTCATTTACAGAGTATATTGAAACTTGCAATTTCTCTTTACAAAGATATATTTGAAGCTGAAATTTTACACAAATCTGCATAAAACCCAAACCATTCGAAGAAAAATATTTTCCGGTGATTGGCTCCGCTTTTAACATGTTCTTTAGAGAACAACTATATGTACTTGTACCTACCTATGTTGTTCATCATATCAGCCACACGTTCACTACATTGCTGAGCAAGTTTAACCATCTTCATCGATGCTTTGGTCTTTAGGTTTACTGAACCAGTTTGGGAAACTGGACATAGGGAAAAGAAAAGAGAGACAGTAAGTACTGCAGAAGCAAAGCACGAAACTTGATTAAGATGATATCATGACACAGTGGTGGATCTGGGGGGGGGGCGGGCTCCCTCCCCTGGGACCAAAAAGGGGCCCAAAAATGCTGAGGACCTTTTTTTTTTTTTTTTTTTTTGCTTGTCAGAAAATTTTGTAAAGATTGAGCCCCCTCCCTCAAGAAATCCTAGATCCACCACTGTCTTGACATGTACATGAAATCTAGAATCACATACCAATAATCCAATTTTTAAGCTAACTGGAGTTGTGCAATTGCATTTATAACAATTATGACAACTGCAAATACAGTCTATACCATATTATTTATGTTGGTTAATCCATGGACTAAATGGATCAAATTACAGTGTACAAGAATATGGGCTACTAACTACATGTACACATACTGTAGTTAAGTGAACTTACGCCACAATTTGATTAGTTCTTATCAGGCCAATCTGACCACATCCAACGAGCATCAATCAAAGTTCAAAGTTTACATCTTTTATTGCAGTGGCAGATTTAGGGGGGGGGCACTTCCAGCCCATGCCCCCCCCCCTTTTGAAAGTAAAGAGTCCTCCTTTTGAAACTGTTAATATTTTTTTTTTTGCCTTTTTCTTTTGCTTGTCAGAGAATTTCGGGGGAAAACTGGACCCAACAATTATGATAACTTTTTCATTTTTAAAAATTTTTTGCTTTTAAGAAAATTTTTGAAGATTTTTGTGGCCCCCACCCCCTTTTACAAAATCCTGGGTCCACCCCTGCCTGATTGTATGAAAAGTCGGTGTAAAAGATTGTATAACATTTAAAACATGTCCCCACAATATCTTAAAGGGAAATCCAACCTTTATAGCAAGTTGCTTTGAAAGAAAGAGGAAATATCAGAGAAGCAGATTGGTGAAAGTTTGAACGAAATTGGACAAGCAATAAGAAAGTTATGGATTTTTGAAAGTTGTAATCACTATGCATATGGGAATTTCAAATTGGCCGAATAGGTAATGTCACTGTGATGTAGCTGTGGACAACTCCCTCATTCGCTCTAACACACAAAAGGACTAAAATGTCACTTTTTTCCAAAAATGCATTACTCAGTAGGATCTTTTCGTTCATGAGGACCTATAACAATATGCTATCTCCAATATATTTTGAGTACTTCCCCGAGGGTAAAAGCGCCTCGAAGAAAACCGCAAATTAATGATATTTTTGTGCACGACAAATGGGAGAGTTGTCCACAAAAATGTCACAACTGACTCACCAATTTGCCAATTTGAGATTCGCATAGATGTAGTGATCTCATTTTTCAAAAATCCATAACTTTCTTAGTCCTAGTCCAATTTCTTTCAAACTTTCGCCATCCTGCTTTTCTTATTTTTCTGCTTTCACACATATCATCTTATTATCAAGGTTGGATTGCCCTTTAATGTAAATGAAACTAGGAGTATTTCTCTCTCCATCATAGATTGTGGGTATTCATATAAATTCATCAGTCTATTTTAATAAGAATGTACAATACTGTACAATACCTTTAGCTCTTGCATCTTGTAATAGACATTGTGAGATGTACTGCATACAGTTCAGGTAATGTAAATATGCATCCTGGAAAGAGAATCACAACATCTTCCATAAATTTAACAGCCATATCATACATGTATATCAAATCCATAAATTCATGAGATTATTTGATTTGCATCACAATACGCTTTTTTAAACATCCAGCAGTATAATTTACATGTATTTGCAGTTTGAGACTGAATTAATGCATTGTATTTTACAGTAATATGTACCTGAACTTGAAAATTCTTTCCAAATATACTAATTGAATTGTCAAAAGTCGTGGCAGGATTTGGCAGTTAAACGCAGTTTTAGGTTCATCAAATCAATTTTGACAGCGATAATAATGCTAGAGAACAGAATTTACATTATACATGTATTGCATAAGGCAAGTACGGCATGAATACGTCGCACTTTGGCAAGGTTTCTGTGAGGCTTCCATATGTTGGCACACATTGCACCATTGGTGATCCTTTCCTTCATAATTACAGGGAAGTAAATTTTTCACTGTAAAAATATACAAGTGCAAAATGTGAATAGATAAAGCAAACAAATTAAGGTCTAAAGTTAAACCATTCAATACAGCACATACATGTACATTGTACATACATGTACATGTAGTTACACATACATGTAGCTACCACTGCATCTACCAAATATTTGTAATGGCACAAAACAACATTTCCTGTCTCCTTCCTACATGTACAATGCGTTGCACACATGACTACATGTATATATGGCTAAATGCCAAGGGCAAGTGAAAGTAAACATCCAATTTTGTATTCAGACAGATTGACTAGACAAAAGAATGGAATAAACATCTATAAATTATCTGAGCCTCATTCTTTTTCTGCAAACAGATAAGTTAATTTTGTTGCTCCTCTTGAGAAATTTGTTTTTAACAATATTTTCGTACACATATAGCACAGGCCCCTAAATGTACATGGTAGACAAGCATGCAAATATTGTTAAAATTTAATTTCTGAATGGGTACCAAAGCAACTCGCCATCTGCGTTCTTCTGGCAAAAGTCTTCTTTTCTTGCAAAAAAAACAGAAATCATCTCTTACTCTCAATGACCTGATACACACAAAACCTATTGAAGCCTATTCAGCAGCTAAAGTTACATGTACGTACATGTATGTTGGAAGACAAGCTTACATGTATCTGAATAAGCTTGTACATGTAGTGATCATAACCTTGGATGAGTGGGGTATTATGTATGAAGGAATTAGAGGATACCTGGTCCTGGTAGCATAAAACCCCTTGCACATGTCGCACCGAACCCAAGTCTCATGCTGACTTGGGTTCTGTGAGGGTGTGGGTGCAGGATGTGCTCTGAGTTGTCTACTCACAAGTCATAATAGAGCAGTGCTTCTCAACCCGTGGGCTGTGAATCCTTCTCAGGTGGGCCTCGAGGTCGGCCAAATTTTTTTTTCAAAATAGAATAAACAAAGAATGTGTCTGATCTTACATAACACAGCTGGAATTCAGCTATATATTGTTAAAATGTTCTAAAGATTTCTGTTTTTAAGAAATGGGGGGGGGGGGGTGAGGGGGTAAGTAGTGCACTAAAGCTACGCACTTTGTTTCCAGCGGTTAAAAAGTCATTTTATTCATTGGTTGATGCAAATTTCTTAAAATATCTTGGTTCTACATATTTTGAAGTTAAAACGCTGAAAAGATTATGACGGAAGAAGGTAAATATACAGTACATATTTTCGAGTCAATTTCGATGCGGTGTCAAATTTTGTTCGACAAATGAAAGGGTCCTAAAGCTACGCACACGTAATAGATGAATGCAAATCTTGATTTTGGTGCTGAATGATGTGAATGTTACTTTGATTTCCTAATAGTGATAATATCACCAAAAATAAAGAAAAATTACTCATTCTTTTTGGCAATTGTAAATGATTTTTTCGTTGCTCAGTTACACCAAAACTTTGGCCATTTTAGCGCGGTGAAAACAGATCGCGAGGTGAACGCATATATGCACACATGTACACACTCTCATTATCTCTTTCTATATATTACATCAATTTCGCTAAGTTTTGTAGCTTAAAATGTCGTTTGACTACATGGAAAAGCTGTGTAACGATGCAAGGCATCGTTATAAAGTGAAATTGGACGCAGTTGGGCTGGAAAAGTACCCTTGGCCTTCCAAGCATCCAGCAGATGTTTGGATAGATGATTCAAAGTGTGAAGAGAGAGAAAAAAATGTCTCAAAAGAATGCTTGATTGTGAGTGAGTGAAAAAGTGGAAGTATATCAAATAAAATTATTATGTGAGTGTTGATTGAAATCATTGAAAGGATCAAGAGTAATTAATGTATAAAGCTAAGGAGATTTAAGAGAGATGGATAAGAGCAATGCGAGGCAGGCCGGTGATATATCTACTGCGGGGAAGTGGCGGCGGGGGCCTGTTGGCCGGGTGCCCCACGGTCAAATTTTCACACTTATTTTTCACTATTACTTTTCTATTCCTCCTTATTATCCTTTTTCTAAATAAAATATTTCTCCTTTCCCTCTTTTTATTCATTTTCTTATCTCTCTGGCTTGATGCTGCAACTTGATTCTTCTCTATACCTTCCCTCTACATTTACTCTTTTTATTTTTCAATTTCTCAAAGATCAAAATAAATTGTATAATACGTATAAGAGCATCATGCTGATTGTAAGGTTAAGAAAGAATAAATAAGAGCATCTATGAAGATGGACTCAGGGCAATTAGCGCTGTGAGGGTGTGGCACAGCGACAGGGGTGAGGGTGGAGTGCCCCCAAATCAAAACTACTCTTATTCCCTTTCTCCACTGTGTCCAATTCCTTCATCTTTCCATTTGTCTTTTACTTTTCTAAACTGGTTCTCTCTTTCTTCTCTCTTTTTAAGTTTTTATCACTCATTCATTCATTGTTTTCAGTATGCAACTTGATTTCTCTAATTTCTCTATTGTTTCACTCTTCAAAAAAAAAAAGTTTCTTCCTCTTCCTCTCATCTCACTCATTATCTTTTTTTTTCTTAACAGAAACATCTTTATCTGAGGTACTGCTCTTGACTTCGCAATAACAAAACATGTACATAATATTTAAACAACAGATGATGAACAAAGAATAATTTTGATAGGACATAGTGATAAAACAGGTTTAGAGCAATTTAATATTTTTCCATTGGTTATGAAACTTTTATAAATTTGTTATTTTTAATATACATGTAGATGTAATATTCAAGAGAACGATATATCATAACATGCATTTGAAATAGCTGATTGATGATATGCCATTTTGCATTTGCTGGAAAACATATAGGCCTAGTATTTGGCATATAAAATAACGAAAATGAAATTAAACTCCAACACTTCCATAAAATCCAAACAAGTGGTTGATTTTAGTCCGGGTAACTTTGTCATCAAATGTTGGACGTCCACAATAAATTCTTTTGATGATTGGGCAATTCCAAAATAAATGTACTATACTTATTTCCTTGTATTTGTAACTTTCTCATAGTTATATCACCAAAGAGAGTGAAAGGAAATGATATACCAATATAATAGATTTAATCATTTATAACAGAGCTTCAGAATTTATAAAGAAATCAATCCTCAAATCGAATAATTTCCCCACTTGGCCACGATTGTCACAGTGCGAGTGACATGAACTGAAAGTGAACTGAAATTTATTTTATTTTTCCCGAAATGTTAAATGAAAATACAAATATGATTTGCTGCCCCACTTGGCCACGATTGTCACAGTGCAGTGAGAGTGCCTGAACTGAAAGTGAACTGAAATTTCTTTTATTTTTCCCGAAATGTTAAATGAAAATACAAATATGATTTGCTGCACAGGCCACAGTACAGGCATTTTGCTGGGCTCCATCGACCAACTGTTTTGGTCAGTTTTTAACCATGTATCACGTCTTTCTGGAGATTTCTTTCGAGAAAGAAACTTGTAGAATGACAATTTGTCTCCTCGTTTAATTTGGAGCACTAAAACTCAGAAGACAGACGACGCTGTATACATGTGTATGAACTATAGTGAGTGGAGTGGTAGTTATGCCGACACGTACCCATGCATGGCTTCTATATATTTCATGAGCAATGCGTATCGAGCACTGGTATCGAGCACTTATCCAATGAACAAGGTTATAATATAACCTTGTCCTCCCAAACCAATATGGTAAATTGGTAATGGTGAAAACACATAAGGGCAGCCCTCTACTGCTGTAGGCTACTACTGCCAGCCACAGTAAACAAATGCAGATTTCCTCTCCCCACAGAGAGAGGGCAGCAGTACAGAAGGATCAATCAGTCTCAACAGAAAAACAGAATGAACACAAAATTTGATGCTTAAAATTCCACATTCCCAGAATCATTGGTTTAGCTGGTCACCAAACAAGAGGGACTTTAACAGACAACTTGCTGGTAAGTAATATTTTGAGTTTCACTATTTTGATCTGATATTTTGGCTGGATATATTACAGCAGGTTGCAGCTGTATAGTTTCAAGTGGGGCTGAGTGGTTCAGACACACGAGTGGTATCGAGGTGACGCTCCGATTCCAAGGGGCTTTGTTTTCCACTCGCTCTGACCCGAGGTCACGAAAGTACCCGGATGTACCGAAAAGTTGCGTCTTCTTCTTCTTCTTCTTCCGTTGAGTACAGTCCTCTTTGCAGAGTATAGTCGTACTTGATTGTTGAGGCCGCAATCACAAGAACACATGACATTGAGTGCAGTGAAAAAGAACTAGGCTACTGTGCGAGTAAAAAGATGCGTCTCAACTGGAGAGCTAACGGAGGGTGAGTGGTGCAAGACGGCTCCGGAAAGATTCAGTAGACGGAGCCGAAACCACTGTTGCAGGCAGGACATTCCACAAGCAGATAGCGCTGGGGAAGAAGCTGTACTGGTAGGAAAGGATTCTGCAGTGTTGTTGTTTGAATTGTAGGTGATGTCCTCTGGTTGAGTCGGAAGAAGGGTACAAGAAAGGCGGCGCAGCTGGAATGGCAATTAGTCCATTGACAATTTTATACAGCATGATGACCTTGCTGTGGGCTCGTCGTTCATGGAGAGTTTGCCACTGTAGATCTTTCAGCATTTGTGTGACACTGCTCTGTTGGTTGTAGTCAGCCTTCACAAATCTGGCTGCACGCCGCTGGACCATTTCGATCTTGGAGGTTAGCTCTTTGGTATGAGGGTCCCAAACTGAAGAAGAGTACTCAACAATTGGGCGGACATAGGTCTTATATGCTTGCTCCTTTATGCTAGCAGGGCATTTCCTCAGATTGCGTTGAAGGAAGCCAAGTGTGCTGTTACTCTTCTTACAGATGGAGTGAACATGAGGTTTCCAGCTGAGGTTTCGGTGGAGGATGACTCCGAGGTACTTTGCTTCATCAAGCGTACGGAGGGCGGTCCTATGGATGGAATAAGGGAATGCTCCGATGATAGGCTTTCTCTTGTTTGAAATCCTCAGCACCTCACATTTGTCGACATTAAAGGACATGAGCCATTTCCTCTCCCATTCCTGAACATTTGCGAGATCCCTATGTAAGGACTCAATGTCATCATTGGAATTAATTGTTCTGTATAGGAGGGCATCATCAGCATAGAGTCGAATGGATGAGGAGACACAATCGGGGAGGTCGTTGATGAAAATCAAGAACAGAAGGGGACCTAAAACAGTGCCCTGAGGTACTCCCGATGTGACGTTGGTGATGTTGCTCTTCTTCCCCTCAAGTAGGACTTGCTGGGTTCGCCCTTGGAGGAAATCCCGAATCCATGAGAGTAGTTGATCTCTGACTCCATAGTGCTTCAGTTTAAGAAGAAGACGCTCATGGGGTACCCGATCGAAGGCCTTTGAAAAATCAAGGAGGATGGCATCAATCTGTTGCTTATCTCTGAGTCCTGTCGCAAGGTCATTTACCGTTACAAGAAGCTGTGACTCACAAGATCGTCTCTTTCTAAAGCCAAATTGACAGTCTGTTAGGAGGTTATGTGTGTCCAGATGATGCATGATTTGGCTGTGTATGATGTGCTCTGCGATCTTACAGATGATAGAAGTTAGGGAGATGGGTCTGTAGTTCTCCGCTCTGTGCTTGTCACCCTTCTTAAAAATGGGGACCACGTTGGCTACTTTCCATTCATGAGGAATTCTTCCCTGTTTGAGTGAGGCATTGAATAGGAGGGAAAGAACTGGAGCTAGCTCACTTGAAACTTCTTTCAGCAGGTACGCAGGCAGGTTGTCAGGGCCACAGGCTGTGTGGGGTTTGAGGTTGGCAAGAAGTTTCCTAACCCCTTCGCTGTCAATAACAAAGGCAGGAACTGATGGGTATGGGCTTTCTCCGAGGTCTGGTAAATGTGATGCATCCTCACGGGTGAAGACTGAGGCAAACTGATCATTAAGTAGGTTGGCCTTGGCTGAGGAGTCACATTGCAATACACCATCCTTCAGCAGGGGTGCGACACCAGCATTCTCGCACCGAGTGTTCTTTATGTACGACCAAAACCTCTTGGGCTTGCCTTCTTCACAAAGCATGTCGCTGATGTATGCATGGTAGGCCGATCTACATTCTTTCTGCATGACTTTTTTGAGGTTCTTGTATTTGTTCCAGTCCTCTGTTTTTCCAGACTTGCGTGCTCTTTTGTACGCTCGTTTCTTTCTTCTGGATAGGGTTTTCAGATGTTGATTTATCCATGGTTGACTGAAGCGAGGAGAAGAAAACTTGGAAGGAACCATGGTGTCAAGTACCTTGTTGAGCTCGCAAGATATTTGTTCCCACATGTCGTCCACATTGGTGTTGGCGGAATTAGATTCAACAAATGACTTCCCAAAAGATAGAATTTCTGATTTGATGCAATCAAAATCAACCTTTCTCCATAGAAAAATTTTCCGACGGACTGGTTTGAGTTTTTTGGCACGTATGTCAGAGATTGCGAGTAACATGTCATGGTCACTGACTCCTGGCAAAGGTACGCATTTGCTGATAAGTGTTGGCCTATTCGTGAGGAACAGATCTAGTGTTCTGTCCCCTCGCGTTGAAAAGTTGACAGTTTGTGAAAGCCCAACATCATTAAATGCAGACATGAAGCAGTTGTTCAGTGCAGTGGAATATTGGTGACCATCCACAGCTGCAGTTTTCCAGTTTACATCAGGAAGGTTGAAATCCCCGCTGACCCAGACTACTGCAGATGGATTACTGAAGATAATATGTTGAATTGCTTG
Source organism: Heliocidaris tuberculata (assembly GCA_025618425.1). Classification (NCBI taxonomy): domain Eukaryota; kingdom Metazoa; phylum Echinodermata; class Echinoidea; order Camarodonta; family Echinometridae; genus Heliocidaris; species Heliocidaris tuberculata. The sequence continues at coordinate 8,435,352 of CM046845.1, read as the reverse complement.
GCACAGAGACTCGGCATAAGCCAGTCCGCCCATAGAATCTCAAATTCAATTGACAATGATCAAAAATGGTTTTCTTTTCACACTTGCATCACATCAATACAATAGGCTGCTCATACACACAATTTTACTCCCCATTCCAATTCCATGTAATGTTTTGGTAAACAGACAAGACATTCCTTTTCTCAATTCATAATCATAGACATAGACATAGTACGCGCGCATGCCACCTTGCATGCCCAGCCTGCTCCTCTCTACGACTACGGAACTCTACTCCGCTACTTACCGGAAAGCTCCCGCTGGTATCAAGTTGAATGGCTTGCCCGACAGCTTTCATCGCCGTCTGCAGCTGCTTCTGTTCTTCTGGGTTTTCGCTCCTCGATTCCATCATTATAATGTCATTAGATAATTCATTTGAGTTGTCTAAAATTATACTACGTCTTTTCACAGTGTATCTGCATACCAAATTAGTCAAGAATAAGTGAGTAACACAATGAAGTGACAAATGTTCCGAAGAACAATTCTGTAGGCATGAGAAGCAATTCGCTCGTTCGATCGCGAAAATTAAAACGAAAGAAATGTTAAAATGTCAAAGGTCAAGAAGCAAAAATAGGTAGAATTAAGAAGAAAAAAGGAAAAAAAGAAAGCAGTGCAGTCATAAAATTGAAGAAAGGGGGAGGGGAGGGATAAAGTCACTGCGCTATTAATGAGCTATTAAGGAATGATAGACTGAATATGATCTTCATCAAATTTTGTGAAGAGGATGTCCAATCAATGACATTGTCACGATATAGGCCTGCCAAACTCTCTTTCTATTTTCTGAAGGGGAATCCCCTGGAACATGCCATGACTGTTTTTGACCACACCCCCTTCTATAAATTATGTCTCAACCACCATAGTTCTCAACATGCCCTGCCGCTCCGCAGAAGCTTTATGACATTATATGAACAATAATAATACCGCTAGGCCATACATATCTATAATTCTCCCTGTTATTTTTCGTTTATAAAAGAGATAACGAAATTGAGAAAAAATTATACTCAGTGGTGTATCTACGGGTGTGGGGGCAGAGAGGGCACGTGCCCCGGGCGGCACTTGAAGGGGGCACAAAAACGCAAAAACGGGAAAGAAAAGGGGGATAAATACAAGAAAATTTATGGTCTTTGAGGGTTTTGCGCCCCAGTCAAGGACAAAATGCGTAAGAAATGGTGTTTTATAAAGGGTTTGAAATGCAAACATTTTCTAAAGCTCAGTCGCTTTGCTCCCTCGCATAATTATGTTCAGGATCTAGCTATTTCGCCCCCCCCCCCCCAATCGTGTTTCTTTAAGTGTCAACCATTAATTGACTCTAGGAATGTTCAAAATTTGAACAAAAACCTAGGTGTTTTTTTTTTTCTAAGGGTAAAATAAATAAGAAATTTCAATTTGAGGGATGAAAGGGGGGGGGGGATCTGCCACTCGGTGACGTTGCTCCCTCGCTTATACAGTAATTCATCAAATGTGGGCTAACAACTCCAGGTTATCTGCATCATTACACGTAGTTCATCATTTCTAAATTAAAAACGCTCATTAATTCGAGTTAGTTGGGCACCGGGGGTGGGAGGGAGGGGGGGGGGGCGCAGATGTGATAGTTTGCCCCGGGCGCCAGAATACCTAGATACGCCACTGATTTTGCTTATATTGCATGATAGAATGTAAAAAACTGATATATTTCAAATTTCAATTTTAGGCGGATCCAGTTCAAAGAGATGTAACCGAAAGCAGTGGCGTACGTGTATAGGTCACGCCATTTGGTGGTACTGGCATATAGGGTGTGAAAAAAAACAACCTATGGGGAGAGTGCGATCGAGTGCGAGAGGGTGTCCACCCCCCCCCCCTTCTCTCTCTCTCTCTCTCTCTCTCTCTCTCTCTCTCTCTCTCTCTCTCTCTCTCTTGGAGTGGGAGGCCGGGCATGTGCCCCATAATGAAGAGTTGCCAGAAACCCAATTCTTGACCGATATTCTATTACAGACGTATACAATTTCGCCATGCATAGTTTACATCTAGCTTCATTTTTAAAACCTGTTTGAGCAAGGAGTTACTCCTTGGTTTGAGCCAGCAAAGTCATGAAAGTGAAATACTGTATGACAATATAAGTAGAGTTAGTAGACCACCTTGTTGAATTCTGTTACTAGTAAACGCTCTAAAAAGGATGACAACTCCAACTGAAATCTTTATAGCGTACATTGTTGATCAAAGCAAAATATTCATAGTGATATTTGACCGGATTGATTATCTTAGTATTTTTATTTCGACTTGGCCAGCCCAGTCCGACACCCACTCACCAATGGTTGCTATATAGGACAATCCTTACTACATTTTACGAAGTCTGTTGTAACCCCGCCTTCTCTCTCTCTCTCTCTCTCTCTCTCTCTCTCTCTCTCACACACACACACACACTTTTTTTTTTTTCAATGATCTTTATTTCGATTCCACTCAGTAATTATACATAAATCATACTTCAACATTTCAATGAAAGTAAATGCATATGACAACTAAAACAGATTTTCTTGTAACATTTTCTATAAATGAATAATTGAAATTCGAAAAATTTGAAGAAAACATTAAATGAAATCTTTTCGTAAAATACCCCCCCCCCCCATGAACACGAGAATTAATACACATGTATATACATGTATACACGTATAATTAATAAAAATAATTCTTCATTGCAAAATGGAAATGACTAATACAGACTGACTTCATACAACAACAAAAAAAGAAGATACAATTCATAGGTTATCAATCATACTCACGAAATAAAAATATCCTAAATCAATAGGCCTACATAATTATAGGCCTACAATGAGTCAGAAAAAACAAAAGAATGAAATCAATCCATAAAAACAAATTATACCCTTCCCAAAACAAACCATTACCAACCCCCCCCCCCCCCCACACACACACACCCTCCCTCTCTCTCTCTCACACACACCCATACACACACCACACGCCCACCCCCACACGCACATACACACACACACACACACACACACAACACAATTACAGTAAGGTTACCCGTTCACACTCATATTTACCTTTAGTTCTTCCCATTTTTGTAGGTGTACTGACAACCTACCCGTTTTCGTAGCTAATTCCTTTTCTTCCCCTATAAAATCCGTAATAATTTTCTGTATCTTGATACTGGAAGGTAAATGACCTTCTGCCCTTGATTTAAAAATTGTATATTTTACCCAAATTATAATGCTATTCACACACTTAATTCTATTTGAGTTGCCCGATAGTCCTAAAAATATATCTCGCCACTTCATATCCCTTAATTCAACTAAATCAAAGTGTTCAATAGTAAATTGCCATAACTCTTTGACCTTCCCACAATTGGAAAATAAGTGTAAGTAGGTTTCTTTGTCCTTTTTGCAAAATGAACAGAAATCGTCCTCAACAAAACCAAACTTCATTAGCTGTACTTTTGTGTATGACTCCGTGTAATTGCATGAACTGAAATTCTCTCTGTTTTCTGATAAGTGTTGTGCATCTTGCTGTTATGAAAAGATCACTTATTTCTTTATCCGTTAAGTCAAATTTGCTACTACAATCCTTTACTTGCAAGTTATATGATTCACGTAAATCTTTGACAAAACAGTCATAAATTTTCTTTGATTTTGTACCCTGAAACATTGTTATCTGACCAGAAATATTTAGGTTCATATCAAAATCAAACAAATCAACTTGCTGAAATTTAACAGAGGGGATGGCGTTCTTCCAACTAGTGGGTATAACATGTGCAATTTCGATAATCTGAAGCAATTGATTCGCGTTTAACCCAATGTTTTGGAAATGGGCCACAGGTTTCAAATGACCATTATCAAAAATATGGTTTACATGGTATATGCCTTTATCAAATAAATCTTTATCAAAAGTCATTTTACCTTTCATACATATATTTCTGTTATTAAAGATTATAGGATTCACTTCATTTTCAGAGTATCTGAATTTTCCCATATCCTGCCAAGCCTTCAACATTTCTAAATAAAATGGAGGTATTTTCAGTGTTAATTTGGACGTATCGTAGTTACATAAAAACAAAAATCTCCCCCCTACGGTTCGAAAGCAGTGATCAAAGTACAGTTTCCATCCAGCATTCTTTTCTCCATATAATAAATGTTTTAACCACATTATACGTTGTGTCTTCACAAAAAGTCTAAAATTCATCATTCTCAACCCCCCGTAAGCGTAGTCCTGATACATTACTTTCCTTTTTATACGGTCTTTTCCTGCCCATAAAAATTCAAAAGTTATTTTTTCCACCTCATTAAGCAACCACTGAGGGACTACTATAAGAGATGAGACATAGTTCAACCTTGACAGTGCATATGTTTTTAACAAGTGTATCTTACCCATAAGTGTTAAATCCCTCTCTTTCCACCACCCTAATATCCTCTTTATTTTACTAAGTATCTCTTTGTAATTCAAATCTTCTTTTATTCTAACATCTACAGAAAAATGAATACCCAATATTTTAACTTGCTGAACTAGGTTTCCAAACAAAGGTATATATATATGAGGTCTATCACTATCCTTGCTCATCCACAAAAAGTTTGTTTTTCCTTTATTGATTTTAAGACCGCTGACTTTCCGAAATTCTTCAAAAAGATATTGTAGCCTACTAATTGAATTCGTATCTTTCACAAAAAGGGAAATATCATCTGCATACAAAATTTGTTTTATTTCATTTTTTTCAAATTGAACTCCCTTTACTGCATTATCTTTCCTTATTTCCAGAGCTAAAGTTTCGATAGCTAATAAAAACAAGTATGGCGACAATGGATCTCCCTGTCTTACTCCTCGCTTCAAGTTAAAATATCCCGTGGAATATCCCCCATTCATTATACAACTGGTAATATCTGTGTAAAGCACCTTGACCCATGAACGAAACGTATGACCAAATCCAAATAATTCTAGGATATTAAATAAAAAATCATGAGAAACCGAGTCAAATGCCTTTTCAAAGTCCACTGTGACTAAAAATCCAATATTCTGATCAAACGAATGAAATAACATATCATCAACTAGTCTTACAGCTTCTCCTATATTCCTATCTTTGATATAACCTACTTGGTCATGATGGATTATCTCACTTAAAACCTCTTTTATTCTTTTTGCTAATACTTTCGATAATATCTTGTAATCAACATTTAGAAGCGTAATCGGTCTATAATTTTGAACATACATTTTATTCTTTCCCTCTTTTTCCAATAATGTAATTACACCTTGCTTTTGCGATGTTGACAAATTACCCCTATCATATGCTTCATTCAATACCTCTACTAAGGTTTCCCCCAAAACTGACCAAAAAGTATAATAAAATTCTATCGTGAAACCGTCATTCCCTGGAGATTTATTGAATTTCATTTCTTTTAAAACACTGAAACATTCATTTCTAGTTACTTTTCCTTCACAGAACTCTCGATTTTCTTTGCTTAATTTTGGAATATCGTTAAGAAATAGATCATTTTGATCACTGACTGCCTCATCATTTGAATACAACTTTTCATAATAGGATTTCATAATCTTTAATATTTCCTTACGGTCTTTTATTAACTCTTCATCTTGATTATATAATTCATTTATAACACTTTTCCTTTTATTGGACTTTAATAACTGTTCAAAATATTGTGTTTTCTTTTCTCCTTCCTCAAAATATTCAGCCCTAGATCGGATTTTTAAACCATGTCGAGCATAGTCATAAAGTTTGTTTAACCTGGATTTCTTTTCCTCAATTTCAACAGCTACAGTTCTAGACGCTACATCCAAAAGCTGATTTTCAAGATGTTTGATTTCTTCTTCTAATTTATGAATTTCATGTTTTCTAAGTTTCGCCTTTTTCTTTGTGTAACTAATAATATATTCCCTCATTTTCATTTTAAGAAAGTCCCATAATACTAATTTGTCAGGTATTTTAGGTGTCCACTCTTCTTTTAATTCTCTTATTTCATCTTTAAAACTATTTACAAATTCCTGATCTGCACACAAACTACTATTAAATTTCCAATAGGATTTACCAAAGTTTGGTGTCTCTAAAAAATTCCTAAGCTGCAACAGAACAGCAGAGTGATCGGGAGTAATTGATGTCAAAATCTCACAGTTTTTAACAAAATTTTGTAAACTGGAAGAGCCAAACCAATAGTCTAAACGACTCTGTATAATTGGCCACTTTTGTCTGAATGTGAATTGTTTATTATGTGGATTTCTTTTTCGCCATATGTCTACTAAACTAAATCTGTCAAGAAAATCTATAAATTTCTCATTAAACTTGGTTTTTGAAACGTTCTTTGGTCCCATATAATCTAAATCCCCATCCATTATTGTATTGAAATCTCCTCCTAACAGAAATAACTGTCCCGTGTTTTGAAATTTTGAAATGCAGTTATCCAATTCTTTTAAAAATTCAAGTTGCATCTTTTCTTTATCTCTTGTTGGAAAATAACAATTACACAACACCAATTTGGTCTCTTGCAGTTCTACTTTGATTACAATGTACCGTCCGTTCTTATCTGTTGCAACAACATCAATTTTCAAATTTAGGTTTGGAGATATTAAAATCAAAACACCCTTGCTGTGATTTGATCCATGACTAAAAAATATTGGACCATTCCATTCTGATTTCCATCTTTTCTCTACCTCTATTGTACTGTAAGTCTCTTGTAGAAAAATGATGTCACTACCTTTACTTTTACACCATTCAAAAATGTTTTTCCTCTTAGTCTTTTCTCTTATTCCTCTTACATTTACAGAAAGCATGCTAAAAGGTGACCTATCCATATAACCTGGAACAACCCGAAATTACAACAACCTTAAATTTGACATTTACATATACATGCATAAAAGACACATGGACTTCTTCAGTCATGCAAAAATATCTGGAATATAAATAGAAGTTAACAGGTGCTAAATTTGAATGTGAACAGGAACCAGAATACATCAACCAATCACCTTTACACACAAAACCACACCACCCCAGACACTCGCACTCACTGAAAAACATGCAGTTAATCCTATGTTCCCTAACACTAAACCAAACCTCAACGCCCAAAACTGACATGAAAAGTAACCACCGGACTCTGGCCACTTTAATGTAAAATGAATTAGCATTAATGTACATTATCTTCTTGATTCCTTTCGACAATTTTGAAAACCCAAATATCTTCTTGTAATACTTAAGTCAAATAAGCCAGTAAAGCTCTTTCTATCACAATAAAACACAACCTTTTTCTTTAATGGCTAATCCACTAGTAATGACATTAGGAAAGAAAACCATTAAAAGAAAAGGAAGGGGGAAAATTTGAATATGACAAAAGTAGGCAAATTTAATCTAACTTACAGGCTTCAGTTTGTAAATTATACAGGCCACACATAATATATTTCCTGATTAAATTATCAGTCGCACTTTTCAATGTATAGAAAATTGTGAAAACATATTGTAGATCATCGACATTCCCTTTAGTCCTTTGACCACAAAACCTTCAATCATTCGGTTTAGACAACGTGACTCCGACCACCACAAAACATTTTCTTGAAAAAGAAGAAGAAAAAATAAATAATAATAAAAAATAATGATAATAATAAAAGTAAACCCAGATCAATGATTCTCTTTCCCCTCTCCCTCTTTCCTTGGTTATTTTTTTTTTTAATGTGAGACATAAATTTAAAAAAAAAGAAAAAAAAAGAAAAAGGTTTCCTTTAATACCTCTTGATTAAAAAAAATTAATTATAATAACAGTAAGATCGCAAACAAACATAGCATTGACTGCATGTCTTCTGTATAAATTTTAGATGAGACAGTACCTTTTCACAAAAACCTGAAAACTTTGAGATCTCGACATACTTTCATCAACATCTGTGCACAATACGTTCTCACATAAGTGAGTCATATTTTCCACTAATCAGACCCAATACCCCTGCTAGAATTTTTCTGTTTCTTACCCAAACCAAGGAGAAAGGGAAGGAATGAATTCGCCAGGAAAATTCAACAAGTAATAGATAAATAAATAGCCAAATGACAGGATATATAATAAATTGAGATTACCATAACATGCATGATATTACCATGACTAATTATCATAACTGGCATGAAAAGTTTGTGACTTGGCTTTTAACCACCGGACTCTGGCCAATTCAAAGTAATATGAATTAGCATGAACATTATCTTCTTCATTCCTTTAGACAATTTTGAAAACCAATATATCTCATACTTCACTCAAATAAGTCAGTAAAACTTCTTTTTTTTTTTTTTCTTTCATCATGATCACAATAAAAAAAAACGATTAAAAAGGGGGTTACGACACAACCATTTTCTTCAATGACTGATCAACGAGCAATGACATAAGGAAAGAAGACCATTAAAAGAGAGAGAGGAAAAATCTTGAACATGGCGAAAATAGGCAAGTAGCTCTAACTTGCAGGCTTTAATTTGTAAATTATACAGGCCACACATATTTTTCCTAAGTAAATTGTCAGTCACACTTTTAGAAGATTAAAAGAAAAAAAAAAAAAAAATATATATATATATATATGACAGGATATGTACATCTAAAGATTACCACTATTGTAGGTCATCGAAAGTTCCTTTAGTCTTTTTCAAAGAACCTACACTTGTTCGCTTTAAACCACCTGACTTCGACGACCACAAAACATTTTCTTGGAAAAAAAAAAAAAAAAAAAACATACATAAAATAAAATTGATCCCAGATTAATGATTCTGTTTCCCCTCCCTCTCTCTTTCTGGTTATCTTTATAACTCGTGAGACAGATACTAAAGAAGAAGAAAAAAAAAAAAAAAGTTTCCTTTAATACCTCCTAATTAAAGAGAAATAGGATCGCATCCAAACATAGCATTGACTGCATGTCTTCTTCTGTATACATTTTAGGCGAGAGAGTACCTTTTCACAAAACCTGAAAACTTTGAGATCTCGACATACTTTTACTATGCATCACATCTGTGCACAATACATTCTCACATAAGTGAGTCATATTTTCCATTAATCAGACCCAATACCCCTGCTAGAATTTTTCTGTTTCTTACCCAAACCAAGGAGAAAGGGAAGGGATGAATTCGCTAGAAATATTCAACAGGTGATTGAGTATCCGAAACATCACATTCATTGTCATGGTTTTAGTGTCAATCATTCGTGTCTGCAGTGAAACTCTCATTAAATTGCCAAATGACAGGATATACAAAGAATTGAAGTACATCTAAAGATTACCATAACATGCATGATAATACCATAACTGACATGAAAAGTTAATACTTGGCTTTTAACCACCGGAATTTGGCCAATTCAATGTAATATAAATTAGCATCAACATTATCTTCTTGATTCCTTTAGACAATTTTGAAAATCAAAACATCTCATACTTCACTCAAATAAGTCAGTAAACCTTTTTTTTTCTTCTCTATGATCACAATAAAAACGATTAAAAAAAAAATTGTTACGACAAGCAACCATTTTCTTCAATAACTGATCAACGAGTTATGACATTAGAAAAAAAAAATAATAAAAGAAGAAGAAGAAAAGAAAGAAAAAAAAAATATGGCGAAAGTACATGTATACAGGCAAGTAGCTCTAACTTGCAGGCTTCAATTTATAACTTATACAGGCCACACATATGTATATGTATGCATTTTGTCGTTGAAATTAAAAATAAAGTTTGAATTTGAATTTGAATTTTTCCTGATTAATTTTTCAGTCACACTTCTTGGAGTAAAGAATATTGAGAATATATATTGTAGGTCATCGACAGTCCCTTTAGTCTTTTCGCAGAACCTTCACTTATTCGCTTTAAACCACCTGACTTCGACGACCACAAAACATTTTCTTGAAAGAAAATAAGTAAATAAATTGATCCCAGGTCAATGATTCCCTCCCCCCCCCCCTCTCTCTCTCTCTCTCTCTCTCTCTCTTTGGTTGTCTTTTTAACTGGTGACACAAATACGAAAAAGAGCAGTTTCCTTTAATACCTCTTAATTCAAAAAATAAGATCGCAAACAAACATAGCATTGACTGCATGTTTTCTTCTGTATACATTTTAGGTGAGACAGTACCTTTTCACAGAAGCCTGAAAACTCTGAGATTTCTACATACTTTTACTATACATCAACATCTGTGCACAATGCGTTCTCACCTAAGTGAGCCATATTTCCTACTGATTAGACCCAATACCCCTACTAGATTTTTTTTTCTTTTTCTGCCTCTTCCCCAAACAAAGGAGAAAAGGAAGTGATGAATTCGCCAGAAAAATTCTACAGGTGATTCACATTCATTGTCATGTCATGGTTAAGTGTCTAATCATTCGTGTCTGCAGTGACACTCTCCTTAAAAAGCAAAATGACAGGATATGTACATCTAAAGATTACCACTATCATGCATGATAATATGGGGAAACTACATCACTGTGATGTTACCTCTCCAATTATGAAGAGTTTTTTCCTTTCTCTCTCTCCCTCTCTCTTTCTTTCTCTTTTTTTCCTCACATTAGATCTCAACAGTAATCCGAGATGTCAGTTACTATGTTGTTGTTTTTTTTTTTCTTCTCACTCTCTCTCTCTTCCTTTCCAATCAACAATCCACCCAAAAATCAAGTATAACCTAATTCTGGAAGAACTAAAATTCTTACAGATGATGACAGTGTTTCTTTTCCTCTTTCTTCTCTCTTTCTCCTCTTTCTCTTTTACCAAAAATCAACTGAGCCTCATAATGAACCTTTAAGCTCCAATCATGGTATCTTTACTGTTAAAGTAAGGAATCTGAAAAATTGCATCTTCAACCCACCCATACATAAAAAAAAGAAAAAAGAAAAAATATGTAAGAATGTGATTTTCTTATAATATTATCATTTATCCACCATGCAATACTGCTGTTTCACTGGGCTCTAAATAATAAGCTGTTCTATTATACGTCTATGGTCAGGGCTATCCGATTCACCTTCACTATCCCTCGAACACCCACACGCACGCACACACACACTCTCTCTCTCTCTCTCTTCTTTCTTTCTCCGGTCACTCTCCCCTCCCACTATCACAATTCAAATAGAAAATCGGCATTTTAAATATTTCATTTATTAATTTATTTTCCATATTTAGAGTGGAAAGTCTAATAATAACAGCAATAGCCGATTTCAATATGCTGTGCAATAAGTGTACATAGTTACGTTCACCATTTAAATTGACAAACACATGGAATGTACATAAAACACATGTTATTGAATATTTAAATCAAGAAGAGGTGAGGCAGGGTCAATGGGTCATCGTTAAAATATGTTGCAAATTAACATTTTTAATAATCAGTTTCTAAAACTTCGGAGTGTTGCATATACATCAGTGCTGTTGTCCATGCACAGCTGAGAGAGAGAGAGAGAGAGAGAAGAAGAAGAAGAAGAAAAAGAGAGTAAAATACATAGGTTAAACACTGCACTACACTTTTAGTTGAAATTTAATGGAACGCGATAGAGTATATATGCACCTGTAGCTATAATACCCGTGACGTCCTTTCTAAGACGCCATACATGTAAAAGCACTTTATCCATCGAAGGGGGGAAACTACTATAGAGGCACCATATGAGAGGTTAAAACAACAAAGAAAAACAAATTATAAAGCAAATATAAAGAAAAAGTAAAGACGATACTATACTCTTTGTAATAAGCCTGAGTGGTATATGCTTCTGGCGCCCCAGTCAGTGGCGCCATTTTGCTGTGCACCATTCCCAGTATAATGGCAAATTATATAGTGACCATTAATATATACAGATAATGCACCCTTTGCAAAAAACAAAAAAACAAAACAACAACAACAACAATAACAATTACTCTTCTGCTTCTCTTCTATTCTGAAGAAGTGAAAAATCAGAATACTTTCAGAAAGCGGTCTATAGTATAAAATACAAGCCGTGCCTTTTAATCGATTTAGACTGCTCCACTTACATGTATGTTTCTTCCCTATGCATGCTATGGATTACTTATTCATTATACTTATATATTATGTATAAAAGCAATTTGATAAATTTCTTTTATAATGTACCGTACATCACGACTAACTTTGTCTATATTTCTTATGGAATACTTGTGATTAATACCCTTTTCTCTTTTTCCCCATTGTTAACAGTAACACTGTATATGCTCTTGGAAAAAGGACATGTTTTGGAAAGTAATTGAACTTTCAGGGGCGGATTCAGGATTTTAAAAAGAGGGGGCCGGAGCCGAAAAGGCACACAATTAAGGAGGCTTTTTTTAAATTGTGTACTTAAGGTATGCCAGTTGGGTTTCAAAGGGGGGGGGGGGGGGCGGGGGCGCGGCCCATTCGCCCCCCCCCCCCCCGGATCCGCCCCCTGACTTTGAACTCTGAACTGAAACAAGGAGATTTTAGAAATGGTTTGATTTTGGAACTGAGAACATTTTCACAACTCATGCAAAGTTTCCTTAGAGTTTGGACGTGATTTTGTCTTCAACGTCGACGCCTAGCGCGAAGGATGAGGGATGATTCGGATCACTGATGGCTGGTCTACTCATCTTGAAACGAGATATGTCAAAGTTTGTCCTTCCGTCTATGGCTAGCTGACTGAGAACCTTACCTAGCAGTGACGCAAATCTGAAGAGAACAGGGCCATTTCATAAAAACTTGTTATCAATAACAAGTTACAATAACAGTTATAAGCTACTGAAATACTTGCATCTGATTGGCTGAAAGAAAATTTGTCATAGAAATGGGGTAGTTGTTATTGATAACAAGTTTTGTGAAATGGGACCCTGGTAAATCAGAGACTGTATAGGCAGATTGTTAAAGTGAGTGTATATGAAATTACATGCACATTCACCATACTGTATGCATCTGTACATGATTAAGTCACTGAAGAGTATCCAAAAAGCAGTGGGAGAGAAATATTGATTGTGTTCATAAATGATAAAGTCAGTAGATGAGTTTTGGAGATGATCATTGATATGTAAATGTGGACCTAAGAAAGAGCCTTGAGGAACCCTAAGTTATATTGGTTAGGGAGTCGACTCGAAACCATTTATAATTATATTATGCATACGTATATAAGTCCTGAATAACAGTACTCTAAGGCCCCCAGCCCATAATTCCATAATGAGACAGCTTCTAGAAGATTCTCAGAGGGTAAACAAGTACGGGACATATAAGGAAGGAAGGGGGGGGGGGGGGGGGAGAGACATTTTCAGCCGTTACCCCGCGTTACCTCTTAAAGCCGTCTATAATAAATGTCATCCAACCCCTTCCAAACCCACAGACTGACGTGTTTGAAAGAGCTGACATTTGACTTTCATATAGTTGGCCTTCATTAATAATTATTTAATACATTTGGTCTTACTACTCAGTGTAGGCTCAACATACTGTTCTTCCTTCACTTATTATTACCCCATGTTAAAGGAACCCATTTAATTATACACCTGGGTTCCACATAGACAAAATTGTACACAGAGAAAACGCTGTTTAAAAATGATATTGTAAACAATTAGTTTAAATATTAAACAAGTTGCATAAGTCTTAAACAACCTTTTAAACAGCGTTTTTAATGTAGGCAAAACACTTTGTCCAAGGATGTAAACACCGAGCAATTGGGTCGAACCCGAGACCTCTCGTTTGAGAAGTCAAGAGCTTCATCATTATACCACCATGACCACGGTGCTCCCAAAATCATACTTACTTGAATGCATGACCGGCCCCACAGCAGAATATGACATCGGGATGATCCGTCTTCTTACAGGTGTCGATCACAAAGTGTCTATCAGGTGTCATTGTATAGAGACACGTCTTAGTGTAAAGGATTGGTCCGAGACCCTATATATAAGTTTGAAACGGATGTGACAAAACAAGTCAAAACACCTTACATTGGACATGCCCGTATATGTTTGATTATAGAATGCCGTTTCACTGGGCGCTATTTTTCAGGGGGTTGTTGCAATAATTGTCCCAGACAGCTCATTATTTTCATAATTTCTTGCCATGACTGTTGTATAATCATAACTAAACTTTAGTATACCTAACGATCGCATTAACTTGACAGCTTAGAAACCTGTTGTCAAGGAAAAGGATACTAGTCTTGATATTAACTTTGTTCATGAATTCATGAAACTTGGGAACATAATTATGCATGGGACACAAAATGACAAAATACCTTTGACTATAATGCCACAGTTATTAAATTAATATTCAAAAAAGAATTACCCTAGGGCACAGTTCTTTAACATAATTCCTCTCTATCTCCTGTCGTTTCTCATCAGGGACAAAATTCCTGGTTTGGGCAGTGACTTCTGGACCCCCGGCGTCCAGGCCGATCTTAAAGCCTGTGTTACCATGGAGGGGTATGAAGTAAGGCTCCCCTCTCTGGCCAGTATGTAAGATGAAGACTGGACACCTTGAGAGGAGAAAAATATGAATTATGCAAAAATATTTCCATATTTTCAAAACATAATTAGAAACAGATTAATAATGTGCAGCCGCTAGGAATCCTTTGATCTATTTCGTATTTAATTATGATCTGAACCGATCACTAAGTACAACCTCTTGGATAAAAAAAAGAGAAAATAAAGTTTGTTTGTACTTACCTATCTTTTGTGAACTCTTTCATATGAGGAGTACCAAAGTATGTGACCTGTTCCTGTGTGACAGTAAGTGGTATTTTGACCCCAGTGGAAGAGAGAACATCATTCATCCAGGCCCCAGCAGTCACTATCACCTTCCTACACAGGAAATCACCTTTACTTGTGCAAACCTGTGATTTTCATAAAAACATGAGACATAAATACCCGAATCAAGCAATTGCCTTTCAGCATTTGTCCCTAATTTCAATTCTTGTAAAATACATATATAGACCGCGCCTAAAACTGTCTTTGATATCGTCTTTCCTTATGTTCTCCCCCCCCCCCCCCCCTCCCTCCCTCCTCCCTTTCTCTCTCTCTCTCTCTCTCCCACCCTCCCCCCTCTCTCTCTCTCCCTCCCTCCCCGTCTCCCTTCCTCCCTCCCCCCTCTCTCTCTCTTTCTCTATAAGATGCATAATTACTTGGGAACGGGGCCACTTACCTTCCCCACAGAGTCGAAAAAGGGTTATAGAAATAGAAAGAGAGAGAGAGAGTGAGAGAGAGAGAGAGAGAGAGAGAGAGAGAGAGAGAGAGAGAGAGAGCGAGAAACGGAGAGGCGAAACATAACTTTAAATGTGTATAGAAGCACTTGTGAGCTGTAGGTTTCGTGGGCCTCCGTTCTACTGAATAATTAAAAAAAATGACGTAAGGCCCACAAGACCAAAACAAAGTCGGTCTCCAAAAACACAGAAAAAGTTGTCAGAAAGTCAACATTGTCGGTCTCGTGGCCCGTCAGTTTAGCGAGCTGTAGTCGATGGAAACAGGGTTTACTGGAGAAAAAAAAAATTCAAACACTGGCGAAAATATTAAGATGAATTTAATTAATATACCTTTGTAAGATTGTTTTGCCTGATAATCTTTAGGACAGTTGCATCATCAATGATGGTTGCCCCATGCTTGCGGGCTAGCTGGATGTGGACGGCGTTACCCATGGCAGCATCTACCAGTCCCGAATCTTTCTGGTAGAGACAGGTCCATTTAGGGGTGGCTGCGAACTGGGGGAACTTATGTTTTATGCTCTCGCCTTCAAATCTCTCAAAGCTTTGTTACCACAGAAACAAATGAGAATGGACGGAATAATGTTGATCACATTACGACGTAGATAATTATGAAATAATAGTACGTGTAGGCCCATACACATTCTTATGTATTGCTAATGGTTTTGAAATACCAGAATACTGGCATTGAAAGCAATAAGAACACAACAAAATATAGACCTCCATGTACAAATTAATTATTCAAGGAAACAGGGGTGTCGATCCGTGTTCATGATTGGGGGATGACTGACGAGGAAGCGAAGCGACCGAGCGGGGGAGGGTTTGGTTGGGGGGTATCCCCCCCCCCCTCCAACACCAGGGACTTTTTCAAAAATCTGTTCATAAAACTTGCAAATGGTTTTTGACTGTTTAATGAAAAGAATTATAATGCACGGATCTACGCTAGTGGACGGAACCCCTTAATTGAGAATAACAATGCGAGCGAACGAAATTTTCTTCGATATTTTCGCACTGAAATTATGGCATTTCTTATTTCCTTACTTCTAATCATTAAAGAATGTGATGGTATTTCAAGATCAAACATAATGAGTTTGGATAATTATTAGTTTTAAGTTAATGTATCGTAATTCTTATTTATTTATTTTATCCAAAAATATTGGAGGGGGGATGATGATAATACAGGCCATCCCCCACCTCAATTTTTTTTATATCGATCGACACCCATGCAAGGAAACAATATATTGTGTTGAGGTCAGTAAAGGTCAACTCAATAGGAATCGTTGTCATTAAGATATCACATGATACAAAGCTCACGTTTATTGCACTTGGACATTGGTCTTACACTGGGAATAATCAAATAACGGGCCTATACCTATAAGGCATGATAGGTATTGCCCCATTAGGTCATTAGCGAAATATTATCGTTTTCATGCTGTGAGTGAAAGGCCCGGCCCCAAAAGGGGTATCCAGCAAAGGGTGGTACTACCATACACTCCTGCTCCTCTCCCCCTCTTTAGGAGCCCCCCCCCCAAAAAAATAAAAATAAATAAATAAATAAATAAATAAACAAATAAAAAAAATTTTAAAAAATTAAAAAATAATAAATTTTTTTTTTTTTTTTAACCTTTACAACCATGGTTCTTAAACAGCAGTCAACGCCGGCCACAAGACATGCGGCTCGCAAGACGACTTGATGCGGCACGTCAAAAATTTGAAAAAAAAATAAAAACAAAAACTACTTGTTTAGTTCCATTTTAATGTTATCGATACATAATACACTTTTACTGACTTTTATATGAATAAAAGTCTCAGAATTTTTGCTCACTCGCTTCGCTCATTGGCAAATGGGTCATCATATTTAACTGTCCCCTAATGGTCACTCAGTTTGAAAAACAATGGAAATAACTACATTAAGGATAAAACAAAATATGTATTATACAGATGATAGTGGATTAAGGGGGAAAGGAGATGTAGTTTGAAAATGTTTCACTTGCCCTATAGATGGGCCATTGGTGCGTATTGTGATTATCAGTGGCCCGCAACATAAGTTTCGATTTTTTAAAAAAAATTTTGGTTTTTAGTTTCCTTTTATATATATCGTTTAAAAAATGAAAAGGTATCGCAACGCTTCAAGCTTTAAGCTTATATTGCCATACCTCTGCATGTTATTACATTATCCATTATTGTACCTGTATTATGATCATATTTGCCTTTTAATTCTGTTTGAATTGTTTACTTATACTTATTCTCATTTTTGTTGTTGTTGTTGTTGTCATAATGATCATACTATGTAATGCCATGTACCATGCAGAAATAAATAAATAAAGAAAGAAAGAAAGAATAAAGAAAATAATTAAGAACACCTGCTATATAGGGGGCAAAATTCCGAAATTATCTGACAATAAAACAATAAAAAGCTCATCATATTTTAAGGCCAATTTTCCCTCAAGAAATCACAAACAAGGAATTACAGTGCAAATGTAATCAAAGTTTTCAAGTGACCTTTGAGTAAAAAAAAACGGAATTCCACCTTTCCCTCTCCGTTTATCAATTTCTAGAGATCCTCAGAGGAAGGGGCGTGGCTGCACCTCTATGCGTCCTCTATGCTCATGTTCTCTCCCCAAATAGTCTTGTCTTTTTAAAAAAAATGTACCTACTTTGACCACAAATATAGCGATCATTTACTCACTCGACATTTTGTGCTGCCATGGATTTGGCGAACTTCTCCATGATCACGTGACCCGGGGTGCCCTTTATGGCGATGTCTACTCCACCTGTCTTGTAGACGAGTTGGATTCCAGACTCTCTCTCAATCTCTTCCCATGCCTCGTACGCTCCTCTCGCTAAGGCGATGTATTCAGGGGTGTCATAAGTCAGTCGACTGTCATGAATTTGATAGCAAAATAATGAAATTTGGTTCAAGTATAGAAATCACAATAATTTTAGTTAATTCTATTTTCCCTCCTCCTCTCTGTCTATCAACTCCCTCGTCCCTCTTACCTGCTCTCCCTCCCACCTCTGCATGTCTATCATTCATCCGTTTCTTCCTTTTCTCCTCCTCCCCTTCTTCCTTTCTCTCTCTCTCCCTCTTCCTCTCTTATCTCTCTCTCTCTCTCTCTCTCTTCCTCTCTTATATATATATATATATATATATATATATATATATATATATATATATATATATATATATATATATATCTCTATCTCTCTTCTTCTCCAGTCTCCCCCTCTCTCTGTATCTAATATTTCCTCTATATCTTGTCTCTTCTTTCATTAACTTCTCTCACTTACTTTCTTTCTTTCTATTTTCATCTTTAATTTTAAGTAATATTCCGATTTCGGAACATATGAAATTGTCGTAAAATAATGATGATTCCATAACAATTTGAAGATAAAAATAATGAAATAAGCTTACATAGCTCTTGAATGATCTTGTGAGCCTCCATTGTTGTGGCCCAGATTGAATTGTTCGAGACCAAGCACTCCTAAACAGAATAAAATTATTAATCAGTAGAAATTCAATAAAAGTCACTTTTGAGGGAGGGAGATGGCCTGTACAAATATATCCCTCCTTTTTCTAGAAAAATAAATAAAATCAGTTAGTTGTTGGAAATTTTGACCAAGTCAATTTAATTGACTACATATATTAAGAGTGAAAATTTATTTTGAAAACTATATTTAAACAACAAAAATAGGTTTAGAAAGTGTGTTTCAAGTTTCAGTTTGCAAGTTTTAATAGCATATAGGCCTGAAGAATTCAGAAAAAAAGGATAATCCATGAAATCACAGTAGATACTGCACATGGATCTATGATCAGGAACTCTCCTAGCTTATACCAGCTGGATAAATAAATGTGAATAGAATTGTTGAGGTTGAAAACAGAGTTTATGCTTATAGATCCAGTACAGTGTTTTCCGCCTTTGTATGGATTATTCTTGGTATATAGCTGTAGTTCTTCAGTTGAAGTGCCAAATAAAAAATGCATTTCATTCAGGTGCAGATAAAAGATCATTCCTCTGCTTTGCTTATGGTACAATGAGACACAAATATACTGGACTAGAACCTGAAAATAGCAAGATAAAATGTACTATTATAGTGCATATTGCTGTTATAGTAGAGGTATCCCGTGACTGATTTGACAGGGACGGATCCAGAATTGTCTGAAAGTGGGTAATTTTTGTTTCGACAGTATCTTCCTCCATGAAATGAAAGGGGAGGGGAAGAAGCACCATAAAACATTCCAAGAAAAATTTTCCCGGTTATCACTTTACAACAGGAATCTCCCCCCCCCCCCCATTTCCCAGATGGCAAAGTGCACAGTTTGTGTACCCATAAGAAGGCCTCATTTATAAAAATAAATAAATGAATAAATAAATAAATAAGAATAAGGGCGACCATCTCGCCCCGATTCAATCATGTCTATTGTGTGGAAACAGAGGCTACATGCACAGTTGCCTGATCGTACATAATATAGATTCAAAATGTGTCGCCGAACAGGGGTTTCCGCTGGGGGGGGGGGGGGGGGGGCATTGCCATTCGGGCTGCAGCCTCACCAACTTTTTTTTTTTTTTTAGTAGACACAGTTCATAATGCTTATGTAGTAGAAAATAATATGCTCCTTCTACGGTGCTCACCCCCCCCCCCCCCAACTTTTATAAACGCTTCTCGGCAGATGTTATACTTATATTATCAAGGTATACACCATATATTTCGCGGGGGATTTATTTTCGCGAATTTCGCGAATCGCGAGTGGGTCGCGAATTTAACAACACGCCAAAATATTGCCAACATAAGAAGTCGTTTGAATTTGTTGTCTGCTGGTCAGAAATTCACCACTTCGCTTTGCAAAAGTACATCATCACCGCTGTTTGTGGATTTGAGAATTTTACGACCGCGAATTCAACCACTCGCGAAATAGTCTGGTTAGTACTATATTCGCGAAAATTTATGGGGGCGAAATTTATGGCTTATACAGTATTAAATGTATGAAATATAATATTTCATGTCAAATATACTCACGTTTCCCTGCTCTCTTGGCTAACCAATAGACAGTTGCACTTCCTATACCCCCACATCCCACAACAATATAATCGTACTGCTGAACCTGTGACATTATTATTGTCTAGTAGTGAGCATGTATTATGGTATATCAAGTTTGAACGTTTACAAAATACATGTACTGATCATCGAGTTGACAACGTACATACGTCCTTGACTCAGCTATTCAACTGCATGGCTCTATTACATAGATATATGATTATTATTACCAGGTTCAAGGGTCGAGTTTTGGATCAAAGTGGTATACTTTATATACCTGTGGGAAAGGAGGCATATGCAGGGCTGACAGGGCCAGTAGGCCTATATAGTAGCCTATTTGCAGGGGTGTCGAGGTAGATGGTATCCCCTCCTTAAAAAGAAGGATCGGCTTTGTTACGATTGAAAATTTCAGGAAAGGTTAACCCTTGTGTGAAATGTATATATTTGAAGAGAATCTTTTTCTGCATTCAGTTAGAAAGTTGCAATCATGTTGACAAACTTTATCAGTCGAGTCCTGCGCCTTACGTTGTGTAAATGTTTTATCGCTGCAACTATCTTTATTATTATTTTTTTTTTCCCTTCTATTTTTGGAGTAATTTTTACAGGCTACGTGATCGTATGGATCATATATTCATCGGATCCGGACGATAGGCCCACACTCAAGCTGGATCACTGGCGTAGCCAGACTTGTGGAACAGCTAGGGTTGGGGGAGGGGGTGTCCAGTGACCCCTAGTTCCGTGGATGATTTTTTTTTTGGGGGGGTGAGGGGGGACTGTGACCCCCTTGGCCTTGTGCCCCGCTACTCCTGGATTATCATCTCCTCGCCTAACAATTAACAGACCTTTAATTATGATTACCCCCCCCCCCCCCGGTTAGGCCTACTTATTAGACCACTACCTTCAGTAATAAACTAATATGGGGATAGTACAGGACTGTCTAGTATAGGCATTAGTCTGGGAACCTGTCCCGAAATAGTCTCCCCACTTTAGCCACTAGATTTGAACCCTTAAAGGTAAGTACTTAGACCATCTAAGTCATTGACGAAAACGTCAACCGGAACGTAGTCGTCGGGTTTCAGCCCTTAGAGCCCCCAAAAGAGACCCCAAAGTCGTGTCGATTTCACCCCATCTCCCCCATGCAACAAAATTTGTCAGCAGGAAGTAGTATGTCTGGTAGTCCCAGTGTAGAAATCCATGCCAGGATTAGTTTTCTAGAATCCCTATAGGGTCTAAGTTAGTTATATTTTAGTACGTACTGTAGTTCTTGTAGTGTAGCTTATGGGTAGGGTTTAAATTTTTTTTTAAACATGGGTGATTTGACAAGGAACGACCCGCCTAACCCCCCCCCCCCCCAAAAAAAAAAAAAAAAAAAAAAAAACCAACAACAACAACAACAACAACAACAAAACAAAACAAAACAAAACAACCCCCCCAAAAAAAAAAACAACAAACAAACAAACAAACAAAACCGTTATAACAAAAAACTCCTTCGAGAAGATGACTGTCTCAAATAAAAAGAAGATCCCAGCAAACTATTTGACTGTAAAGTAAGTACTATTTTGTAAAATACACAGGGATCCCATCACAAATATGCTACATTAGCATCGCGTACCATATACGAAAAAAGAACAAACACACACACACACCATACCAAAAAGTGTGTTGCATTCTCAACCATGCGCGCGCGCGTATCACTTTCCCTCTGCGATTCCCTCCATAGAACCCTGTACATTAATCATGAAAAACGTAAATTTCAACTTTTAGAAATACTTATATCTTTTTCACTTTTTAACAATTTAATTCAGTTAAAAAGGAATATGAATATTGAAGAAACAAAGAAGCTGCTGAGCATAAAAATGTAATCATCTCATATGTAGAATTCTGGCCAATTTTGTTTGAAAACGGCCTTTTTATGTTGCCTCACAAAAACGTAGAACACCCAAATTACACGTGTTTCTATGGGGAAAGTAATCGACTCGCAGTCACAAGGTAATTTTGTTAATTGGTTAGCTGTGCTGTTAATGGTGGGAATTAACCAGTTAAAAGGTTTCTTAAAAGAGTAAGAGTTCTAGGTTTGACCTTTCTTATTTTGACTTCTACTGGTTTTGTAGAATTCTGGCCTTTTTATGAATTAGTTATGAAATATTTTGTGTTTTTAGACTGATTCTGTGCGCGCGCACCACTGATCTCTACAGAGATCAGTGGCGCGCACGTGTCATTCTGATGACATTCAGGCTACGCGCAGATGCAACAAATTGCGCGAAACTTATTGACATGACAAAAAAAAATAACCCAAACAAAAAATAACAACAACCAAAAACGCAAACACGTTTTCCTCTTTGGCTTGTCATAATCACGATCATGTTTCTGCATACGCGCGCTTCTAATATTAATAGCTTGCTTGCTTGCTAGTTTTGCGGTTATGTAATTTCGGGTTCGGTAATAATGTGTGGTGTAATGACAACAAAAACTGAATGAAAAGGCAGTGTATTTTTACAAAAGGTTTCATAAAGGCCTACTGATATCCATGAACATAAAGGTGAGTAATTATCAAAATGAATGATGACTTTCGAAGGAAATCTATTGTTTAGACAGCATAATTTTTCAGTGCAGCTCGCATGCTGCATTTCCAAATATTCTTCTGGGCCTTGGGCAGGGCATTGCTAGGCCTAACGTTAGGGGCGGGCGGGTGGCAGAGAGCTCCGCCGCGGCCGCGCCGCCTAAGTTAGGGCCGGCTGCAGCTGTAGACCGAAAATTCTGTCTCTCCTTCGTTAGCCTCTTATTTTGGTAGCCTCTTATTTTTGGTAGGGTCGGCTCTTCAGTTAGAGACAGAAACGGGCCTATCACTCTGCTGTGCAAACTTACTGACCGCCGACGGCCAGTCGGCATGTAGGCCCTGGTTGGAAAAATCCATATTTTGTATAATTATATTTTTCATATATTTTTATACATCATAGTCATACATGTAGATTAGGCTAGCCTGACCAGACGCCAAGCTTCGCACGGCGTCTGACAAGGACACATAGACTTTCATTGCGACACCCCTCAATGTCGCTAAAAACAATGTACAAAATTAATTTAAAATGTATGTTGAACTTCCAATTTTACGTCATACTTATACTCACATGAAATCGATTGCTTGGAATTGGGTGGATTTGTTGAAGTTCAATCCCCAGCAAGCCATCAGGCAATGTCCACAGGGTATAAAATTTCAACTTTTGACTGCCAAAACCTGTCCATCGCCGTACCACTTCGCGACAGCGCTGTGTATAGTTATGCACGGGTGTGATCTTTCAAAAAGTGCAGCGATTACATTCTGCCATTACGGATTGTGGGCAGATGATGCAATAAATCACCGTTTTTGGTAAGTTGTAAGTTGGTTAACTAAATTTAGCTTAATGAATGCAATCAATCAATTGTTGAAGTTTTATTTAGTTTAATTTTTAGATGAAAAATATATCTAATTTCAGCGAAAAGCATGTAGTCGCACTTTTGTAGTTCGCAACACTAGAGAATGGGCAGCTCGTACATCGCTGTCGCTTCACGACAGCGCTGTGTATAGTTAAGATTAGGCTTAACGTCATGAACGTTAGGCTATATATGTTATAACAGATCTGTTCACTTACCAATTTGACTGAATAAGCCCTTTAAAGCTCCTTTTTCAGGTAATTCAGGGTCCGAGGCACTTATGCATGTACAAGCTTATCAGAAGATCATTTGTACATGTACTTAGATACCTAGAGAAAATTTTTACCTCAGCAGGAGGAGTTTGAAATGAATTCACTTCTGTCTTGTAACATAGATCTATTTCTAATCACAACTTGAAATAAGTTTGCACTGTTTTGTAGAGTGTATTTGATGATAATTTTGATGAAAATAGTCACTTATACATCACTTATACATGAACAAGCTTATTATCTGAAGATAAGCTTGTAAATAGCTTTTACGGTTGAATAGGCTTCAATAGCTTTTGGGTGTATCAGCGGGTCTTTTTCCAGTCTAGGTAGATCATTCATACGTGAGAGGAAAATAATTATTCAAAATTTCACTTTCAACTCCGAATCTCGAAATTTGTTGCAAAGTAAGAGTTGAAGAGTCCCTGAATCTGGTAATCTAGCAAATTTAGGAAAATTAAATCTTGCTTAGAGCAATTTTGTTGTCTGTTTTTGACTGCTGCAACAGTGAATGTTGGACACAGTCCCACATAGGCAAGGGCATATGAGTGACACAGTCCCACATTTGCAAAGGCCTACATGTATGAGTGGAAAATAGTATGATTTGCTAGTCACCTTCTCACTTAAAGATCCTGCTGAGCATCGTCATAGAAGTAGTAAAATGGACACTTTTTTTTTTTAATGGACAGATTATTTTCAACTAAAAATGTGATCCTATTGGCAGTTTGAAATGACATTGGTATCATATGATGGGAAATTACACATATATGGCCTTTCTTTTGGTGCTAAGGACAAGTTGCAGAGTAAGGAAGAGAGAATTCGGCCTTGTAAGTCACAATCCTGTTTTATCACTCTTTATTTCAAATTTATTCTCACTTCTTACTCAAATCACGGAAGCAGATATTGTTACTACCTGTATTTCAACAGAAAATTACGAATTGCATTAGCAGTATTCTTTTTCATTTTCGTGGTCACAGAGGCAGTGATTGTACCATGCATACAACGGACCTGCTGAAATCTCCCACCTCTACTCTATGTTTAATCCCTTCATTAAGAAAAACTGAAAAGAAATGTGTTTGACGTGGCATTTGAGTTCTTGAGCTAAAAACTTGGCCGTCAGAACTAAAGTATTTTGGAATGTTCAAAATTTCATTTTGCAGGAATTTTGGAGAAAATGAGATCATCATATTTTCATATCAATTTGAAAATACCCTCCCCTTGCTGCTCCATAGAGCCCTGTGCAAAATTACACACAAACTACACGCACTCTATACATGTATGTGTACTCGAGTGTTTCAGCAGGATATTTTTGTGCCATTTCATTTGTACAGGCCTATGGGAGTCTTATAGCTGAAAATTTCCAAGAATTCATTTGAGCATTACTCAAAACTAAATGCGTTCAGGGATTGACATGAAATTAATTTAAGTATGTGTATTTTTTACTTTATTTTCAAGATCTTAAAAACCAGATCATGTGAATTTGTAGTTTCTGAGATGGGAAAATCCTTCAGACACCCTTATCATATTACTATTGCCGTAAGCCATGTTCTATGAATATGTACAATCTCATCATGGTACAACTTGTAGCTTGATGAGGAGTTTGCATCGCAAACAAACAATTTTACTCGACATGAATATGGACATGGATAATCTAGGAAAAATAAACTAAATTAAGACCCATTCTCCTTTATTTTTCCCGTCAATATCCATGCTGACATCTGTGTCAGCTCACATCGTGCACTTGTAGATCTATACATGAACCAGGGGCAGCCCCAGGGTATTTTGATAGGAGGGGCAAGACAACCTAAAGATGACGTCATATTTTTCTCCATTAAATAACGGGTAATATAGAGTTACATGTTTAAGACCCCTCTTTCTTCTTTCTTCCCTTTTCTTCCCTTTTCTTCCCTTTTCTTCCTCCTTTTCTTCTTTTTTTTTTTTTTTCACTACTTGAAAAATCATAGGGGGGGGGGCGGTCGCCCCCTCTGCCCCTGTGTAGCGCCACCCCTGACATGAACTCCCCACTATGAGATCATGCATAGATTTAGACCTATTTATAGACCACATCATAGTTCTGTAAATGCCTAGGTAAACTGAATGGTGATATGAAAAAAAAATTTTGATGTCGCTCTGAAATGCATTTTGTTCTTGTTCAAGAAGCCGAAACAATGAGTGGTCATATGAAATTGGCCTTCAGAAGATTGGCCGCCTCCCCTCAACACTACTTGAGCTCGCTCTTCAAGTCCTGTAGGATATTGTCACCAGAAGCTACCCAGCACACAGCTACAGGGCATCGAAGCATGTCTTCTCCAAGTTCAGTTTCCTCTGACCAACAGAAGGAGAGCAGGAAGATGACGGTATGATGAAAATTAGAAATTGTTTGAAATGGCACTTATTGTTACGGCTATTTTGTCTATTTTCTATACACTGCCCTCCAAAAGTTAGGGTACACTTGTATTCAGAACTGATTTTTCACTGTCACCCACATTGCATTTTTCATCAGATTTGTGGCACTGTAACAATTTGGTATCAAACTAAAGGGTACATATACATGTATTGTAGACATCTGCCTTCAGGAGGCAGTCATGTGTTAAAAAGGCAACCTATTCCCCCCCCCCCCCAGAAAATTTTTTAAAAATCCAGTGCATTTAGGTCAGCAATCTACTGATGAATATATATTAGAAATATGTTGACTGATCTGTACTTCACATAAGGATCTCTCCACATTAATATACCTCAAAATAAAGAATTATTGGTAATATTATGTTTCTTTTGCTAATCTCATACTCATTTTCATAATGCCAATCCAGATATGTATTGAAGGCAATATTGGGAGCGGCAAGACGATGCTTCTGGACCACTTCTCATCACAGGCTAGTGATGTCCAAGTCATTCCTGAACCTGTTGATGCATGGAGAAATGTCAAAGGTCACAATATGCTGGTAAGTATTAAATGCAGTGACTGAAAAAAAGCTTGTACTGAAAGATATACAGGCCTCAAGTTACCTAGATGCTACACAGAATTTTGCTGTGAGTCCCTACTCACTGGCTGCATTTGAAGGCAAGTTAAGCCTGCCCTTTCATAATTTGTTTGGTTTTTGTACCCAAAGTAGCCCTTCCTCTATAACTGATGATTGTTTAGGTTTGATTATAACGTGTAGCTTGGATACTGAATTTCTCTATTCTGCAGTGATTCATAATAATTGTACCTCCTGTGGCGCTGTGGCGTGAAGCAAACTTACTTTTTAAGCATGTTCATCCGCACATGTGTCTTGTAGCTGTTACATGTTAACCTGTTTGGATAAAATTTGATTTCAGTAAATGTAGCACATATTTTCCATAGACCTCAGCCAAAGTTATTTCCGGCTCTCTAGTGAAGGGGTGAACATTTCATTGTTTTTCAGAGCATGTTAATGTACATAATCGCTCGTTATTTATGTTTGAGAAAAATCCAAGTTGATCGGTATGAAATTGAACATTTCATGCACCTTTGTCCCACAGTGATTTTAGGTCACACCAAGTAGATTGATTCTTTTGATGTGCAATATACCTTCAACCATTTGATAATGCACCATTCTTCGTCCAAGTATAAAATTTTGTTATGATCATCAAAGATTTGGCTATGATGCATGTTGAGCTTTGCTGTACGTACATGTACTTAATGGCTCATATTCATGAAGGTGGAATAAGGTAAACTTGATTCATCTCAGTCCACTGAGGTATAGAATGCTACATGGTGTATGTGTCAACCCTTTCCCCCCATAATGGCTTACTGTAATTCTCTAAATGAACAAACAAAACTCATGTCATGATGAAATCAAATTTTCATTTACATATCATGACTGGATACATTTTGTTTCTCTTGTTACAGAATTACTGGAATTTGTACAGAATATAGAGCTTGACACGTGCTCCATGAATAAGTGGGCTGAGTTACACCAGCTCATACTTTGTCTCTTTTATTGATATCAGCTGATGTTTGTTTTAAAGCTCATTTACAGTATTGGTAGCAAAAAGGAAATTGAAAAGAAACATGTTAAATATAATCTCATTTTGTTCTCCTTGTATCAAAAGATGTCTGTAAGAGATCATTTGGTATTCCATCTATGATTTCTGGTGAATTTCAGTGTAAATATCTGTCAGGAATGCTTGATCACTGCCATTATGCTAGGACCCTTCCATCCCGACGGCTCCCCGCACAGCAATCTTGGGGCTTCGCATAGAGACAGCGTGTGTGCACTGTGTGTAGTTACTCATTATTGGTTTTACACGTGTGTGTACAGTGTATAGCACATGCTGCCTTTGTTGGGATTTTACGTGCCTGTCCCGGCAGATAAATTAGTTTTTGCCTCTTATTTGTTTAATAATTAACTTTAGGAGGCGAAATCTTCACAGTGTCTTAGTATTGCTAGTACCTTGCTATTTATCAACAAAAATTGAAGAAATCTGACAAACAGTTTTCGAGGGCTTACCAAAACTTTACATGACCTTTAAAATAATACTTTCATGTTTTAATATCTCATCCTTATCTTCGACAGGGTTTATTATATGAGAACCCGGTCAGGTGGAGTTTTGCCTTCCAGGCGTATGTACAGCTGACCATGTTAGCCTCACACCAGACACCACACACACACCCCTTCAAGATGATGGAACGATCCATCTTCGGTGCCAAGTACTGCTTCGTAGAAAACCTCCGCAGAAGGTACAGTAAGTCTCCTTTCATTGATGCTTTGACATACGCCTAGGCAAATAGTACTGCAGGCTTTATTTTGTTGAAGATTTGGGGTAAGGGTTAGAATTGGGTTTAACCCCCTCCATCCCACCAGATTTTTGAACATTTGTCATAAATGAACTTTCAAGAGTTAAATATTAACTTTCAATGCGTTTTTTTCTTGAGCAAACTGGGAAAAGATTTATTGCATACTGATGGCCCAGGTTGCTGAATGAGGAAGAATTTTCAAGACATTCTGAGCCCAAACAAAATGTTTGACGCTCAAATTTTGGGGCGGGATTTGCCGCCCACGGCATGGTAGGGGTTAAGGTTAGTTGTAGGGTTAGGGTTAGGGTTAGGGTTAGGTATAGTGTTTGGTCCAGAGTTGCAGTTCAGAATTTGGCAAGTGTAGGATTTTACTGCGCAGCACTTGTCGCTGGAGCATGTGTCATACAACCCCTTTTCAGAATCAGATTTGTAGTTGTTATGAGACAGCTTTTGTTTCATGATGAGCTGATTTGGTGAGGCTATGGTTTTATGGAACCAATCACACACAAAAAAGGTATATTGATATTTGTTAGAAGACATAAAATCACCAAAAGACTGTATGATACATTCAATTGGTTAAAGAACACAAGGGGCTAAAAGTGATTTCTTATCAATCTTGCATTTCTGTAATCTTTATATTGGCTTTCCTGTTAATGTAGAGATTATCATTTTATTATATTTTTGCCTCACTTGAAATAATTATGGATAAAGTGAATAACATATGTTCCAAAGAAAATTGGTTTGCAGAATAGCTCTTTCTTTCAAATAAAAGATTCCTTATTTACATACTGATTTTCTTCTAACAGTGGTGTAATGTCCGATGCTGAGTATGCTGTTCTTACGGAGTGGTTCAACTGGATTATTACTACTTCGTATGTCAGTGTGGACCAAATTGGTAAGCTTTACCAGTTGACTACTGAATTCTGTCTTTCCCATAGGCTTAATACAGGAACCACCCAGTTCCTGTATTCAATGGGTGAAGGACGTTGCATTTTAAACATTCATACCTATACATGTAGGAAATTTTTCTCTCTCTCTCTTTTTAAAATATTTTTTGCTTTTTGCTTTTTTATGCGATTTATATTTATATTTATTTTTTTTTTCTCCATTTATTTTTTATATACAAAGCATTTGGTGTAACAGTAAATGTAGAATTAATAGTGTTACCAATTTTATAAAGAAAAGCTGATTTATTTAGCCTAGTGAATGCATGTCATCCTCAACAAAACTACAGTGGAAACTCGTTATAAAGAGCTCTGGTATAATGAGATTCCTGATATAACAAGGTAATTTTGCTGGTCCCAAGTCTTTATGTTCTTTTGTTTTTTTTAAACTTGATATAAGGAGATTCCTGATATAACAAGGTAATTTTCTTGGTCCCAACTCCCAAGGTCCTCATTATAGTGAGTTTCCACTGTATTGTCAAGGTAATATCTTTAAATGTGTTCACTGTTATCCTTTTTAACTTGGCCATTATTGTATGCTGTTTCATTGTTTTTATTAGCATCTACCCAAATGAAATCAAGCACCCATAACTCTATGGAAATTGCTATGTGTATATTTTATGGTAATTATTCATCTGATCAGAATAGGTATCTGTTTATTTAATCTTGCATGTATTTATTTTACTTTGTAATCCATGTCAATTTAGTCTTTGTCCTTTGGTGATAAAATAATAATAATAATAGTAATTATAATCATAATCATGCTAATAATAATAATAATATTTATGACAATAATTATAATTGTAATGATAATAATGATAATGATAATCACAATAATAATGAAGATAATGATAAAAACAATAATTATAATAAGAAAAAGAACAACTATAATAATGGTAATAAAAATGATGATGATAATAACAATGATAATATTGATAATAATGATAATAATATTAATGATAATAATAATGATTGATGATGACGAGTGAGATTACTATTATCTCTACTGTACAGTGTATTTGAGGACATGTCCAGAGCAGTGCCATGAACGGATCCAGAAGAGACACAGGCGAGAAGAGACAGGAATCTCTTTGGACTACCTCACCAAGCTCCATGAGTTGTACGAAGATTGGATCTTCCAAAGAAACAGTTTTCCTCTTCCTGCTCCTGTTGTGGTAAGTCCCACTTGAAGTACTTAAATGCCAGCTCTTTAACAGGCCTTTTAAAGGCCAGGGGGGCGTTTCATGAAAGGACTTGTCAGATATTTTATCCGACAAATTTGCTCTCAGCCAATCAGATGCAAGCATTTCAGTAGCTTATAACAGTTGTCGGATAAAATATCCGACAACTTCCTATCATGAAACGCTCCCCAGGTTATCTTGGTGGTCTTACAACCAAGGGGGTAGATTCTGCACCCATCCTCTCTCCCAGAATCTCAGCCTTGAAGTGAAAACTTTTCTACATAAAACTTGACATATAGATAGAGCATCTGTTAATGGATGAGCCCATGAAGTGTGTATGAATAACTCATTTTCCGTTTTGTCATTATCATCAATGTATTATTCATATTCATGTCCTGTACAACATTTTTGCATATATGTACAATTTATGTCTGGGAATATCTGATTTGGCAGCACATAAGGCTGTAATTTTTTTTGTTCTGTGCAGTAAACAACAGTGAACATGCTATAAATTTGCTATCTAAATATGCATAAGACTTGTGGCTATAAGTTATAAAGTCATGCAACGTCATAACAAAAAAAAAAACTGTTTCCACAGACCCCCCCCCCCCCCCTCCTTTCCACTTTGAAGTGGAGTTACATGTATGTCAATCGTTAGATTTTGAATCAGATGTGCGGCAGTTCGTTTCAAATTAGATACAAGTACGTACGAATGCACAGACCGACTCCCACCCGTTCCCTTCTATTGATAGCTACAGTTACGCAAGTTCAGTGTTGGGATAGTGCTATGGTATGCCAGGTTAGTCCTTAAATTTTTCATTAACAAATATTAAAGGAACTATGAGAAAAAATATTTCTCACAAAGTATTAAAAGTGTACCTTCCTGATCCATGCAAACTTTCATGTTGTAAAATGTTTGCCATAGAGATACCATACCTTTATAGCCCACTGTATACTATATGATGTAATTAAAATGCTTTACGTGTACTGTTAGTTGTTGCATTCTTCATGCAGGCTGACAAAGTCCCACATTAACTAAATATCATTCATGCGTACACTGGTAGCAAAATTGTCATGATGTGCACTGTAGTAATGTCCATTTTTGTTGAAATTTACTGTGACTCGGTGATCAGTGTGATTTTGTTTACAAAGCTAGTATAATAAAGTCTATTTTGCTTTATATCTTTGCAGGTTATCAATGCCAACAATTCAGTGGAAAAGATGCTGGAATTTTACAAGGAGAACAAGGAACATATTTTATCTACAGAGCAGGACATGCGTATTATACAGAGATAACACAATGCACTAAAAATGAACAAAACATATCTTAGAGCACCTTTGTGTTGAAAGCTGTATCAATCATGGACATCTCCTCTGAAACCTCTCCAGTACTGTAGTTGCTTTGATCATGTGGTTTTACAATGATGGCTTACTTTATGTAGCCTTTCATGTGCCGAAGGAGTTTGCGAATTTTGCAAGTTTCCAGGTTCGCAAAAGTGTCATGATGTGAAGTGACCAGGGAGGGATGTCAGTTTTTAGGCCGTTTCTTGATTTCAGGCCCTGACACCTCTCTGTTCCAGCTGGGATTATAATATGATTGCAGGGCCCTCAAGGAGAACATTGTCCTCGTCCTCCTCCTCCTCCTCCTCCTTCTTCTTGTTCTCCTCCTCCTTCTTCTTGTTCTTTTCCTCCTCCTCCTTCTTCTTCTTCTTCTTCTTCTTCTTCTTCTTCTTCTTCTTCTTCTTCTTCTTCTTCTTCTTCTTCTTCTTCTTCTTCTTCTTCTTCTTCTTCTTTCTTCTTCTTCTTCTTCTTCTTCTTCTCCTTCTCCTTCTTCTCTTCTTCTTCTTCTTCTTCTTCTTCTCCTTCTCCTTCTTCTTCTTCTTCTTCTTCTTCTTCTTCTTTCCTTCTCTTCTCCTTCTCTTCTTCTTCTTCTTCTTCTTCTTCTTCTTCTTCTTCTTCTTCTTCTTCTTCTTCTTCTTCTTCTTCTTCTTCTTCTTCTTCTTCTTCTTCTTCTTCTTCTTCTTCTTCTTCTTCTTCTTCTTCTTCTTCTTCTTCTTCTTCTTCTTCTTCTTCTTCTTCTTCTTCTTCTTCTTCTTCTTCTTCTTCTTTCTTCTTCTTCTTCTTCTTCTTCTTTTTTTCCTCCTCCTCCTTCTTCTTCCTTCTTCATCTTCTCTTTTTTTTCTTCTTCTCCCTCTTCTTCATCTTCCAGGCAATTGAAGGTTTATATAGCAGACAGCCACTAGGCTCCAACATGTATTGGCCTCATTTGAGGTTATTTGGATAAAACCAACTGGTATTCCCGATTGATCGAATGACAATCTCAAACTTTTGCAGTGCATGCAGGTTTCTTGCCTTGAAAATTGATTTCATTTAAAATTCACAAATTTTCTGGTAAGTACTTGCTATGATTTTGGATTTGCCACTGACATCAATAGACAAGAGGATCGGGGCTCTGTTTCATCAAACTTGTTATCAATAACAACTGCCTCATTTCAATGACAAATTTGCTCTCAGCCAATCAGATGCAAGGATTTCAGTAGCTTATAACAGTTATTGCAATTTGTTATTGATAACAAGTTTTGTGAAATGAGGCCCTGATCACAAACCTATGCTAAGACAGTCACCTGTAGCAGTGATCTAGGCTTTGTTTCATTAATTATTTTACCTAACTGCTAACATTGCAAGTTTAACACCTGGCGAACCTACAGTTTTTAGGGGTTATATCATTAAATTCAGGATATATGCCTTTCCAAGGAAAGCTAGTGAATCGACTCGATTTTGAACCTGGGATATCACAGTTACAAGAAACCTGCTGAACCACTGGGCCAACCCACCATCTCAATCACACTGTGAAGTCGTAGTTTATTGTAATATCGTAAATATTGAATTGAGTTTAGGTCTCATAGCGAAACGAAGTGGCACGAAAAGACGCGAAATTGTTGGTGAATTAGAAGTTGATATTTGACATAGTGCAATGGCAATTTTGGTAATATTTAGCCTTTTTATGGTAGTAGAGGTATTTTTACACTCTGTGGCTTAATGATATGTTTCTACCTTAATGCAAGACATCATGATTTTCAGCAATATGCATTTTGCGTTCCGGATGAATCTTTTCGTGCCACTACATTTCGCTAAGCTACCTTACCCTATCACTCACATGCAAAAAAGTGTCTTCAAAGTCTCTTGCCTTTCTCAGGGAGGATATTTAAATCATTTTTTAAGGCTTGGAGACGATTTTATTTCTCATATACTCCTAACAAACATTTCGCAGTGGGTTCATGTTATGTCGTGGCATGCTTGGTATTCTACAAATGTAGAATTAATTTCATTCTTGCTCCAAAATGGCTTTTTAAGACGTAATGAAGAAGAACCTTGAAATGTATTCAGATGATGATTTATAACTTCATGTTTTTTATTTGTTTTTACAGAAAATAGAACTGATTGGAGAGAAAACTAAACATAACAGTACTTGTCATAACTCACAAATAATTGGAAAGGTTTGGTGCTGATAAACATACATATATTAATGTACGTTTGGTATACTGGGGCCCGTAATCAAGAAAGTTGACTAAGCCTAGCTGAAAGTCTCCACTAACAACACTCCAGGGTCCCGTTTCATAAAATTTGTTGTCAGTAACAACTGCCACATTTCTATGACAAATTTGCTCTCAGCCAATCAGATGCAAGGATTTTAGTAGCCTTTAACAATAATTGTAGCTTGTTATTGATAACAAATTTAATGAAACAGGGCCCAGGTGGGTTCTAAGTCACATGATCTGCCTGACATTTGCTCTGCAGTTGCCTTCCTACACTAAGAGAATTCCCAATTTCAACCCTAGAACAAACATTCTAATCAATGCAAGCTGTAAACCTAACCTAATACCCAAGAGCAACCCTAACCCAAATCCTTGATCATGGACAAAATGAAGCCCAGGTCAGGGCCCTGTTTCATAAAACTTGTTATCAGTAACAATTTGCAATTACTGTTATAAGCTACTGAAATCCTTGCATCTGATTAGCTGAGAGCAAATTTGTCATAGAAATTTGGCAGTTGTTACTTATAACAAGTTTTATGAAACGGGGCCCAGATGGTGCCAGAACAGGTGGCCGGTCATACATGCAGCTTAGAAAGGTTTTGTGAATACAGACAATGTACATGCATGTTTTGATTTTGTAAATTCTCTTTCTGTGTGTAAATACACTATGTTGTAGTTTGTATCAGAGCCAAAGATTCTAATCAAAATAGTATGTAAAATTCAAACAAACATGGTGCCATAGGTAGAATAAAAAATGCATTTAAAAGACAGTATTAAGCAGCCTTGGCTGATTTTCCACAATTTAATATACAATATGTTTTTTATTACTCAATTACTATCTTATGAACATATTTAAAATTTTGATCATGTATGTGATTACAATTTGAACAAATTAAAATTGTGTTGAAGGTTTTAGCACTGTACATGTAGTTGACTAAATTGGTAAATTCTGTCCTGACCATATCATTTACATGCAATTAACCTATTACTATCGTTAGGACATGTTTAAACTTTTGATCATGTAGGTGATTACATGTTGGTGCTACAAAATTATTACAAATTAAGAAAATCTTGCTGAAAGTATTTAACACTGTAATTGATCTCTTCAAAAAACCTGTCTTATCGTAGGTGTGATGTTTGAAAAACTATTTCTTGAATACATTTGAACTAAGAGAATATTTAAGAATGATATGTCCAAACTATGTTTTCCCCCTGAGGAGTAAACATACGAAAAAGCTTTCTAGTAAAATGTTACAAATATACTGTAACTCCACAATTCCTCACGTAACCCTGAAAAAATAGGTTCATGACAGAGGATTACAATTTATGTTGTAATTCCAATCCAAACTGATGGGCATTACCGGTACTCAAATTTGACTTCAAGATAGACCCTTCAACATGTTTATGTCCTCAGGTAAATTATGCAAGCTTTGTTTGATAGTAGATTATGTAAACATTGTTCGATAGTAGATGTATTCATATTTACTATTTATATTTTGTCATGTAACAGTAATTTGTAAATGGGCAAGACCAAGTTATTTTATCCCATACTAGCTCTGCTGTAGATTGGATCAGACAAGTATCAAGGACAGTCATACTTTCGATAGTAGTTATGTTCATTGTTCTGTGATATTTGCCTGGGGGGGGGGGGGGGGTGTCTTATTGAGACCTGTACATCATCTGCGTACACGAAAACGGATAAAAAGGGTACTTTTTCAGCACTAGGCGCGTAACCTGGGTTACGCGTTTAGGGTATCAAAAACAGCAAAAATCAAGAAACAGGGTATCATATTCAGAGGTGATAAGAAGAAAATCCGCGGAAATCGCTGTTAATGGTATAAAAGTGAGAGATGTTAGACGGGTTTCCCTGTCTGGGGTATCAAAAATACTCCTACTGCAATCCCTGTTTAGGGTGCTTTTCAAAAAGTGATTTACGCGGATGATGTACAGTACAGGTCTTAATGAGGCATGCCCCTCGGGGTTTTCTTTGGTTATGTATGGGACAAAAAAAATGACCAAATACGTGTACTTTGGACTTGCCCAAATGTATCCTATTTTTTGGGGTATGATATGCACGTTGTATTTCTGTTCATGTGTTCTCCTGTAAGTTATTCATACATTTCCTTGTAGGGAAATAGTCAAGAGTATATGAACATTCAACAGTAAGAAAATTCAACATAAAGAACATTCATCATTATATATACCTTAACATTCATTCCTGAAAGTATTTAACACTGTAACTGATCTCTACAAAAAAAATCCTGTCTTATCGTAGGTGTGATGTTTGAAAAACTCTTTCTTGAATACATTTGAACTAAGAGAATATTTAAGAATGATATGTCCAAACTATGTTTTCCCCCTGAGGATTAAACATACGAGAAAGCTTTCTAGTAAAATTTTACAAATATACTGTAACTCCACAATTCCTCATGTAACCCTTAAAAAATAGGTTCATGACAGAGGATTACAATTTATGTTGTAATTCCAATCAAAACGGATGGGCATTACTCAAATTTTACTTCAAGATAAACCCTTCAACTTGTTTATGTCCTGAGGTAAATTATTTAAGCTTTGTTTGGTAGTAGATTATGTAAACATTGTTGGGTAGTAGATGTATTTATATTTAATATTTATCTTT
The DNA here is from genome assembly GCA_025618425.1 of Heliocidaris tuberculata. Lineage (NCBI taxonomy): Eukaryota > Metazoa > Echinodermata > Echinoidea > Camarodonta > Echinometridae > Heliocidaris > Heliocidaris tuberculata. The sequence goes on along the minus strand of CM046845.1, from coordinate 8,398,439 downwards.
GACTGGATGCGAAACCATACACATTTACCTACACTGGTATATATTTTGTCATGTACCAGTAATTTGTAAATGGGCAAAACCAAGTTATTTTTAAAAATCCCATACTAGCCTCAGTGTCTCAGTGAGGCCGGTACCTCAAACCCCCCCCCCCCCAAAAAAAAAAACCCCACCCCCTCCCGACTTAAATCCTTGTCTAGGGTGCTATTCAATAAGTCATGGACGCAGATGCCGTACCGGCCTCAATGAGACATAACCCCCCCCCCCCCCCCCCCCCCGCGTACTATCCCGACTGTATCTTCGATTAGACAAGTATCAGGAAATTCATTGTTCTGTGATATATAGTTATGTATGGGACAGAAAATTACCAAATACATGTAACTTAGATTTGCCCAAATGTATCCTATTTCTTTGTACGATATGCACGATGTATTTCTGTTCATGTGTTCTCCTTTAAGTTATTCTTGCATTTCCTTGTAGGGAAATTAAATATTCAAGAGTATATGAACATACAACATTAAGAGAATTCAACATAAAGAACATTCATCATTATATACCTTAACATTCATTATGTATGTTATATCATTTGGAGGTATACTTTGTTGTTTGGGATATTCATTTATATCACCAACACTGTACAAGCTTTGCAGGGAAATACCGGTACTTTGTACATGTATCTAGCTCAGTTATTGCACAACCCCGTTAAAAAAAATTGCTACTAGCCAGTATCCTTGTTTACAATTGTTTTCTTATACATTGTATAGTATGTTAACTTGAACCTAAGCAGTTTATAGCACTGTGTATTAGTCTGCATTATTTCACTAGTACACCAGAATAGTGTTTTCACATTATGTTTTTCATGGAGAATAAATTATTTCATATTATTCTTAATCAGACATTTGGAGGACTTGTATCTTGGAAGTAAGCGGAGACTGTGTGGAAAATATTACATTGTAAGAAAAAAGGATTGGATGAAATGAATAGTCTGCAGGCACAGACAGGGGCGTTGATCCTGGTGGGGGGGGGGGGCAGGGGGTAGTTGCCCCTCCAAAGAAAATATTGGATTGGCAAACAAATTTTGGTTTGCCTCCCCCCCCCCCATGAAATTGGAGGTGTGAAATAATAAAATAAGGAAAAGTGATGCAAAATTCGGAAAATAAAACCTTCCAAACAATGAAATATCTGATCAGACTTCAATTTCACCGCGCGCTCTGCACGCATATCATCTGATTTCCCCCTGCTTCATGTAACCGTGGAGAAGCTGATAATTAAGAGATGTTAAAAAAAGAAAAAAAAAGAACATTGATACGTTAGGCTGTCTTGCCCCCCCCCCCCCCCCCTCCTCCCAATCCGAAAAACGGATTGACTCCCCTGGGCACACACTGTATTGTTGACATTGTTAACCCTTTCGAGACAATTGAACACATTTTGTGGTTTGGCTCAATAACTTTTGATTCAGAGCCCTAATAAATATACCAGATGAATGAGTAGAAAGAACAAAAAATTCTGCACACACTGTGTCCATTTTTGCTGCATGAAAATATTGTATTTGATGCCAGGAATTTTAAAAAGGAGAATAAGCTTTAAAATCCTTAAATTGGCAACACATTGAGAGGTTCAAAATCATTGTTTTTTATCAAAATTGGCAATTTTTTCAACTTTTCGACAAAGTTCCTAACCATGTATGTTGTTTTCAAAGACATTAGATTTTATTAGAACCATGTAGCATTAAAAGAAAAATATCTTTGTTGCCAATTTGAGGAATAGATTGTGATCAATTTAGCCCTTAAATAATTCCTGTCCTGAAAGGGTTAACCGAATTTATGATGCCTTCACTCGGCCAAGCCTAGATCAACTAGACAGCGGATGCATTTAAAGTGAAACACCAAACCTAACAGTTCTTTTATGAGTGGCGTCCACAGCCCAGATACGTTGATACCCTGTATGATTATGATTGATCGTGCCAGCAAATGAAGTGAAAAAATGAAAGAGGAAGTGTGTATACTCGTGTGTGTGTTTGCGGGAGTGTGGAGAAAAGGAAGGGGCATTGAGAGAGAGAGAGAGAGAGAGAGAGAGAGAGAGAGGGGGGGGGGGGGGGGGGAGATAGTAAAGTGAACCTTCGTGGTTGGTAAACTTGCAGAATAGACTCGAAGAAGGAAGTATAACACTTTATGTTCACTCTGTTTTCCAATATATTTATTTTTCCATTCTATCACCACAAAGAAGTCAAAATTGCAAGCATATGACGGCGAGCCACTGCATAAATAAAATGTCATTCTATGTAAATAAAATCTTTTTGATGTTTAAACGGCATATAGGAGATACGTTGATATCTTGCTGTATAACTAGCACAAAATCCAAACTGTTTCAATCATCGAAAGCCGCATTACACACGTTAGATATAATTCTTTAAAATCAATTCAAAGACGAAAACAAGCAAACTTCTTGTACAATCAGACTTAATCTTGCTAAATACAAAAGGCTTAATTTTTAAAGGATAATCATGGAAAGGTACTGGTATTCTATGATATTACTCCAGGAGTGGCTTCTAAATACATCAGGCTCCAGCAGTGGCGTAGATACGAACACACTTTCTATTGTTAGTGGGGGGGGGGGGGGAATGATGAATAGATCACCCCCCCCCCCCCCACTAACAAGATAATTATGCGTGTCTACGCCCGTGGGCTCCAGCTGGAGAAAGAAGTGTACTGTACAACAGTACTCTATACATTTTTTTTTTTTTACTATATGTCGCCTGCAACATTCAGTTTAATACTTTGTCCGACAGAGTTAAAGGGAAATTCAACCTTACTGGCAATTTTCTCTGGAAGAAAGAGGAAAACTCAGAGGCCCGTATTCTGAATTTCGGTTTAACTTAAACTCCAGTCTAAGTTAAAGCAGAGCTTTAATTAAAACTGACTTAAACCCTAAGTCCCGTCTAAATTTCTGTACGAAGTTAAGCCATACTAGACTGGAGTTAAACCAGATTTCAGAATGTGCTTTTCTAAAACTCTGGTTCAAAGGGCAGTTTTAGACTGGGTTTAAACCACACTTAGACCGCGGTTTAAGTTAAACCGGAGTTTTAAGAATTTCTTGTAATAATTTATTTATGTGTACAGTGTACTTTTACACTTATCAAGAAAAAAAAAATGGATATTTACATATGTTTTAAAAAAAAAATATTTTCTGTAATAATACCTGTAATGCCATTGTTTTTTCTTTCTGCAGGAAGTGAAATAAATACGAATTTGAATTTGAATCTAAGTTTTCTTTTAAATGATGCTATGTCAGATCAACCCATCCCAATTAATTTCTTTATTTTTTTTTACCAGGTACTAACAAAGGCACTAGAAGTAATAACATACAACAATATGATAAGATGTTCATTAGAGAGTAATATCTACAACTACTACATAAAAATTCTTAGGTCTTCCCAGTCTTGAGTAAATTGGACAAATTTCATGATTCAGAAATTAGAAACACCGAAAGCAAGACAAGATATCCCGAACAAAAGGCGATTGCTATCACAGTATTGTTATTAACACACACATCGATCCAGAGTGTTTTCAGAACAGTTTTCACAATTGTCACAAACCAATCATGTATACTTACGATTCAAACAATTTACAAGATAGGGTCGGTGCAGTATAGTGCTGGCCCCGAAGTGCGTCACTCTAACATAAATTTTAAAGTTTTGAAAGAAACAGTGACACTGAATTTAATCGACAGCTGCATGTTCTCGGTTAATCAAATTTCAAATTCTAAAGAAGCATAATTGTAATATCTGACGATCATGTCAATACACCTAAAACCCATGTAACTTTGGAATTACAGTTCTACCAAACAACCTAAATAACATATAGAAGAAATTATTTTCAATAGATATAGGTACTGATAGTCATAATCATTAGAAGGCAAACTGCTAATGTATTAGTATATTTTTCTTTCTCTTTGTGAATTTAATTCCTTTGACTTTTTTATAACGTGTTTCCTTATTTTTCCCCCCTTTTTTAAATTGTGTATCACGCTGTGCCTGTGTGGGTGTGTGTGTGTGTGTGTGTGCATGTGTGAGTGTTATTTGGAATCGAAGTCTAACTGACGCACAGGGTCTAGTGTGACTTTAGCTTCTAGTTCACGGGATTGCAGATCTCTGGGACCAGCCTCGTCGGATCCCGTACCAGCAGCAGCACCATCAGGAGGGTTCGAGACCAGATCTTGGGGGCCCTCATCATCGTGCCCATCAACACTTGGGCTGCCGTGTGTTCCTTATGTAGGAGATAGCAAGAATATGTGCATAAGTCTATTAACCCGTTGACTACTGAATTATCTTATTCACAGGCTTAATACAGGAACCACCCATTTCCCGTTGGCAATGGGTTAACATTTATATCTATAACTATGATCAGGCAAAATTAATTAGCAAATGATGCGACATTGCCAATAGCTCGAGCAGTACGAAGTTGCAGTAATAATTTGGTGAAAAGGAGTATTATTAAAGCAAAGTAGATTCAAAATAACCGCAATATAAATCACTAGAAAAAAAACAACAACAACAACGGGGAAGATGTACGGCAGAGAGGGAGGCAGACAGAGACAGATAGAGACGGATAGAGAGACAAAGATAGATGGGGAAGAGGTTGACCGAGACGGATAGAGAGACAGACGTAAAGAGAGAGAGAGAGAAAAAAAAGGGTGGGAAGATGGGAAGGGGTAGACAGAAATACATACAGAGATGTACAAAGGGAAATAGAGAGAGAGGGGGGGGGGGGGGATATGGGAGAGGTAGACGAGAGACAATCAAGAGATGGAGAAAGACAGATGAACACAGAGTAAAAGAGAGGGAAGGAAAGATAGGGAGAGAGATAGAGATGGGGGATTAGTAGACAGAGACAAAGACCCCGTTCTCACTCACTTTGAAAGTGGACTTTTGGAGCGGTCTATCTAAGACCCGTTCCTCAGGAACGGTTCTTAGGTGAGTGTGAACGGTCAAAGTGGTCCAGGAAGTGGTCTTCTGGACCGTTCCAGAAGACCACCTCGGGGAAGTGGTCTTGAGGAACGGGTCTTATTAAGAGCGGTATGGACCGCTCTAAACGTGCAATGTGAACGAAAGCGTACTTCAACCGGAAGTGAGCCAGTGACGTTCCGCGCACAAAACAAAGCAAAAGCAATCGATCGGGCAGGCACGCTACGGTACATCAGTTTGTATTCCGTGCGAAAAATTTGACCCGCTGAACTGAGCTGCCATAGCAACAAGGCCACTTTGAATCGTGGAGCGGTTTGAGCGAGAAAAACTGCTCGGAGTGTGAACGCTAGAAAACCGTTCCTCAAGACCCGTTCCTCTGGAGCGGTCTAACTAAGACCACTTTCAAAAGTGAGTGAGAACGGGGTCAAACTCACTCACTTTGAAAGTGGACTTTTGGAGCGGTCTATCTAAGACCCGTTCCTCAGGAACGGTTCTTAGGTGAGTGTGAACGGTCAAAGTGGTCCAGGAAGTGGTCTTCTGGACCGCTCCAGAAGACCACCTCGGGGAGGTGGTCTTGAGGAACGGGTCTTATTAAGAGCGGTATGGACCGCTCTAAACGTGCAATGTGAACGAAAGCGTACTTCAACCGGAAGTGAGCTAGTGACGTTCCGCGCGGAAAAAAAAGCAAAAGCAATCGATCGGGCAGCCGGTGTCATGGTCGATCTGTTCCGGGTTCCGGCGGAACGAAACGACTAGTCGATTCGTTCCCCGGAACCAAGCGACTAGTCGATTCGTTCCAGTGGACTCAAACGACTGATATCACTTTTGGCCGATACGTAACGAAAGCCGCCGTTTGGTTCCGACATTAGTTTTCTATTGGGGCAGTATTGTTTACCTGCATACTTCATTTTCTCCCTTTTTTCATTTCTTTTTCTTTCTTTTTTTCTTTTCTTTTTCTTTTCTGTTTCTTTTTTTTTCTTTTCTGTTTCTTTTCTTTTTCTTTTTCTTTTTTCCTTTGCGCAGAATGGGGGGGGGGGGGGGCTGCCCCCAAGCCCTCCACCAGTACGCCAGTGATGTATACAGTGTATACAGTGGCGGATTGGGGGGGGGGCAATCCCGGCCCGTGCCCCCCCCCCCCCCATTTTGAAAGAAAACAATGCATTGTGCCCCCCCTATTTTTGATTGTGCCCCCCCCCCTTTTAGAACAGGAAACCTTTTTTTTTTTTTTTTTTGCTTGTCAGAGTATTATGGAGGGGAATTGTACCCCATAACCCCCCCCCCCCCCCCCCCCCCCCCCCCCCCCACTGAGCGACTTTTGGAGGGCTGGCGAGACCAGAAAAATATGGGTCTCCCTCCAAGCAGTTTCCCAAAGTTGACAATCCTCCATTTGTTTGCCCCCCCCCCCTTATACGAAATCCTGGATCCGCCCCTGAGTGTATATATGCTTATTCATATCTCAAGTCCATCTGTAATGGCCTGATGGGCAGTGGGTATCCAGGATTTTGTGAAATGTGCTTATCTTGTTTCACTCTCTATTTCCAGCAAAGATTTTTTTTTTTTTTTTTTTTTTTTGGTCACTTAAACCTGGGGGATGATTGTATACACCCTGCTATCTTTGCCCCTTTCACGTAGGGATCCCATTTGGAAGCATCTAAAAGAGTTGAATAGTTCACAATACAGGTCACATGTATGATATCCAATATGCTATGTGTTTCATGTATTAAAGGGTAAACATATGTATACTCTGTTCTAGCTTATATTGTTGTATTTACTGTTGCACCTTAACTGTCAAAATGACAAAATTCGCGAAGAGTACATTTTTCTATACAAAATTCGTAAATAGGCAACAGTGTCCGTTCTGTTGGTGTGGCTGATTTGGAGGACTTTGATTGGTTACAAAAGGCGACCAGAAGAGTACATTTTTCTTTAGGGGTGTTACCATGACATGATGCTTGAGCACAATAGAGATTCGGATCGCATGAGCGGCTAAATATCTCGTCGATTGGTTCCAAGGAACGAATCTCCTGGCCGGAACCAATCGCCTATGACGCTCGCATCGACTCGACCAAAGCGGATCCAATCGGCGGGTAGACATTCAGTCGATTGGATCCTGTGGAACTAATCGCCTGCTCGGAACAAATCGCCTATGACACCGGCAGGCACGCTACGGTACATCAGTTTGTATTCCGCGCGAAAAATTTGACCCGCTGACCTGAGCTGCCATAGCAACAAGGCCACTTTGAATCGTGGAGCGGTTTGAGCGAGAAAAACTGCTCGGAGTGTGAACGCTAGCAAACCGTTCCTCAAGACCCGTTCCTCTGGAGCGGTCTAACTAAGACCACTTTCAAAAGTGAGTGAGAACGGGGAAAGACTGATAGAGACAGACATAATAGTAAAGTGAAATTACCTGAGCTGGTCAGAGGGCTAACGGCACTTACGGGAGGGCTAGAAGCATACATTCCTCCAATCGGCGGACTCTTCATCATCTGCTTGACGGGCGTGGCTGGTGTGGATGGGCGCCTCCTGGGAATCTGTTCAAGTTTGTTCTTGCATCTGAACCTGGCCTGTTCGAGGGTCTCTCTATCCAGGTTAGGTACCTTGGTGTAGATACGGACGGTGACGTCTTGCAGCCGCTGCGGTAGGTCGGCCGGGAGCTGGTAAAAAGCAGAGGATGCAATGTCTTTATTCAAAAGATGCTTTAATCCTGAGATTCTTTAGTCCAGAGCTTCCTCAGTCAGAAAATTGTTTAAGGTTCTTTTTCCATAAGGCACTTATTAGTTCAAATGTTTATATTAGAGCCAGGCTTTATTCGGGGGGGGGGGGGGGTGGCATTTTTATCATTAAGAATAGGGTTGGTTTTGTTCAAAAGGTTTAGATGAGCATTTGGAAATGATCATTCGGATGATCAGATATCGGAGGTCCTTTATTCTGAAAGTTCTCTAGTCCGAAGATTTGTTAGTTCAAAGGTCAGGACAGCCAAGTGTTCTTTCGCTCGAAGACACTTTTGTGTAACGGTTCATTATTCTGAAGGCTTGTAGTCAGAAGTTCCTACACCACAGACATGGTCAGTCTGGATTGTCGTTTATATCAAAAGGTTGGTCCTCCACCGGTCCATTCGTCAGAACGTCTGTGTTCAGCTTAGTTGATTCCCAGATTCTCCCGTATAAAGTCTCACTAGTGCATGGATTCTTCGTTCGAAAGTTTGTTTCTCGGAAGGTTCTCAACTCCGAAGTGTGGTAGATTCAAAACGTCTGATGGTTGGTTGGAATGTTGGATCTTCATTCTCCAAATTTGTTATTCGGGATTTTCATTACTCAAAAGGTTGATCGTTGGAGGTGTCTTTATACCAAAAATTAGTTAGAAAATTCCCGTATTGTGAATTTTTGATATGTAGTTTGCATAAGGAGATGTTCCTTAGCGATTTGGAGGTAGATTTTCAATTGTATTGTATTATATCATTGTAAATTTTATCGAATGTGGAATAAATGAAATTGAATTGAATAGTTTATTGCAAGTACTCTTACCTTGTCCTCTGGAAGTAGCTCAGCGTTAAAGCTACCATCACGTGATTTCTTGTAGAATGGAATATCAAGGAGAGGGTTTCTATCGCCACTTCCGTAGTCAAAATGCGACACCTAGAAAAAAAGAGATGACTAACCTTTTTTGTAATAGGAATTTTAAAAAATGCAAAACTCAACTGTTTCTGTCACCTCATAAAATCCTTGATTAATTTTGATAAATTCGTACGATTTTACAGTGTATTCAATTCAAAGTGCATGTATATGACAATATATCAACTGGCAAATATTCCACTTAATATGGCATATTTGATTTGTTAAAAAGCAATGAGGCTGTCCTTGTGTTGCTAATTATGGTTGAACGTTCTTAAGTGTTCTGTTCCGCCTATGAAGTGCTTTGTTGGTGAACTTTTGATGACAGTGGTGCTTCATTCAAACATCACGACGGTGAAACAAGCTCGGCATCTCTAGAACGTTTTAACATGTTTAAATGAAGATGTCGTACTAAATTTGCCGGCCATTTGGCCGAATTAAATTTCCAACCCACCGCCTCCTCCCCCTCGATACCAAATTTACTTTAAATTTCCAAGGATAGGAAGAACACTCCTTCAGTGACGAGCTGCCGTTTCCATCTGATCAATTTATTGTATTCTGCTGTATCAAATCTTTATGCTACATACACAAACTACTTTTGCAGTTCATATCAAAATATAATACCCCTCAGGAAAAGCTATACCTCGACCTCGATGTTTTCAGCCTTCCATATCCTTCTTGAAAAAGAAGACGACAACGATGACAGCTCACCATCATCGTTAATGATCGATCGCTTGATCTCGGCTCTATCGACTGTTTGCATCTTTAAGAAGAAAGAAAAATTATGTTTTATATATACATGTATATATTCATTTATATATATATATATATATATATATATATATATATATATATATATATATATATATATATGTAGGACGAGTTTCATTCCAAAAGGGACTGATTCCACTTTCGGCGTTTTCGAATAAATTCCTTTTTTTTTTAATTTACCATTTTCCCTAGGTCACTATAACCTCATTTAGATATATACATGTATATAGGACTATTGCCTTGGACCATTTTAATGTTTCTTTTTAAATATAGCAATACATCGTGGATGAAATTGCTTTTGGAATGAAACTGATATCGATCGTCTTTTTGGGGGTGTTTAAAACAACTTTATCATGTTATGTACACGGATGAATGCATGAGCGGAGCCATTTCTTGTGAAGGACGGAAGGGGACAGGCGGACAGCCTTTGATAATTATATGCCAACGAGGTCACCATCATGACCATGTAGGTCTGCAAATTTCACATTAATTTCTCAACAGGTTGGAGATATTTAATGGTCATCAAATTTCATCCTCTAAATGCTGTTTCATCATGGAAACGCTAGGAAGAGATTTTATTATAAACAGATTTTACACCCGAGGGGCAACTTCTAGTATATCATGAAAAGTGATGACGGATGTAAAAAAAATAAATAAATAAAAAAATAAGACACCTCGGATATTTACACTAGAATTAATGGGAATGAATAAGAGTTAAAATATCAAAATATGCGGAACGAATTTAGAACCCATTCAACAAGTTTCGTTTCACTTTTTTATCCGTTTTTACTTTAGAAGTGATAATAAAGAAGCTAAATACCTTTTCGTTGGCATGCTGGCATTCCCCAATGCACTGGTAGAGTTCTCTCTTGTGGATCCGAGTTATTATCTCCTGTGCCTTCACGATTCCTTCTGCTCCAGATCGTGATCTCATGATTTCGTTTACGATGGTGTCATTGACTTGGCAGAAAGCCATCGGGTCCTGCACGGACTCCAACAGATTGTACTCTTTTCTGCTCAGTTGTAAGAAATATAAATTCACTGTCATGTACCGAATGACGTGGAAACAATGAAGTTTGTTGTTCAGTTATGTATATTGCGGAGTGAATAATGAATTGATATTCAAATGCATTCAGAAGTACTGAAACATGATGTTCTGCTACATTACAGATCTATAGTGTTACGGAGCACCAAATTATATTTTATTTTCTGCACTTTTTCAAAAATTTTAGTGGGGAGGAGGGGATGGGGGTGGGGAGGCAGCACATGCTCCCGCCAATTTGGCTTAGCCTCTAGAGTCTTATATAATTATCTACTCCAATATTAATACTACCCAAGAGGTCTGTTGGTAGTTTCATTCCGTACATGAGGAAATTATAGTAATTTATATACCAACTTAAGAAATGCACTGAAACAATGTCATAATCGATACGTGCTCATCAATTAAATTTCATTTCTGTTCATTCCATGATATACACCTGTGGAAGGTTTTCTCCATTCGTGGAGCACGTCCATCACTGTGAAATTAATCATATTTAATTTACGGAGTCGAAAATCCCGATGTTTAACAATTATATATTTATAAGGTTAATTGGGGCCATCGTACGAATTAATCTATATGAGCCTATGTAACAAGGAAGGCTTCTGCATATTTTGTGAAGGATAAAAATTACCCATCTTGGCCGACGAATATGAGGTGATCAGCAGCTGCCAGGAAAGCATCTTTCAGCCTAGAAAAACAAAATGAGATTTCAGGATAAATATTTTGAATTATAGACTTTGAGACGATAAATAATAAGGTGTACAACAATGATAATTTTGCTACATATTTAAATAATTACAACTCATATAGATGAAACTGAGGTTTGCGCATCGTAAAGTTGAAGAGTCAAGTTTTAGAGGGGTACGTTTTATAACATTTCTTCAAATAACATTTTTGAAATAATGTTAGGAAATGCGATTATAATTTCACTTTTGACAAAGTAGATCAGTATCTAATTCAAAGCGCGGCAATATCAAATTTCCCATGGAGCATCATTCTTACCATACCACAATTCTTTTTGATACTGCAGGGTCTATAATCCATGATGCTGTCACCTGAATAAGACGTTGTGGAATGGCAGGCATGATGCACAATCATTATCTTTGTTTTCTGAAGTAATTATTACAAAATAAATGGTCTTGTTGAGGAGGTTTACGGTTCACCATGTGGTTAGTCCTGAAAAAGGACTGTTGAGTTAGAAGGAGAAAGTGGAGAAAGTTAAGAGGAGAAGAAATGGAAAGGCGAGTTAGAGAGTAGGAGAATGTAGAAGTAATCTTTTTTGAAAGTGTGAAGTCCTGAAAAGGACTGTAAACCAAGTGAGAAGGCTGAGAGCAGAGAAGGCTCGACGTTCCGGACAGCTTGACTGTTCGTCGTCAGGAGTGGTCTTGATTTTTCAAGAAGTGAAAACCTTATCAAAGTACACAGTTTCACTCTGTGGGACAATAATGTTCATTCAGCTGACAAGGCTGAGGTCTTGTCTTAAAGTTCTAGACTTGACGTCCATTCACAATTATCTTCGTGAAGCATGGAGCATTTCGTATGGTGATATAAATTCTTTGAAATATGAATCATTAAGTATAAATGTTAATACTGAAATCTTTCTTGAATTATATAAAAGAGATTCATATTACATGATTGTAATGATCTTGCTGACTCTGTGCTGATAAGATGCATAGTGAAGACGACGTCGCGTGAGGAACATATGGTTCAGATCACTCGCTACCTGATACACGCAAAGAAGAAAGATGTATCAATTTATTCAGCTTACCAAACAAAAGTGAGAAATAAGAAATAAGAGCTTATTTCCTTCCATTAAACAAACATTAGACTATGAATGAGGATTGCATATTATTGGTCCGACGCAAGTAGTGTTATGGTTAATTGTGAAGTTTGGGGGTGTGGGTAGGGGTGAGATTGGGGTTACCCTACGCCTAGCCCCGTAACCCCTGGTTGCACATAATTGGCCTATGAAAGTGACTGCGTTAGCATTGGAACAATATGACAGAAATAACAGCTTTGTCTGTGGTGTTTTATTTCTGCTCATCGTTACACTGCCGTAGTGAGTTAAATGTCGACATCAGATATCAACAGACGACATACAAGTTTAATTCTTTATGCCTAAGAGAACGGTAAAGATGAAATTCAAAAGTTGTAATCTTTTATGAATCATTTCTGTCGATTATTATTTACAACATACCTTGCAATTTACAGAGTGTGTTTATATTATGATGTTTTATTCGTATAGTCATACACTCGCAACTGATCTGTTTTTCTTTACTAGTTTGATAGGCCAAGTAAAACTGATTCTTAATTTCTCGTCCGGATTTTTTTTTCGAAAATGAGGGGGTTCTATGTTATTTCATTTTTTTCTGTATATACAGATGGTCTTGGGTCGAGTTCTACACAAATTTACTTACTTTCATTTGTACATGCGATACAGAGGCTCAACACGTGGTGAAAATGAATCAATCATATTCAATCTATCATTTTGTGTCACCTCATTGCCTAGATGTCCTCAGATTCTTGTTTATTTCATTTCAAAACAAAAATATAAAACAACATAAAATGGAAGCGGTTTGAAAAAGGGAAGGAGGGGACAAGAAGCTAGGTATTTATTTTATATGGCCTTATTGGAAATTACAGGTGCACATTTGCACCTCTGTATGTTCCCTTGTTGCTCCCCTTTTCGTCCAGGACGCTACTTTGCACCTTTTGAGATTCAAAGTTCAGATTCAAAGTTGATTGTTTTCCACAAACATGAACATCTTTTAAATTTTTTTAACAGTTCATATGAAAATTAAGAACAAGAACATAGCAATTATGTAAATTGAAACATAGATATAGCAGATCATAATTCAATGGACCTGGTTATGATTTACACTGGTTATGATTTACACTGATATAATTGGTATAATGTAAACATTGCAATTATAAAGGAAAGGTACATGGTAGCACCCTATTTCGATTGTGTTACTATAGTGTTTCGTTTTGGATGAATATTTGAACCACCATTTCTTAGCACCTTGTCTCTGAAGCAGAGCTCTCTCCTGGTCTTGCTTTCCCTTTTCACCTCGAAAACCTTCACGAAGGGCATGATACGATTGAAATCGAATGCAGACTTCATACCCAGGTAGTGGGTGTCCCGAGCAAAGTAGTCCCACTTGTCCACGTCGACCCCGTTTGCACTGTTGTTGACGATCTGATGTAGGTAGAACTTGTTCTCACGAAGCTGATAATTTGTTTAAAGGACATTCAGAAAGAGAGAGAGAAACAAAGAGCAAGAGACAGAGAAACCCCAGACAGGATGGGAGGACGAGAGAGAGAGAGAGGGGGGGGGGGGGGGGGGGAAGATGGAGAGAGACGGGACATGAAACAGAATTTATTATGGTCTCGTGTTAATCTGGGTTCTAGGACACCTACCCCCTGGACAACCACCCCCCGGATAACCACCCCTAGGATAACCACCCTCTAGGACAACTACCCTCTAGGGCAACCACCCTCTAGGACGACTACCCCCCGGGACAATTACCCTCTAGGATGATTACCCCCCGACTAACTACCCCCTAGGGCAACCACCCTCTAGGACAACTACCCCCCAGACAACTACCCCATAGGACAACCACCCTCTAGGACAACTACCCCCGGACAACTACCCCACGGACAACTACCCTCTAGGACAACTACCCCCCGGACAACTACCCCCAGACAACTACACCCTAAGACACGTGTCCGGGGGTAGTTATCCGGGGGTAGTTGTCCTAGAGGGTGGTTGTCCTAGGGGTAGTTGTCTGGGGGGTAGTTGTCCTAGAGGGTGTTTGTCCTAGGGGTAGGTGTCTGGGGATAGTTGTCCGGGGGTAGTTGTCCTAGAGGGTGGTTGTCCTAGGGGGTAGTTAGTCGGGGGGTAATCATCCTAGAGGGTAATTGTCCCGGGGGGGGGGGGTAGTAGTCTGCCTAGGGGGTGGTTGCCCTAGGGGGTAGTTGTCCTAGGGGGTAGTTGTCCTAGAGGGTGGTTATCCTAGGGGTGGTAATCCGGGGGTGGTTGTCCAGGGGGTAGGTGTCCGGATACGGTTAATCTGATCTCATGTGATTACCTTATTATTTCTTTCTCCATATTCACTGTTTATATATAAGAAAACTTATTCATGTATTGTTGGACTTAATATTCTTACTAATCGAATTTTAAAGATAAAACACGTCCCATGATTATAAACAATACTATTAAAGTTTAAGTATAACTTCACACAAGACCCACCCCCTCCCCCTTGACTCCCCTCACAAAAAAATCTATATTTAAACCAAAATGCAGATAACAATTTGTCAAAAGGAAATTTACAATCGCACAACTCCCAACCCTACTCCCTCTGTAAGTCAAGCTTGTCAATACCAAGTTTTTGCTTTCATCCTTTTCACCACCCAGAATGAGCTCGCAGATGAAGTCGATTTCCGGCTGGTAGATGTTATGTCCTTCAAGCTTCTCCTTTAACTTATTAGTCTCGATTAGGTATTTGAAGATGATGACCGACTGCTTCTCATGCTGCAAAGATCATGAAGATAATCGAATGTGTGAATTATCAGCGATTACCTGTCGATAAGGTACGAATCTAATTTTAATAATGGAAGTGAGAAAACGTTATTCAATTTGAAAAAAAAGCACATTGGCAATTTTCAGACAGAAAATGTAATTTTTAGTCTAAATAAAACGGATAAATTTGGCCCTTTTCGGGACTAAACGCACTTTTTGAAATGATGTGAAAATTACGCCCATTTTATTTTTGATGAAACTAAAGTAATGGTAATAGTAATGTTTAGTTTTAGTAAGCCCTCAAAAACTTTTCGTCAGATTTATTGGATTTTTGTTAATAAATAGCAAGATAACAGCAATACAAAGATGCTGTGAAGATTTCACGTCCTAAAGTGGCATGTCAAACAAATGGGAGGCAAAAAATAATTTAGGTGCCGGGTCAGGGATATAAACTCCCAACAACTTCAGCGTGCACTATACACCATACACACGTTCAAAACCTACTTTTTTTTTTTTCTTTTCATAATTTTTTTATTCCTTGATTCAGTTTTTCAAAACGAATAATTACAAACTGAGCATTAATTACACAATATAATTCAACATGGCAATAAACACAATACAAATTATATATTTCCATAACGTGCCATCCATAAATAAACAACAATAGTACAATTTAACTGAACAAGGTATAAATTAAAACCTGATAGGTGCAAATTCAAAGTATATAGGGCAATTGTAATAATGAATATAATTTCTTTAAAACTGTTTGTGATATTATCATGTATGTCCTCCTTCCGTCCAACATTAAAAATAATTCCATTTCTTTAGATGTAGAGTTAACTTATTTCGAGCTATTGCCTTTTTATGTTCATTATCCTTACTTTCTAAAAGTGCATTATCGATTTCTTCCTTTGTTGGGGGCGTTCCTTTTGATCTCGCATTGTATATCATATACTTTATGAGTATAATTAAGTGGTTAATATACATGTGCTTTTCTGATTTTCCATCTAACCCAACCAAAATCTCCTCCCATTTTAAAGTATCTAAGTGCATCAATTTCATTTGTTCCCCTATTTCTTGCCACAATTTTTTAACAAATTGACAATTCATAAATAAGTGGTTGTATACCTCAATTTCCTTTCCACAGAAAGAACATAAGTTAGATGATATATAGCCAAATTGATACAGTTTATCTTTGCAATATAGGATACTGTGTAATAATCTAAACTGAAATTCACGTAATTTACCATCTAAAGTGCATAATCTCGGGGTCAAAAAGGAAGTCGCAATTCCAGATGTAGTATTTAAATGTGCTATTTCCGCGTGTCTAAACGCAAAGGTTTCCTTTATATTATCTATAAAGATTTTATAACATAATTTAGAAGTCAGTCCTTCATATGGTAATATTTTATCGCTTACTTTATACATTAATTCCGAGTAATCGATCGTGTCATTTATCTTTTCGTCTTTTTTCCATTTCTCTTTCAAATTCATCGGCAATGCTGAATAAATGCTACTAATGTAGAATAAATCGTTGGCATCAAGACCTTTTTGTAGAAAATAGCTAACTGGCCTTTAATGGCCTTCTTTATCTACAACATGCTTAATGTGATATATATTAGCCTCAAATAGTTTTCTGTTAAATAGTGTTTTCCGGCCAAAACGGATTAAAGTATTATTAAAAATCATTTGATTTCCTAAGTTACTAGTAATAATTCTTTTCTCTCTTAAGTCATGCCAAATATTCAAATATTCCAAGTACAATGGAGGCGCCTGAATATGAAAATCTTTCATATCAAAATCACATAAAAATATAAATCTTCCTCCAATTGACTGGAATATATAGTCAAAATATTTTTTTCCATTTCATATTACTGTCTTCATAGATCAGTCTCTTAATTCACATTATTCTTTGTGCCTTAATCATATCTCTAAAATTCATCATTTTTAAACCTCTGTGATTATAAGTCAAATAAAGGATATTTCTTTTAATCTTATCATGACCTCTCCATATGAAATCAAAACTAATTTTTTCAACTTCTTTATAAACCCAAGTTGGTACCAATAATACAGAAGAGACATATATAAGTTTAGATAAGGCAAATACTTTCAACAATTGTATTTTACCAGTAAGGGTCAAATCGCGCTGTTTACACCAGCCTAATAATATTTTGATTTTACTTAATATTTTTTTTATAATTCATCTCCTCCTTTATATTTACGTCTATAGAAAAATATATCCCAAGTATTTTAACAACTTCTACCTGCTTTCCCAGTGATAACGTATTTCTTATATTTTTACGAGGACCTAACATCAATATCTTTGTTTTATTTTTGTTTACTTTTAATCCTGATAATCTCCAAAACGAATTTAACACCTTTTCTAGATTTTTTATTGATTCTAAATCTTTCAAAAACATAGTCATATCATCTGCATACATAGTTAACTTCACTTCAATATGTCCTGTTTGTATCCCGTTTATATTATGTGCTTTACGAATTGCAAGTGCTAACACTTCTATAACTAACAGAAATAAATACGGAGACAATGGATCCCCCTGACGTACTCCTTTCCCCACATCAAAGTAACCAGTGGAGTGTCCACCATTCATTACACAACTAACTGCTTTAAAATATAAAATATCAACCCACTTACGAAAATGAGAGCCAAAACCATACAAACTTAATATTTTCTTCAAAAATGAATGCAAAACGGAGTCGAACGCTTTTTCAAAGTCGATAGCCAACAAGAAACCGTTTATATTAAATGTAGACGAATGGAATATAACATCGTCTATTAATCTTACTGCTTCTCCTATATTCCTTCCTTTCATATTGCCTACTTGATCTGTATGAATTACTTCATCTAAAACTTTTTAAATCCTGCTTGCTAGTATTTTAGACACAATTTTATAATCTACATTCAATAATGAAATGGGCCTATAGTTTTCTATCAAAAGAGGGTCTTTACCGTCTTTTTAAATTAAAGTTATAACCCCCTGTTTTTGTGACGAAGACAGTTCCCCTTTTTGAAAGGAAGTATTAAAGGAATCTATAACTAATTTTCCTATCAATGGCCAGAATGTTCGATAGAATTCTACAGTCAAACCGTCATTACCGGGGGTTTTATTTAATTGCATCTCATTTAAAATGGAGAAACATTCCCCTGTGCTTATTTTTTCATCGCATAATTTCTTGTTACTTTCCTTTATCATCGGAATATCACACACACACACACACACACACACACACACATGCTATCTCCATGAGAAGCTTCGAGATTGTTGTGCCGAGAGCCATCGGGGTGGAAAGGTCCTAGCGTAGGGCAGTACTAGTATATTGCCGTGGTCTAGCATTCCTTACATAATTATATTTACAGTAAAATTCGCCGGAAATCATTGATGGAATACCAAATGATCTGGTACGAACATCTTTTGATCCATGGAAAACAACATGAGACGATATTTAACACGTTTCTTTCCAATTTCCTTTTTGCTACCAAAACTGTACATGAGCTTTAACCAAGTTTCGTTTCATTAATTGTCTTCATACAGACCCCGAAATCTAAGTAATAGCTTTAAAGTAAATATTACATTTAGTGACAATTATTATCATTTATTTATTGAACTTTCTGGTTTAGGATTAGGCTTAGGTTTAGGTTTATTGAAGAATATTCAAGATTGCAGCTAAAAGCTGATACATTTGAATTTCCATATTAAAATACATACATTAAAAGAAGAACAAAACAAAATACAATTAATTAATTCCTACTACAGTAAAAGAATAGTCAATATAGATAGTGGTATTGTGCTGACATTATTCCCGCCGGCAGTATTGTTAGAAAGTGAAATTCTAATGACAGAAAACAAAGTACTTTAAATTTACGTACGGTTTAGCAGTGTTGAATAAATGGTGTAGCAGAATAAAGAGGCAGAATAGCCTTGATTTGTCTTATTCTAATATTCGCTGGTTTAAATCAGTAAGAGCGGCGTCTGGGGTATGGGGTGGGGCAGGGAGCGGTTGCTCCTCCCCGATAATATCCATGTGTCCTTTGGCGAGTTCAATCACGACAGTTACAGTACCTCGAAGACCTTGCAAATAAATAACATTTAATCAACTCACTTTCCATTTCTTGCCTATCTTGACTGGTGGTATGATGTCTTCGAAGGCGTGAGAGAAAGGGCCGTGTCCGAGATCGTGGCAGAGACCGGCAATCTCCACGCAAGCAACCTCGTTGTCTTGAATAGGGGTACTGCTGTTACTGTCGTTACTGTCATTCTGTTGAAGGATCGAGGCCAGCTTGCCCGCCAAGTGGCTTACACTGCATTGGAAATGGAAAGTATAGTCTGAAACAACGTTTGTACAACACATGCGACATTTGCTTCGTGGTCATTATCCTTCAACATGTTCAGTAACCGAATTCTGGGCCCCGTTTCATAAAACTTGATATCTATAAAAAGTTACAATAACAGTTATGAGCTACTGAAATACTTGCATCTGATTGGCTGCTGAGAGCCAATTTGTCATATAAATATGGCAGTTGTTAGTGATAAGAGGTTTTATGAAATGGGACCCTGAACTTCCACTCTGGACCAAACACTTTACCTAGCCATAGCCCTAATTTAAACCGGCAGCGGATCTGAGCATGAAAACTTGTTTTAATAAGCCTACCCTACTAGTGATCAGGAGTTGGTCTAGCGGTAACGTCTACGGGCAGCTCTTTATATTCGCCTACAAACTGATTCTGATCGGACCCAGGTTCGAATCTCAGTCACGTCTTTCGGATGGTGACGTTAAAGGTCGGCCCCAGACGTAAATAATCATATCTGATTGATACACGTCTGGCAAAACTCAATTACACACACACATACCCTATTGAGTGTTCAAATCTGGTATGAACAGCGCTGGGGAACACATAACAGGTACAGCCCAGCTGCTTGATGAATCGAAGCCTTTGAAACTCGGGTGTATCGATGATCATCTGGCAGTGCCTGGGCATCTGAATACTGCTGTGAATAGGGTCATTGAAAACCTGCGTTGAGAAGAGAAAAGCGAGACTGAGTTCCGAAACATTGAACTCTAAATTTTCTTGAACCTCGCTTTCATTCTGTGTAGTGATGCTTGCCTTTGTCATTATTCATTCAAATTAACATTTATTTTCTTCCATTGATTTTGCAACATTCAACATTTGTTCAAATAGTACAATTTTCATGCATATAAAGTAATATCAGTACAATCAAGAACAAGTTACATAGGGAAGAAGGCGCAGTCCCAATATGCCAGATGCTTGTAGCGGGTACGCCTGAATACACAATACAATATAATTTAATACAGGAAAAGAGGAAAGGGACAGACAGAGAGAAGGAGAGACGAGGATAGGGAACTTGGAGTAAAGGGAAAGGAAGAGGACTGCAACAAAGTAATAATCATCATAATGGAGTTGTATGGCATGCATGGATAATACAGTGGCAAGATATACGGTGAGAGTAAAACATCGAAATATTCACAGGCATTCTTACACTATGTGATCAGAAGCAGTCATACCAAATGAAATTAAAATTAAATCAAATATTTCCATGAAAATAACCCCCAATTTTGGACAATCCTCAAATACACAAAAGAGTAGAAAAGAGGAATCAAACGGGTACAAATGGAAATTCAAAATAGAATAACATCCCTGAACATTTTCCTTCGACAGGCATCTAGCATCTAGGATAACCTAGTTTTAACATGATATCTCAAGAACCATTTGATCCATTAACTTCAAACTTGGAACTAGCCTGCATCACCATAATGAAACGAACTGATTAGATTTTTGTTCACGTAGGTCAAAGGTGACAGGTCATAGAGGTCTTATACAGGTGTATGTGAAATTCATGTTTTTTACCTTTGTTATCACCATATCTCAACTATTTTGTATTCATGACTAGGGGGAGATAATGTGATCAGACTTTTGGGTTATTATAAGGTGTAAGGTCAAATGTCAAAGAGGTCAATTAACATGTAATTAGAGGCTTTTTATTCTGGTTATCACAATATTTCAAGAACAATTTGAGCCATCAACTGAATTTAGACGGGGGCATATAGGAGATGCAGTCGCATTCATCTTGTTTAAACCTTTTTCTTCGAAATAAAATACTCCGAATCCTTTTTATATTTTAATAAAAGCTTTAAGTCTGACGAAATCGGTGTTTCATTTTGAAATTCGCATATTATATATATATATATTCAAATAAATTTCATCATTTCCTGATGAAGCCCTATGGGCGAAAATTCGAACTTTCCTACCCTCTCATTCGTTATTTATTTCGACTTCAGCAACTATTTTCTAATATTCCGAAGAACACTGACTTATAAAAATCCACAGTCTCGGTACACCCTGGATTTTGAGATGAATTTTTACTTTAGTGTGTATTCCCCACATAATGAGCTTGACTCTATAAACAATCTAGTCAAATCTAGAATCTAGTCAGAATTGACTAGATTAACTATTCCTACTCGCACCTGCAGTATTCTAGTCAAAACTACCAGATTCGGGCCTGAAGTGAACATAATCCTAGGCAAAAGGAACAGAATCCTAGTAAAAATTAACATAATTTTAGTCGGAATGACTAGAATCTGATTAAGAAAATGTGACCAGGCGATCTAGTTAGTAAAAAAAATTTTTTAAAATGACTAGACGTGTTTTGAGTGTAGGCATTGACAAATGTTTCAAAGGTCTTGTTTTACATTACATGTTTACTATATAATATGTTCTGATACATTAAGGTGTGATTTACTTCACTCTGTGCGTGGTTGGATTCCCACAATTGACAGAAAAATGACAAAACAATATATGCAGTTTTACAGTATTTTTCTCTTCAAAATTCAAAGCAAAACAAAGTATACATTGAACTGTCCAAAGTAGCCATATGTTGAGTTATTTACTTCAAACGTAATATATTCCTTTAATTAATTTCAGAAAAATTATTACTTGAATGTCCATTCAGTATATTCTAGCACAAATGTTCAGGGATGTTAATTAGACCTTCCCATTTAACTCGTCCAACACAAGCTGTTTGGGGTTACGGTCCAGAGACAAAACATGCCAAACAATTTAATTATTTAACCTTCTTCTTATATTTCTTTTATTATAAAAGGTTGTAAAGTTATTGACTTCAAACGTAATATATTCCTTTAATTAATTTCAGAAAAATCATTACTTGAATGTCCATTCAGTATATTCTAGCACAAATGTCCAGGGATGTTAATTAGACCTTCCCATTCAACTCGTCCAACAAAAGCTGTGTGGAGTTAGGGTCCAGAGACAAAACATGCCAAACAATTTAATTATTTAACCTTCTTATATTTCATTTTATAAAAGGTTTTTTGTTTTTGTTGTTTTTTATATATACATATATTTTGCACTCTTCTCGGGGATTACTTTGTTGTTACGATGAGAAAAAAAAGTCAAATTTATGCATTTCCCAAAGAAAAGGAAAACTGGGCTTTCACTGAGGGAAACCAGTTTATATGTTTCGTGTCAACTCAAATGTGTGTAGTGACCATAGGGACAGTGAACAAGCGTCCCCTGCTTGCATTGCCCTCACTGTCAAGCGTGGATGAGAGAGTAATGTGGAATTAACCCTTTCAAGACAATCGACCACATTTTGTGGTTTGGCACAATAACTTTTGATTCAGAGCTCTAAAAAATATACCAGATGCATGAGTAGAAAGAGCAAAAAAATCTGCACATACTATGTCCATTTTTGTTGCCTGACCATACTGCATTTGATGCCAGGAATTTTAAAAACAAGAATAAACTTTAAAATCCTTAATTTGGCAACACATTGAGAGGTTCAAAATCATTGTTTTTTATCAAAATTGGCAATTTTTTCAACTTTTCAACAAAATTAATAACCATGAATATTGTTTTCAAAGACATTACACTTTATTAGAACCATGGAGCACGAAAAGATAAATACTATTGTTGCCAATTTGAAGAACAAAATGTGATCAATTTACCCCTTAAATAATTCCTGTCCTGAAAGGGTTAATAGTCTAGAGCTGTTTTTATGTTCTTCTATACAACATTAATGTTTCTGAGCACCATGAATGCCACAACATATTTCCAAAGGAAGCAATGCCACACAGTCTGTCTTTAACCAGGGAACATTTCTCAAAACATCACAGCAACAACCCCGAAAACATTTTAATTCAAGCTGCATAATATGCTGGATCAGTTGCTACAAAAATAATTCGATAACATAGAATAACAGCCTTAGCTTAGTTTAGTTTACATGAACCCTAAATGGCAGATGTGGGACGAAATGAAAAGAAGTGGCAAAGAGACATTTTAGACTACTGCTGCAAGAATACTGGATGGATATTTAAAGTTAATTACTAATGAAGGTAAACGCGTGGACATGGTAAATGTTTTTGATTTAGAAGGACCAAAAAGCGTACACAATTCGGCTACTTTTTACCAGTTTAATTTTTTTGAATAAAAACGGAGAAAGAAAAATACTCATGTAAGTATAAAATAATTATATGTAGATTATCTTTATATACTATTCAAACGTACAAAATGCTATTGAGAGTCTAGAGAAGGTCATTACATGGGAAATAAAAACTAATGAGAAAAGTCGTCATAAAAACCAGGGTGTACCAAGCAGCTTCAAACAGATGTGTTTCAAGCTCCTTGAGTGTACCGAAATATTTGACCAGCACTGTATATATATATATATTTGTACCTGGGTCCTGTCCGCTACCGTCGGTTTCACGCTCGACGCGATCTTCAGGCAGACCAAGGAGTTATCACAGAACTCCTTGGGCAGACTGATGACTCGACTCGGCTTGTGTATCGAATCTAAATCTAAGAAAAAGTGGGCTCTGCAATCTCTGCCTGGAGGAGAAGTACACCATTATCAGTAACAGAGAGGCACTAAACAAAAGGTCGGAGATCATCTCAAAGTGCAGACACCGAAAAAGGCCGCCAAGAAAGCCACCCAAGCGTGACACCGATCCATTGCAGCAAGCAGATACACAAGCCGAGTCGAGTCATCAGTCTGCGCAAGGAGTTATCACAGAACTGTGATAACTCCTTGGTCTGCCTGAAGATAGCGTCGAGCGTGAAACCGACGGTAGCGGACAGGACCCAGGTACAAATATTATGCTATGCCCTTCAGCATTGAGCACTTTTGAATGCCTCAACTCCAAATTTAACCACACCGATGTGAATATATATATATATATATATATATATATATATATGTTATAATATTTTAAAGCAAGAAAAATGTTAGTAGATACCAACATTCTTCTAAAAAGGGGAAAAAGTAAGATGTGTATGTTATGTTTGGCTTATAATAAAAAAACATTAACAATGGTTTCAGGGTTTGTATTGCAAAATGAGCACAAGTGAGAATCTTTTCCTTTTTTTTTTTTTTTTTAAATAAAAAGACAAAAGATAAAAAGAATTGTGAGAAAACTTGATCTCAGACGAGAATCAGTGGTGCATTTGAAATTAAGGAAATGAATTTGTTTCCAATATGTACGTTATCGGGGATTGAACAAGATTCCTTTCAAAAGGACATACACTTCTCAGGTAGAGACTCATCAAACAAGATAGAATAAGTATATCTCAAGATTTTCTTACTCTGACATACTTTCTTTACAACCTTTTGATGAATATGTAATTCAGGTATGTTCAGACAATCCAACCATGGACTGGAAATATTCTTTATAAAAAAATCTTTTTGTTTTCTTCTTCCTCTAAGTATGTTAATGTTCTTATGTGTATTCCTTATCCTCTCTATCTCATGTCAGTTGGCTACTTGATGAATCACAAACCGTACAGTACAGTATGTATTTATTTAGTCTCTCAATATGGCTGAAGCTCAGGATAATGTATGCAGTTTTTTCGAATCCAATGCAAGTACCTTGGAACAATATGATGAAAATGATGATCAAATTACAATAAATTGTAATTATTGTACCGAAAGTCAATTTTTTGATAGGGTCTGTGGTTCAGAGAGTAATGAACTCACTTTAATTCACTTGAATATTCGTAGTATGTGTAAGAATTTTGAAAATTTCAATGTCTTCACCAAGCGTATTAGCTCAGGATTTTCAGCAATAGGTGTTTCTGAGACTTGGTTTCCTACTGACTTCGATACTAGCTTATATTCAATTCCGGGTTATAATCTGGTTTCTAATAATAGACAAAATAAAAGAGGTGGAGGGTGGCTTTATACATTCCATCTGTGATGGATTATCAAATATGTCATGAGCTTACCATTATGAATGATGTGTTAGAAACTATATTTGTTGACGTTTTCATACCAGGAAAACGGAATGCTGTTTTAGGTGTCGTTTATAGGCCGCCGCAAAGTAATCTAAATCTCTTTATAGATGAAGTACACAATATTCTGTCAAATCCACTACTTAATAACAAGACAATTTTTCTAATGGGTGATTATAATCTGAACTTGCTCACTTGCGATGGAAATAGCTGTATTGACGACTTTTTGAACCTCTTGGTGTCCTTTTCCTTGATGCCTTTAATCACAAAACCTACAAGAATATCTGATAATTCCTCTACTCTCATTGACAATATCTTCACTAATTTACGACCCTTTCCAGATGCTGGCATCATAATTTCTGATCTGTCTGACCATTTTCCTATATATGCCAAGATTCCACTGAGCAAACCGTCTTTCATTACTTTGCGAAATAAACCTGTTCGTAGGAGTAATCCCGAGAATATTGCTAAGCTCAAGGAAGCCCTAATTGCAACTGACTGGAGTGATGTTTTATTTGATCAAAATGTTGATAGCTCTTTTGATAACTTCTTTAGCAAATTTTTATTGTTGTATGATGAGAATATACCTCTATGTAAAAGGAATAGCAGAAATCGCAGGAAAATACCCCGAAAATTACAAAATCGTTATTAAAATCAATCAATAAGAAAAATAAGTTATAATTATTATAAATACAAGACAACTAAATCAGAGCAGTCACGTATAGATTACACTAGATATCGGAACACCTTAACTACAATATTACGTGTTTCAAAGAAAAATTACTATTCCATTCAGTTTCAGGCAACCTTGAAGGATATAAAAGGAACATGGAAGGTAATCAAAAATATTTTTAAAAGCAATAGTAAAACATCCAGCGTAAGATCTTTGGAAACTGATGGAGAATTAGTAGACGATACAAAATCTATTGTTGAAAAATTCAATAATTATTTTTGTAGTATTGGTCCGAATCTGTCTGAGGGCATACCAAATTGTGATAAATCATTCCATGACTTCTTAAAAGAACCTAATCAGCAAAGTTTGTTTTTATTGCCGACAAATGAAGGAGAGGTACTTAGTATTGTAAATTCTTTGAAGATTGGAAAAAGCCCTGGTTGTGATAATATCTCCAACAGTCTAGTTAAAAATGTATCAGCAGGAATTGTGCAGCCATTAGTGCATATTTTTAATCTGTCAATGGCAAATGGCATTGTACCCAGGAATATGAAAGTTGCAAAGGTTGTCCCTATTTTTAAGAAGGGTGACCCAAAATTGTTGACGAACTACCGACCCATTTCCCTATTAACATCTTTCTCTAAAATTCTTGAAAAACTTATGTACTTGAGAACTGTAAAGTTTCTCAACACGAGTAAATTTTTTCCAATTTTCAATTTGGCTTCCGTGAGAAACATACTACCACCCATGCTATATTACACTTTATCAATAAAGTTTCTAATGCTCTGGACAACCATATGCATACAACTGGAATATTCTTGGATTACTCTAAGGCATTTGATACAGTAGATCATAAAATTTTGTTATGTAAATTATTCCATTACGGGGTCAGGGGTGCAGCCTTGAATTGGTTCAGGAGCTATTTAGCTGACAGACAGCAATTTGTATCCATTAATGGTTGTGCTTCAGCATTACAAAATGTCAGCTGTGGAGTCCCGCAAGGATCTCTTCTTGGTCCTCTTTTATTTATTCTTTATATAAATGATTTTCAATATTCTTCTGATGTATTATCCTTTATTTTGTTTGCAGATGATTCTAGCATATTTTTTTCACACAAAAATGCACAAGTCCTTTTGCAAACAGTTAACTCAGAGTTACGTAATATTACTGCATGGATTCATGCAAACAAACTGTCTCTAAATCTAAACAAGTGAATGAGTAAATTACGCAATGCGTAATAAATGTCCCCGCCGGAAGTGCAGATCTGTGGAAATTAACTAGCCTGAACCTTAAAACTTCAGTGAAAAACTTTAGTGAATAAAATAATAATGTTACTGCATGCAAAAGAAGAGAATACCAACAATGCATGTATACAACTGAAATATAAAACATGAAAACATTATGAACCTTCAGCCATTTTGAATAAATTTGCATAAATTTGCATGAATAATGAATTTCAAAATTTTGTGTAGAAGTTTGGAAGCCCCCACCCAGCCCTATCAGATAAAACAATCGGAATCAAAATCCGATGTGAAATAGAGGAGAAGTAGCATTTTTCGTCAATTTTGAATAAATTTGCATAAATTTGCATAATTAATGAATTTCAAAATTCTGTGTAGAAGTTTGGAAGCCCCCACCCAGCCCTATCAGATAAAACAATCGGAATCAAAATCCGATGTGAAATAGAGGAGAAGTAGCATTTTTCGTCAATTTTGAATAAATTTGCATAAATTTGCATAATTAATGAATTTCAAAATTCTGTGTAGAAGTTTGAAAGCCCCCACCCAGCCCTATCAGATAAAACAATCGGAATCAAAATCTGATGTGAAATAGAGGAGAAGTAGCATTTTTCGTCAATTTCGAATAAATTTGCATAAATTTGCATAATTATTGAATTTCAAAATTCTGTGTAGAAGTTTGGAAGCCCCCACCCAGCCCTATCAGATAAAACAATCGGAATCAAAATCCGATGTGAAATAGAGGAGAAGTAGCATTTTTCGTCGATTTTGAATAAACTTGCATAAATTTGCATAATTAATGAATTTCAAAATTCTGTGTAGAAGTTTGGAAGCCCCCACCCAGCCCTATCAGATAAAACAATCGGAATCAAAATCGGCCAAGAAATGACGGAGAAGTAGCATTTTCTAACATTTGAGCACACACGGACAGACGGACGGACGGACGGACGGACGGACACACACACACACACACACACACGCACACACGTACGGAGCCCGTTTCATAGTCCCTTCGCGAACTTCGTTCGGCGGGGACAAAAAACTAATTATATGATATATAGCAATACGCTCAAGATGTTGCCCGGTGATATTGTTTTCAATGGTGTTTTGATAGACAGGGTAGCATCAACTAAATTCCTAGGTCTCCATATTGATGAAAAACTGACATGGAAAACTCATATAAATAATCTATGCAAAATATTGTCAAGGAACACTGGTGTAATTCGTAGGTTAAAGTCTGCTCTCCCTCAAAGCATTTTACTTATCTTGTATTCAACCTTAATTCTACCTTACATTAATTATGGTGTGCTTGCTTGGGGCAAATCTCTTAAAACGCAGTTAGATAAACTGTTCTTGATTCAAAAGAGAGTAATAAGAACAATCTGTAATTCTGACTTTCGTGCTCATACAAATCCTCTCTTTTATCATCACAGAATTCTAAAGGTAGAAGATATTTATTATATGCAACTGGGTTCCTTGATGTATGATCTTAACTCAGGTGTACTGCCACTGGCATTAGCCAAGATTTTCAAGAAAAACAATCAAATTCACAATTATGCCACAAGACGTGCTTCAGCATTCCACTTACCCCATGCAAGGACAAAGTTTACTCTCAACACTTTAGCTTGCACTGGACCAAGGTTTTGGAACTCTCTTGACTCAAGCATTAGTCATTCTGTCAGTATATATGTCTTCAAACGTAAACTGAAGTTATACTTATTGAGTAATTACTTTGTTGATTCTTAAACTATGCTCCAAATTGTGATGCTGCCGTGATTCATATTTGAACATGATCCATTCCTCAATCTACTACTGTATAGCAACTGCCAACTTAACCTTTTCTTCTTTCTTTCCCTTTCTCGCCTATAGCAAGCTTTTCTAATTCTCTCTCTCTCTCTCCCTCTCCCACCCCCACTTTCCATTTCTATAACCCATGTTTTTATCACTCTTCTTGCCTCCTTTTGTACATAGTCTCTTCTCCCCACCCTATTTTATGACTCAGTTAAACCATGTTTATAGTTATTTGTTTTTAGTACTCAAGCGTTTTAGACGAACATTTCTTGTATTAATTTTTCTACTATATAACCAGGCTAGTCGTTTTCTACTATATGATATTGCTTTGAGGGACCTGATTTTACAAGCTAAGCTTTTCTTAAGGTCTCCTCGTCTTTCTATTTCACTTAAATGCATTTTATATGAACTTGTTCTTTACTATTATTCCTTTTATGTACTCTGTCACATGTTATTAATTTGTTAAAATTGTATTACATCCATTTGGAAGAAAGACAAATAAACTTGAAACTTGAAACTTGAAACTTGAAACTTGAAATCAATCATACGGAGCCCATCCTTAGCAAAGGATAAATAGACTTGACTTCTGACTTGCACCATAGCAATTTGATAGACTGGCATGGAGCCAAATGCAAGTTAATCCATCATTTTCATGGCAGACATGAAAAGAAATGACTTGACGTTTGGTTTGTCTGGCCTACATATAAACAAACTTTACTTCTGGCTGACTTACACCATAGAAACTTGATAGACTGGCAAGGAGCCAAATGCTAAATAGGAGTAAGTTAAACCATCAACGATGCATAATGAGCTCTAAAAATAAAGTGTCTGGATTTTTCCCAGACACTTATTCCATACAATACAAATTCCATACAACCCTGTGTCTTCCCTCCTCCAATATGCTCCATTACTCTCTCTCATTACGCTCACTCTCACCTTTGTTTTCTTTTAATAATATTCCTTGATTCAGTTTTTATCTTGCCTTTTATCCTATACATCAATGACTTTTATAAATCTTCCTCCATTTTATCTTTCATATTGTTTGCAATACTCTCCAATCCCTGCCTGGTAATATTCTATTTGACAACATACCTATCGAAAAAGTGAAAACTACAAAATTCTTAGGTATAATAACTGACGATAAGCTCTCCTGGAAACCACATACTGATAACTTGTCAAAATTGATTTCGAGAAACATTGGAGTAATTAACAAGCTGAAATATCAATTCCCGTCCTTTATTTTGCTGTCTCTTTACTTAACCTTATATTTTCCATATCTTAATTATGGAATTTTAGCATGGGGCAACTCTACCACGCAACAACTAAACAGATTACCACTACTTCAAAAAAAAAAAAAAAAAAAAAAAAAAGGCCATGAGGATTGTATCTCTTACAGGTTATCTCTCACATACTGACCAGCTCTTTCATAGTAATAAAGTTCTCAAAGTACATATAAATATACCAAATTTTGGAAGTCTCGATCCAAACCTTAAGGAAATAGAGAGACTGCACCGTTTTAAAAAAGAACTGAAATCTCTTTTGCTGAAACCATATAGTTTCTTCTCATCTTAATCTCACAATTCTACTTTCCAGCTCCTTTTCTTTGTTAAATTGGGACCTAACTCGACAAGCCTGGCTTTTAATATGGTTCCCCCACAAGTGTATTATACCAGAGATGTATACAAGTCTTTTTTTGCAAGTCCAAGTCAAGTCTCAAGTCATTTGTTGCAAGTCCAAGTCAAGTCACAAGTCTTTTGGCCAAAGGGCAAGTCAAGTCAAGTCGCAAGTCATTTCAACTCTTGTCAAGTCCAGTCACAAGTCATCACAGGTCAAGTCAAGTCACAATTTAAGTTATCATTACCACACAATGTCTGGTAAGCATGCATATGGATCTGAACTACACGAATCTTCATCATGTTCATACTGGTAGTCACTGGTCATATTCATGTTTGAATAGCTTGAATCTTGTTAGTTTTCAGTAATCATTCATTAGTAGTATGAACAAAATTTTGCCACGTTACAAGTTATCACAGCCTAAAAGGTACATGTTTGTAAATTGTATCAAAAATTGTTTTATTCTATTCGCAATATACTGTACAAGTGTACAATGTGTATGTGTTTGTTTTGTGCAATGTACAACTATTTTTATTCAACTACCACAGCACAGTATATCAGTCAAGGAGTCATAATAGCTCAAATGAGAAATATTGTTTTAATGCGATTTGGTAAAGATGAAACATAGGATTGATAAACAAGAAAACAGAATTTTCCATATTTATTTTTTAAAAACAGGGTACTAGTATTGCTTTTAACAATATAATTATTATTTTTAACTGGATTTTCTTATCTTTTTAATTCTTATAATTATTGTTATTGTACAGGACCTTAAAAACAGTTTTTGTATCTGATCGTTATCATGTATAAATATGTTTTGATAAATAAATAAATGATAAATAATAAAAAAAATGTTCTGTAAAATTTACTGAAGTTAGAAATGCACTTTGGTCAAATTTCTGAATGAGAAAATCCTTTGTTAAAAATACCATGTACGTTTTTATTGTACCGTAAAGCTATTATTATGACTTTACAGATACACTTTGTTGTCTATTTCCTTTTTTCTAATGTAAAATGGGTTCACTATTTCGGGACAGGCTCCTGGCCTATCGTTAAATTACACACCATGTTGGAACTTTTTAGTGACATTTCCCCCCAATTTCCAAGGGTACCGACCAAAGCATAATATGGCTTTCATCATATATTTTTTCTCTTCCACTACTTATTCCCTGTCGATTCCTCAGAACTGACATAACGAAATATCGTCCATAATAACCAACAGATTTGAAGGATTACACTGAAAAAAACAGGGTGTTATTTCAACCGGGTCCGCTCGCTATTCATAAGAACCGTTATTCATAGAAAACCGCTATTCATTTAACACGCGCTATGAATATATTCATACCGCTATAGCGGCCCCTTATGAGTAGTTATGAATAGTGGTCCTTATGAATAGATGTCTTATGAATGGCGAGGTAATTTGTCTATGGTTTGCTCGCTATTCAGAAGGACCGCTATTCGTACAAAACCGCTGCTCAATTAGTCACGCGTTATGGATAGCAGTCCTTATGAATAAGTGGTCATTATGAATAGCGGTCCTTATGACTAGCGAGGTTACCCCATTTCAACACCACCTCGGTATCAATATTGGGCTACACCAGATAAGTATTAAAACAGCACCAACTTCGAATCAAACTGGGGTTGTTTAAACACTAATTGGTGTTGTATAACACTTATCTGGTATAGCCCAATATCAAACTGGTGTTGTTTTAACACTTATCTGATGTAGCCCAATATTGATACCGATCGAGATGGTGTTGGATTAACACACTGGTTTTTGTAGTGTAGAAGACTTTTTATTCCATCGAGCAAGATTTTACAATTGAAAATGGAATTTATTTCACTTATTTTACCGTTAAATCACACATTTTGAAGTATGTCATTCTGTTGGTGTATTTCTTCCCCCAAAGTATTCTACCGACATAACCCTCCAAAGCATTATGGATGGGGGGGGGGGGGGGGGGGATGTGTGAGCATTGCCCAATTTCTCCCCCCCCCCCCTTTCACTACGCTAGTGACTTCTTGTACATGTTTTCAAATAGA
The DNA here is from genome assembly GCA_025618425.1 of Heliocidaris tuberculata. Lineage (NCBI taxonomy): Eukaryota > Metazoa > Echinodermata > Echinoidea > Camarodonta > Echinometridae > Heliocidaris > Heliocidaris tuberculata. The sequence continues at coordinate 8,365,892 of CM046845.1, read as the reverse complement.
CACTGAATGAATCTGTAATCGGTTTCAATTTCAGTATACGATTACGAATGCAATAATTAAGCTATAAACAGGTAATTTATCACAGATCAGATTTGTACATCAAACTCTACAACTTGGGCTGGTGACTTCTTGTATTCAAACAGACACTGAATGCATCTGTAATAGGTTTCGATTTCAGTATACTAATGCATTGTTAAGCTGAATACAGGTAATTATCACAATTCAGATTGGACATCAAACTCTACATCTTATATAGGCTATAAAACATCTGTCATTTTATAGCGAAGCATTCGTGTAATTTATGAATATATATAAAACATAATCACATAACTACCTTTGAAAAAGCCATCATGTCACTCGTACTCGACTGCCAATAACACGTCTGAATCGTAATGATAGAAGCTGACTTATTTCAGGAGTCTGTCTGTACTTATACCGTTTGTAATGGCCGTATTCCTTGATCAGAATAAGAAGACTGGTATGATAAAGCAATGATGATGCATTTTCTGCTCAAGTTTCGGCTTACAGATGAATGTGAGTAAAGCACAAGTCTGATCCGTCGACTTCGATAAGACATCGGTACCGGGTGTTGATTATTTGCCTCTCCTACCAGGCATGTCTTCCGTTTGAATAAGAAAATCTCCCACTTTCCACCTTCTCCCATGCACAATCACATTCAACTAAGGATTCAACGTAGGATCTTTGCCATTTAACCGAACTGTTTTGTTGAAGTGGAAACAAAAATAGTCGTAGGTGGAAGGTTTGTGTTACGATGAGAACAACATCCTCATACACAACGTCATGTATACGCTTTCAGTGTCTACCTATTGAATTATGGGATTGCCTCAAGAATATGTTCCCCTTTTCATTCACGCGACTACACCCAGGCTGTATTTGCAACATGCATGTTCATACTGAATACAGTGCACATCCGCTAGAAAGCTCATCGTACATCCATTATTAATCATCAACCCCCCAAAAGGGAGGAAGAAAAGATATAATGACGTATATATATGCACTAACATGGCCATTAAATCTATCAAACCCCAGTCTACATAGGGCGATGAATCCTTGAAAAATGTCATTTACAGAAAATTAATTTCATTGTCGATAATAGAAAAGAAAATGTCCAATAATTCTCACAGTTAAAGGAAAAGTCCACCCTGATAATAAGTTGGTTTTAAAAGAAACAGAAAAATAGAGAAACAGACCACGAAAGTTTCAGCAAAATCCGATAAGAAATAAGAAAGTTATCATTTTTGAAGTTGTAATCAATCAGACATGAGTTGGCAACTCCGTGACGTATCTTGAGAGGTCATCTCCCATTTACCTTGTACTAAAACAACATTATATACTTGTATATATTGTATAAAACAGTGCATGGCCTATCATGTACTATACTGGATTATGTGCACGACTTATACTAAATTACCCCGAGTGCAGTTTTGTTTCACCGAGCCCGCAGGCCGAGGTGAAATAGACCTGCACGAGGGATAATTTAGTATTTGGAGTTCATATAGTCCAGTAATGGTGCATAAATAGAACATACACTAATTGTTATAGTAAATAGACCCCTAGATCTATAACTGTTATTGTGTATTAGGCCCAGGCCCTATAGGTCTATATATATATAGTTTAGATCTACTGCTGATTTCCTAACTCTACAAAAGTTGCTTATCACACAAATGAACTCCAAATGTTAGCACTCCAATGATGTGTAACACTCTGAACTGCAAAAACGTGAAACTGAATGCTGAGAACGATGAAATTCCCCGTGCAAAAATCAAAGTTATAGTGCACGATCGTGCACGATCGTGCACTATAACAAAAAATTTGCACGTCACGTGATGCGGATCTAACCAATCACAGCGCGTATTATACTAGTCTGGGAGCCTGTCCCGAAATAGTCACCCCATTTTACATATTTCAACCCATCTAACATATGCGCCAAACTTTGTCAGAAGGAAGGTGTATGAGTATACATTACCAAAACACCAAAACTGACAAAATTTTCCGTCGGGATGGGTTGTCAGACCGCCCCTAAAAATTGGGGCAAATTTTTCCCTTTAAGGCCCATGGATCAAATTTTGTCAGAAGGAAGAGGTATGGGTGTACATTACAAAAATATAAAAACTGACAAAAATTTCCATCGGGAAGGGATGTAACACGCCCCTGAAATAAACACCAAAGTGCCCCAAAACCAAGCTTTACTGTCCAAAATGCTCTGGATGTATAGAAAAACCATTTTGTGGCATTATAACCTTAACAACTCCAAAGTGTCTCATTCAATTCATGTCAAATTTACAAAGTACAATCTTGAGTATTGTAACTTTCTTGGGGTGTAATTTGGTGTCAAATGATCATTTCATTAATAAATTATTAAATTGTGAAAATTGTATTGCTTTCCCAAAAGTAGTCAAATGATATTGTCAGGATTATGTAGACACACCCATTGTCCATCTGCACCTGTTTTACAAGAGCTTGTTAAAGGGCAATCCGACCTTGGTAATAAGATGATTTGTGTGAAAGCAGAAAAATAAGAAAAACAGGATTGTGAAAGTTTGAAAGAAATCGGACAAAGACTAAGAAAGTTATGGATGTTTGAAAAATGAGATCACTACATCTATGCGAATCTCAAATTGGCCATTTGGTGAGTCAATTGTGACATTTTTGTGGACAACTCTCCCATTTGTCGTACACAAAAATATCATTAATTTGCGGTTTTCTTCGAGGCGCTTTTACCCTTGGGGCTGTACTCAAAATATATTGCAGATAGCATATTGTTATAGGTCTTCATGAATGAAAAGATCCTACTGAGTAATGCATTTTGAAAAAAAGTGACATTTTAGTCATTTTTTGTGTTAGAGCGAATGGGGGAGTTGCCCACAGCTACATCACAGTGACATTACCTATTCGGCCAATTTGAAATTCCCATAAGCATAGTGATTACAACTTTCAAAAATTCATAACTTTCTTATTGCTTGTCCGATTTCGTTCAAACTTTCACCAATATGCTTCTCTGATTTTTCCTCTTTCTTTCAAAGGAACTTGCTATTAAGGTCGGATTTCCCTTTAATGAGTTCTTGGCTATGTGGCTACCATGCTGAAATCTACCATTCATGTGTTAATTACACAGATACCTTGCAAGGTTTTCTATTATGCCTTGTCAAACAGGCACAGATGGACAATGGGTGTGTTTACATAATCCCGAAAATATTATTTTACTACTTTAGAGAAAGCATGCAATTTCAACAATTTAATAATTTATTATTGAAATGATCATTTGACACCAAATTGCACACCAAGAAGGTTACAATACTCAAGATTGCACTATGTAAATTTGACCTGAATTCAATGACACACTTTGGAGTTATTAAGATTGTAATGCCCAAAAAATGGTTTTTCTCTTCATCCAGAGCATTTTGGGCAGTAAAGCTTGGTTTAGGGGCACTTTGGCGTTTATTTCAGGGGCGTGTTGCATCCCTTCCCGATGGAAATTTTTGTCAGTTTTTATATTATTGTAATGTACACCCACACCTCTTCCTTCTGACAAAATTTGGTCCATGGGCCTTAATTATTTTTTGGGGGGCTGTCTGACAACCCATCCCGACGGAAAATTTTGTCAGTTTTGGTGTTTTGGTAATGTATACTCATACACCTTCCTTCTGACAAAGTTTGGCGCATATGTTAGATGGGCTGAAATCGACCCGACTTTGGGGCCCTTTATGGGGGCTCTGGGGACCAAACCCGGCGGCTTCGTTCGAGCTGACAAGCTTTTTGTGAATGACATGGATGGTCTAAGTAACTTTAAGGGGTCAAATCTCATAAGTAAAATGGGGTGACTATTTGGGGACAGGCTCCTGGCCTATACATACACTATTTACTATAAATATATAATTTTCCATTTCCTCTAAAGAAAATATTTAATCATACATTTGCCCTAGATATAACCATTGCACATGTGCTTCAACACAAAACCTGTTTGAAACAAAACAAAAACTTTTTTTAAAAAGAAGAAAATTTATGACATTTTCTGTACTGAGCGAGTAGGAGAGGACCTCGCAAGATACGTTACGGAGTTGCCAATTTGTGTTTGATTCAATAATAACTGTAAATATTCATAACTTTCTTGTTTCTAATCAGATTTTGCTCAAACTTTCGCAAATAAGTTTCTTTCCTTGTCTGCTTTTAAGAAATCAACGTATTACCAGGGTGGACTTCCCCTTTAATGTAAGATTTAGGTTGAGTATGATTGCACGCTCGCTCCCCCCCCCCCCCCTCTATCTCTCTCCAAATGACTTCCTGAATGAAACTACTTCCTTCTTACATTTGTGTGAGTTTTGTTTGTTAGAAGGGTTCCTATAACCTTTATAATATGGTAGCATTGTGGTATATTTGTGGAGGCTTTGACTCTCATACGAGAGGTCCTGGGTTCAATCCTCGCTCGGTGCTTACATCCTCTGACCACTTGTTTACCCTTATTGGTCTTTCTCGACCCCAATGTATTAAATGGGTACCTGGCTATACTGGGGTAATAATAACTGTGTTGCCCCCAGAGAGAGAGAGCAGTATTCATAGTGATGAGGCTTTCCTGGGTAAATAAGACCATATCATCGTCGTCGTCATTATTATTATAATTATTATTATTATTATTATTATTATTATTATTATTATTATTATTTTCATTATTCATTTGTTATTATTATTTTTATTATTAATATTATTATGATGATGATTATTATTATTATGATTATTGTTAATATTGTTATTATGATTATTATTATTATTATTATATTATCATTATTATTATTATTATTATTATTATTATATTATTATTATTGTTATTATTATCATTATTATCATTATTATCATTATTATCATTATTATCATTATTATTATTAATATTATTATTAGTATTGTTATTATTTTAATCATTTATTTGTTATTATTATCATCATTATTAATATCATTATGATGATGATTATTATTATAATAATATTATTATTATTACTATTATTATTATTATTATTATTATTATTATTGTCATTATCATTATTATCATTATTATCATTATTATTATTAGGAAGCGGCACCAAAAATAATTAAATAGAAACCATTATATCTTGAAATAGACACCAGTGGGTTTTCCCCTACAAAATGTTTGGCATGGAAACATTAAACTCATGGTTGGCAGTGGAACGTTGAATGGCATACTACCAAACAAAATCTTTCTGATTAACGGGGATTACCAGTTAAAGGGAACTGGAATGTTTTCCTGTAGTGTAAACAAGTTTTTGTGTTTTTCATTAATAGGTTTTTAAAGTATGGTATTCACAAGTAGGTTATTCATTCATTAATTTCATGTATTTCATATATTTCATGTATTGCATGTTATTTGTTTTTATGTACATGGCAAAGCGTAATAATAATAATAGTGTAATTATGATACAAAAAAAATAATAAGAAGAAGAAGTACAGTAATAACAAATAATAAAGATAAAAATGTCTTATTTACCAAGGTCAACCTCTTCAATTTTAATAAATGTTCTCCCTGAGGACCTTGTAATCATATTATTGTCCGGGGTTTAGCCCGGCTACCATTTTAAGGCGCTCAAGCATTCAATCAGTTTCTTCCTGTCGGGTACCCATTTACTTTACCTTGATGGTGTTCAGCAAATGTGTCGTCTTGCCAAATAATCGACCTGAGTGCTGTGGCAGGGATTCGTACCCCGTAACTTGTCCACTTTTCGGTTGCTTATCCACTAGCACCTCTACAGTAATCAATGAGCAGTGATCCTACTGAATGCACTTACTCTGTATTTTAAGTAAAACTTATATAAATGAATAAATAAACAAATTAATAAGTAAATAGGGAGGATAAAAGTGGTTGAAAAGTGCATTAATCCGTCTTTTAAAGCTACATAAAAACACATATTAAGAGAACCGCACACCTGAAATGTACTATTTAACATTAGGGAAATCAAAGTGGTTGAATTGTGCATAAAAATGTTTCAATGCTACTTAAAAACGCATACCACAAATTTGAAGCAAACTGCCATCCATTATTTTTTATCAAACGGGAAAATTAAGTCTTTTGTTTCCTTTTGTTGTGTATGTCAATGAGCACAATCGACCAGATGGTTATACGTATCTAAAGAATTCCTCCTTTCTAATTGGGGCTTTCTGCGTTGTTTCGATTGAGCGGTTCTGCGCATGTTTTCTTTGGCGTGCGATGGGTTGGCAGTTGGCGTCGTCTTCTCCCTCCTCTTATGTTAGGGTGTTATTGTTGGCCTGGTTAGGGGTGCATGCATGTGTGTGACTAAATGTTTTTGTAGTTTAAATGATTGTGATTTTGTGTGGTAGATGTGGGAGAGAGAGAGAGAGAGAGTGAGAGAGTAAAATAGAGAGAGAAAGAGAGAGAGAGAGAGAGAGAAAGATTGAGAGAGAGAGAGAGAGAGAGAGAGAGAGAGAGACGGGGAAAAGGGGGAGGGGGTGACGTCTTCGGCCATCACGTCGTTTTGTCGGGACAGCGTGCGCGGGACTGTTTCCTCGGAGCGATGCGGCGAATTCACTCTTGTGATTCCGTTTGATTCTGCTTTTTCTGTTCGGATCGTGTTGTTTTCAGCCTGGAGTACCCGGTTAATTTTAGATTGGGGAGGTGGGCCTCGCTCACCTGTTCTCATTTTCATATTCAATATTTTATTGCCCTGTCATCAGCCGTGTTCATTCGTTCTATTTTTTCCCCCCACATACTATGTTATATTTATATATATTTATATTTATTTTGTTGTTGCCCAGGTATTTATCTTTTTAAAGTTTTATACTATTGTACCTTTTTAATTATGAGATGAATAAAGACGATATGAAATCCCCTTTTTTGTAATTCACTAGGTGTTTGTTGTCTTTAAGTTGGTTATTTTTGTCTAAGACTTTAACAAATTTGGATTACTTTGCTTTTTAGTTGATAACAAAAAGAAATTAAAAACTGCATAAACATGTTAAAGGGAAATATATATTTGACTGACATGCTGAAATTTACTATTCATGAGTTCATTTCGCAGATACCTTGCAATCCCCTAAGACGGTCAATGGGTGTGCGGATGTGTTTATATAATTCTGACAATATTTTAAGGCTACTTTTGAAAAAGCAATGCATTTTCACACTTAATTACTTACTATTTGACAATGAATTGCAACCGGAGTGAACGAATACAATGTGATTAAAAACATAGCAGGAAATGTCAAATTGGTTTCTTATTTAGATGATATATCAATGAGTGACCCTATACAATCATGCAGCATTGGTCCTACATCATAGGGTAGGGTTAATCCTAACAACCTATACGTAGGATCCTGACCCCTACCCCTGATACCTCACTGTCCATAATAAGTAAATGATAATGTTAGCGCAGGACCTACATCGTTAGAACAATCATTTCTACCTGAAGAATAAGAAAAGTGAAAGATCACACACGGTAACGAATACTGCATTGCAACTCGAGGTTAGAAGAGTACTGTCATTTATAAATGCCACTCAGTAATGGCTCGATGTACATTATTATTCAAACAATATAGATCTAATCGAACATTAATCAAACTTACTTTTCCATTGTGGCGCCCAACATGCATCTGGTTTGCAACTGTCACAAACGGTTACGGATGAATACAAGAAAATCAGCTTAAATCTTACTTTCCAGTTGAATATTGGCCAAGTAAATCGTAATCAATCACTTAAGAGTGTATTATGTATATGATTAGAAGAGTGCATGCACGTGACGGAGCCTATCAAGCAGTCTATAAACATTTCGATTCTGAAACTGATTTATGAATATAGATGAGGTGTTTGTTTTATACCGAATGAGTTTTAATTCGCAATACCTATATAGGCCCTTTACGTCGATAATCGTTATGCACCGTCATTAGATCTTGAGTTGGCCAAGTACCGTTTATAGACAGTGGCGTATAAAGCGTTTCCCTCATCGAGGAGGAGGTGTTTTTTTTTTTAGCTTGGTATTGGAGGTGGTGTTACATTATCTAATTACCAGGTTATTCATTACAAGAGTAGTTTTTCCTTCTTACATTCTTCCCCTCCCCTTATATTCGTCTCCCATTTCCCTACTTTCCGGTGGGGGGGGGGGGGGGGGAGGGGGGGGGGGCTGTCGCCCACGTACCTGTCATGAAAACTAGCGGCAAATGTATAGTGGCGAAGATGAATACGAGAAAAGAAATATTCATATATTCTGAAGTGCGTATAACAGTAATTACCAGCAGTTATCATCGCAAAGTCATCGATAATGACTCCCAGTGACCATTTACTAAACCTGATTCGATCGAGAGGGACAATTTGATGAAACGTCTTGTCTTAGGGTATAAACAGCAGGTCAGGGTTCGAACCGTACACTCACCTGATTTAAAATCTACGCTTAAGTATATGACAAATTTAAAAATAGATTAACATTTTTATTAACAAAAGGAACATATCAGAAAACGATTAATTTAACTGTACCTTCTTGCAATCCATCTCGTCAAAAATTTCCAGCATATCCTGATAAAACGCTAAGTTGGTGTTCTGTTTCCATAGGAGTCACTTAAACAATAGTGCTGAGATAGCGTTTATATTGAAGATCAAGTGTCATTGGCAGACATAATGGACTTTCTTATCCGGTAATTTTTTGGAATAGCACAACACTTTTGTTAAAGGTTACTCTGCATGGAGTTGCGTTCAGAACCAACCTTAGCTGTTGTTAAAGGATAAAAATGGATGTTAGAGGTCGGTTAATTGCAGAAGTTCACCCAAAATTTCAAGTTCAGGTTTTATTCCACTCATCAACAATCATTACCACTGGCGGACTGGGCTGGACAACCAATACTTGCCCCCCCCCCCTTTTTTTTTTCAGATGAAGACTTCTTTCTTCCTGCTTGTCGGAAAATTTTCTGACAAGCTAAAGAGGTAATCAGATTTTTCACTCCGAAATTTTCCGAATATTATACTCCCGATAAAAAGCTGGGTCCGCCAATCATTATCCCTTGTTAGCAGTATACTGTGGTTTTAAACTATAATTATCGATATATATATATATATATATATATATATATATATATATGCCTTTAACTTTAAACTAAATCATTGTTATTCCATATTGATACTGTGTCTTTACACCAAAAGCATCACTGTGCCTTATAATGGTACACTTGACTTTAAACCAATTCATCGCTGTGCCCTACTGATAGTGTAACTTTAATCCTAACCATCGCTATGCCTAATTAGTAGTATGCTATTGTGACTCTAAACTAAATGTCTTGTTAATGATAAACTGTACATGTTCCATATTGATAGTGTGACTTTACATCAAAGTCGTCACTGTGCCTAATTAGTGGTACACATGACTTTAAACCAATTCATTGCTGTGCCGTTCTGATACTGTAGCTTTAAACCAAAACATCGCTATGCCTAATGATTAATTTAGTACTGTGACTTTAAACTAAATCATCAGAATACTTTGTTAATGACAAACATTAATTCATATAAGAAACATCTATTATTATTATTATTATTATTATTATTATTATTATTATTATTATTATTATTATTATTATTATTATTATTATTATCATCATCATCATTATTATTATTATTATCATCATCATCATCACCATCATAATCTCATCATCATCATCATCATCATCATCATTGCTATGCCCTGATGATGCTGTATCAATGGTGTGGTCTTACTTATTTCCTAGATGCCTGATTGCTTTTATTTGACATTATATCAAATCATCTCTACGCCTTCTTGATATTATAATCTGACATTAACCAACAATATGCCTTATTTATAGTAATTGTAATATTGAAAGGAATCATTGTCAATGGGGGACCCAGGACGCACAGATGACAAGTGCAACAGTGAGTGAACTTCGTTGCACTTTCATTATTTTTTTGACAGTACCTATTGCCCTCACCCCCTCCAGGTAAAATTTGATTTGTGTGGGTGTGTGTGAGCGTGTATGTGTACTTTCCTGTTCATTGTTATTCTCTGGATAGGTCTTCATGTAATATTGAATATTTTAATTGAATTGAAATTGGCATTTATTTCCTCCTGACAATAATAAAGTATTTGACAAACATCAATACAGTCAGCAGTAATGTTACAAAGAAGGAGGCGAAAACCCGAGTAGCATATCTTGTGTTGGGAACGCCTTAGACAAAAAATGAATTATAATAATTTTACAAATTTTACTGTAAGACCATCAGCATGACCATTTTTTTTTTTTTTTTTTGGTTTTTTTGTTGAAAAGTCAGATAAAGAAAATTGGTATAGGAAGGGAGGAGAATGTAACAGACTAAAAAGAGGAGAAAGGGTGGCATATTCATACAAGTTGATGATAAATACAGAAGAGGATAATTATAGTGACAGAAAACTGAATGGAATGCCCTGTGATATTAGGTAAAAAGTTAAAAACTTATAAATCCGTTAGGCAGCGTACTCTCATCTTGACATCCCTGTCCCGATACACATAGAATACATCACAAAATGTTAAAGTAGATATTCATTGATTTTTAAAACTGACTTAATTTTCATTTTTGCGTAGGTGAAGCTTAGACCGGACAAGTTTGTCAGAATTCGACACTTGCAAACATTCGAAGTAATGATTATTATCAATTACAAATTGCTAAAATACAGCCCCGACATAGCACCTGAACAGCTCTCCGAAAGGCGCTGAAATGTGTGACGTCAAAGGGAGGACGTTAATTGCACAAGCAGACGATGTCCCAAAACATCTAACATATTTTCAGTGCCTGTTTTGTCATCTTCTCCTCAGTTATTTCACTTCACTAGCATTAGTCTATTATGTTTAATCCATATATTGCCTCACTCTAAACCCCGTGCATGGGTTTATTTGGATGGAAAATGAAACGTTACAAGAATAAAGGAATCAGTTGCTTGTAAACAAAATAGACGCCATTTCATTCACAGCTGCATACACCGCTGGACGTTCGGCGTTGAATGAAGGATAAATACCGTCCTTGCAATCATTCAGCGGGTATTTCAATTTGAAAGTGTGGTTTCTTTGATTGTTCATTAACCCTCATCCTATATATTTACAAACAAAAGATTTCAGTAATCAGAATCTGTTTCATTCCCATTTTAGAATGGTGTGAAATATGGGCACATTTGAATACACTAAATTCTTTATAATTTGAGAAATAACTGCACTGCACTTATGTTCATTCTTTATGGGACGTCGTCTGCTTGGACAGGATTGTTCCCTTTATTGACGTCATTGAAACATTGTTATTTTTTTTGGCGAAGCGCTTGTATATCGCAGATGCTGGGAGGTAGTTTTATTTGTATTATTGTTTAATTACCTGATATGTAGTTGACTTTAAACAGATACGATTGCTATCTGTTAACTTGCCAGTTTCTAGTGATACATTATTTATCATATTTGTGATTTTCTTTGAATGTGTACTTTAATGACCATCTGTCTGAGCCAGCAAAGAGCAAAAATATTCACAACAGATGGAAAATCCGAATCGAATGTGATTCATATGTCAGTGACATCCGTTAATTTTTCACTTGGTTTGGAAGTACAATACATATGACAATATACAATTTTCAGATAAATGTCAATACATATGGTAATATAAAGGCAAATAATGTACCTACTGAGACTGAAAGTGTGTAAGATAAAAATGATGGTGTATTGTGCTTTCTCGGTTTCTTTTTTCATTATCATGATTAGGTTTTCTTTTCTTTGAGTGCAAGATGGTGAATGATGTAAGGCCTACTCGCCCAATGCATTTAGCACTTTTTTGTTGTTTTAGCTTGTCATCTTTTTTGGACGCATGTACTTGTGCCGCTCTCGAGAAAATAATTCTTGATTATCCACTGATGCCATCAGTACCACATTGATATTGTGACTTTAAATGAATCGTAAATCAACTATCGAAATGGATGGTTATGATAATGATAGCAATAATAACAAGAACGTTCAATTTATATATTGCATAATAATTAGTACTTAATTCTCTAATTCTCTAAAATTTGTCACATTTATCGATTGACAGGGATCATTTTCGAGTCCAGCGTGATCTCGTCAACTCTCTTGTGACAAGAGCGAAGCGATCCTACTTCATAGGTCTTGTTGAAGATTGCCAAGGTGACTCCAAACAACTCTTCTCTTTGGCCAACAGACTGCTCAATCGTCGTCAATCATCACCTCTACCTCACCACAATGACAGCCATGAACTAGCTTCCAGATTCTTACACTTTTTCCAGACAAAAGTAAAAGGAATCTGCGATAGTTTATCTCCTGACCTAACACCTCTACAGTCTAACACCTCATCTACCTTGGATATCTTGCGACCTACCTCTCCTGACGAGATTTTGTCACTCCTTCGCCAATCACCTCCTAAATCATGTCAATTAGATCCAATACCTGCTAAGTTATTAAAGGATTGTTCCTCCACGTTTGCCCCTATTCTCTGCTGCCTTGTTAATTTAAGTCTAGAGCAGTCTCATGTCCCGTCCTCTTTGAAACTTGCACATGTCAGACCATTGTTGAAGAAAACTTCTCTCGACCCCGATTCTCTTCAAAATTACAGACCAGTTTCAAACCTACCCTTCCTCTTTAAAGTACTTGAAAGGGTTGTGTTTTTCCGTCTTTCCGAATACTTTCATGACAACAATCTCTTCGACCCTTTCCAATCAGCCTACAGATCCCACCATAGTGTGGAAACTCTTCTTGTGAATGCATCAAACCACATCCTTCAACAGATGGACAGAGGGAATTTGACTGCTCTACTTTTACTTGATCTCTCCTCCGCCTTCGACACAGTAAACCATACAATCATGTTGAATACTTTAAGTTCATTTGGTGTCAGAGGTGAAGCATTCAAGTGGTTTGAATCCTACCTTTCTTTCCATTCTCAGATTGTGTGCATAAATGGTTGTAAATCAGTTGCTTTGCCTCTGACCCATGGCGTACCGCAGGGCTCTGTGGGCGGGCCGACCCTTTTTTCGATTTATTTGATTGGATTGCGGCAAGTTTTGCTTCGTCACAGAATTGATTACCATATTTATGCCGACGATATCCAGCTCATGATTTCGTTTAATTCTACTCAGTCAGCAGCAGAAACAGCCATTCGTCGGCTTCAATCATGCATGGTTGACATTTATGACTGGATGCGAACCCACTCTTTGAAACTGAATTTAGATAAATGTGAGTTTCTTTTGTTTGGATCTAAAGTGCAGCTCAACAAAATTGATGTCAATTGCTTTTCATTTTCTGGCCACACTGTTAATTTATCTCAAACTTGCCGCAATCTCGGAGTCATTTTCGATTCACATATGTCAATGTCTCCTCAAATCTCAAATATCTGCAAATCAGTTAGGTACCAACTACGAAACATTGGTTTTATCCGGAAATATTTGTCAAAGTCTGCCACCGAAAAAATTGTACATGCATTGATATCCTCCCGCCTTGATTTTTGCAATGCACTTCTGTTCAATTTACCTCAGAACCAGTTATATAGGCTCCAGAAACTTCAAAACGCCGCAGCTCGTATTGTCTCACTGTCTAATAGGCGCTCTCACATCACTCCCATTTTGAATTCACTGCACTGGCTCCCTGTCAAAGATCGTATAATTTTCAAAATTTTGTTGCTCACTTTTCATTGTATTCATGGATCAGCACCCCAATACAATCTCTCTTTTATTCATTATTACATACCCAAAAGATCTCTGCGCTCATCAACATCCGGCTCTCTTGTAATTCCTAAAGTTTCAAAATCTTGGGGTGAAAGATCCTTTGCTTACGCATGCCCCACCTTGTGGAATAGTCTTCCTGTAGACATCAAAGCTTGTATCTCTGTTGATTCTTTTAAAAATCTTTTCAAAACCTTTCTATTTACATGTACTTTGTAATTCTTTATGCGCCTTGAGCACTCTACAGAGTGGATTTGGCGCTTTATAAGTCACATTATTATTATTATTAAACACATCATAAAGAAAAAATACAATAACTTGGACTGCAAGAAAAGGTAGGCCTTTAGGGCTTCTTAAAAGTATCAAGAGAATATAATATTCCTAATTTTCAAGGGTAGAGGATTCCGCAGAGCAGGAGGTGATGCTAGGAAGGTTCGGTTTCCATATAGGGATGCATGTTAGCAGGGTGTACTGCCAGAAGGTGTTGTGATGATGATCGAAGTGTTTGTACTGGATTTTGTTTAAGAATGAGGTGTGTTGTATACAATTATTGTATAAGATGGAGCGAGATTATTATGTGCTTTAAAAGACCACACGGTCCTCCAGCCAGGCAACCAGTGAAGTTTGTTTAGAATCTGAGTAATGTATGTTCAAATTATTTCTGTTAATCCATATGTTCTCATCATGCTCGTGTTATAACAACTAAAATCGTTATGCCTTTTTGATGGTACAGTGTGCCAGGAAAAGAAATAAGCGTTGTACCGACAGTATGTGTAACTTTAAACCAACCAATCATTCAAATACCAACATTGACTGCTGGCATTCATTAATAATTGCCTTAAGTGGGGAGAAACCCCGTAGGAATAGCGTGTACAAAATTATTCCTGTACAATACTGAAAGCACATTATATCTCGTAGCCTGATTACAGTGCGTCCCAGAAAAAAGTAAACAGTTGGAAAAATTCTCCCCATATAAATGTTTCAAAATATTACAAGGGAACTTTTTATACCAGTGGATAGCTTAGGGTCTTTTCCGTATCAAATGACACCAAAATATCTCACAATGTTTTACGCTTGAGTGAGCAAAGCCAATAATGAGAAAGGGTGCAAAATCCAGTCTTGACAATAACTGATATTGGCTCTGGCTGTATCAGCCAAGCTGAGAGTCATGTAAAGGCTTAGAGGCTTAGAAATGTCCATATACTGATAAATTAAAGACAATTTACGAAATAACATAGGCTATGTTCTCTGTATATCCTTACACATCACATCAACATTTTATGCTTGAGTTAGTAATTAACTACTTTGCTGGGTGTTTCAGTATGTTACTTTTGGTGAGTCTTTTAATTTTATCTGGCTTGCTTACTCAACCGTAAAGTTTTGATGGGATATATGAGGAAATTCATTGAACAAAGTCTGTTATTTCATAAATAGTCTTTCAATGATCAGAATATAAAATTTCGAAGTCTTTTCATGACTATCAACTTGGCTCATACCAGCCAGAACAACAACAATTATTTGTAAAGAATGGATTTTGCACCATTTTACAAAAGTGGCTCTTGCTCACTAAAGCATAAAATATTGTGAGATATTTCATTGTCATTTCATAGAAGAGATCATAAGCTAACCACAGGCATGAAATTTTCCTGAAAATATTGTGAAATATTTAACTGGGGAGACTTTTTTCCAACTGTCAATTTCAAACGGTTCTCAGCTTTGTTGATACCATCCAAAACAGATACCAATTCTTGTCAAGTCTGAATTTTGCACCCTTCCACAAAGGTGGTTTGAGATCATTCAGACGTAATAACTAGTCAGATTTTTTTTGTCATTGTATGGGAGGGAACCTCGGCTATCTACAAGAATTAAAATGTATTGAATATATTCAGAAATATTTATTTGGGGAGACTTTTTCCAACTGTTTACTTTTTTTGGGGGGGGGGGACGCACTGTATATCACACATTTTCTCCCTCCCCTTATTCCCTCACTCTCCTCTCCAATTCTTTCCATCTCTTCTTCCTTTTCCCTCTGTCTTGCTCTCTTTATCTGTCTTTGAGTATTTATATTTACCTTATAATCTACATGTAGGTATTATCCTGATGAATCTTGTTATTCTGATATTAACCATTACATGTTTTATCTATTATGTGTATTTATTTTTGTTGCCAGCGCAGGCCAATTTACTATCTTTTGAGAAATTGATTTTTAAAAAAAATCTGAATCTGAATCTGAAAAGGCCATTTTCGTAATGTATTTAAATTGCATGTATTAGGCGTTATCAGGTTGGACAAAGATTTTGACTTGAAGAACCTTGCAACACTTAATGAATGCAATCTGCATTCTGATTAGTGTAGTACAATGACTTGTAACAGGTGGATGTAATAGTTCATTACTAGTTTGACAAAGAGGTAAGCATTAAATTTGAAATGCATTACGAAAATGGCCTATTCTTCTAAATAGAAATGACCACAAGCATCTTCTTCTGATAGAGTGATTACACGTTTGATTTATTTGAAATTACCTGCTTAACGGAGTTGTGAATATCTACCCATGGATGTTTGGTACCATCTTACAAAAAACCAACAAAAAAAAAAAAAAAAAACAAAAAAACACATAACTATTTAACTTGGGTAGTTATGATAGCATATCTGTATTTCATTGTAAATATCTGCCTATGCATTTACAATAGCCACAGTAATTACGTCAGTTTTCACACAAATAGTTTCCCCCATGGTAACCCAAACAATGGTACTTGTTCAACTCGTATAATCAAGATGTTTTGAGAAGTGAGACTGCTTAGCGCTTGTCGTTTAGAAATACTTGGCCGTAACTTCCTCATTGCTTTAAAGCCCCAGGTCAGCCAACAACCAACCGTTTAGGTCCAGGCAAGGAGTAAGTGAGTTGGGTTATTGCAAATCATATGGGCAATTAATACATGATCACGCATGCCAACTCTGATGCACATAAATTTTCAGATTAAAAAAATATACTTCGAAGTATTCATACACTGCTAATTCATTCGGCAAATATATGTAATAATCCATTCATCAATTTACCGAATGCAAAATATTGCCTCCTTTTAAAGAAAATTTGAATTGAATAGTTGCCTAAATATAATGTTGTAATAACAATCATAGTCTGCCATTGATGAGTCCTGCCTTTCCCCAGAAACACGATGAAACAACTCATTTTCAAAGTTTATTATTAATAAAAATGTCGTTGTTAATAACCACTTTATAATAAATTTGATTGAGAAAAGCTGCACACAACACCAAATCATTGTTATCCACGCAGTGCAATCATCATGTACATTAATTACTTAGCTGTATATTATGAGATAAATTTTCTTATACGATGTGTAAGTTTTTTTAAGTGATAACTATTTTCCTTTTTACATTCCATAATATAACATTAGAAATTGTGCTTTATAACATTATACTTACATCGAGAGAAATCACATACTTGTATTTAACTTTAAAGAAGGAAAATATTGAAGCATTCTTGAAAGATCAATGAAAATATTTATCACAAGTGATGAATATGATTTAATTGATACATATATTCAAATTCGAAAATCTGATTGTTTGTTCACGTACCCTTAAAGATAAAGTAGAGTTCTGGTCATGCAATTACATTGTGAAAGAAAGTGTCTCAAAGGAATAAGGAAAGGTTGACCATGTCTACATAAGAACTATTTTATATTGTGTTGTTTTGGAATCATCGAAAGAAATTGCCCCAATCTCACTGAAAAGCACATGTACTGCACACAGAAATGGGTATATGGGACTACACACACAAGTGGCATGAATGTTCGGCCCGAACATTTCAGCTATTTCTAGTCATATTTCGAATATAAGAGCATCTGAAGAGCAATCATTATCAGGGGATGTTTCTACTATGATGTTCTTCCAAACTGACATGAAATGAATAAGAAAGCTCACAAATTATTTTTTCACCTTTCCCAGAACTCAAGATTCCCTTGAAATGTGCGTATGCCAAACTGAGCTCGGAAAAAAAAATAGAAAGAAGAATGAGGACTAGGTCTTGTGATCTTAGACTAATCATGAAAAAAGTGGTACTGGGCACGTCCAATGTATGTCCCATACGTTATCAAGTATTATGGAATTGTATTATGGAATTGTGAACATACATCATTTGATGTAAAAATATAATTTCACTTGATATTTTGTCTGATCAGGGGCCCGTTGCACAAAACTTGCGTTTGAACGCAACTCAGGAAAATCAAACGCAACTTTATTTTCAGCCAATCAGAAGAGCGTTTGATTTTTAGGAGTTGCGATTAAACGCAAGTTTTGTGCAACGGGCCCCAGAGCTCTCCCAGGGCTACCGGCAATCACCAGTGGTTGGTAACGCATGCATGGGACTACATATAGCTTGGACTTGCCCTAATATAGGCGTAAACATCATAAATGCAAGCCAAAATGGCGAAGTAACAATTATGTGACAATCAAGTACTCTTTCCAAAATGAGGGAAAGACGTTGAAAAGAATGTACGACCAAGCAATACATATGTATGATATTACAGAAAAATAAACATTGCTTTTCAAACGGAGAGATAATTACTGAACATCATCCGATTACAATTTATTCCAATGTAACAGGCTCTGGAATCGACATACAAATATCCGCAACTAGAAACAAACACATGTATTTACATTCCAAGGGCTACTATGTAACATTTAAAGACTTTGATATTGATATAACAGTAAAATGTATAAGAAGATGACAGTATTAATTATGCAATACAACAAACAAATATGCTTTTTAATGAACAAACTGTACAAAAACAAATCTAGAATAACAAATCCCTGGCAATGGAAAGGAAGAGTAGGCGAAAATAACCATATTAAACATGTTAAAAAGAACACGACTTGTCCTTATTATATACTTTAATCTAAAAAAATTACATTTCGAATTTTCCGATTTCATCAATGTACATAGAATTTAATTGACATATCATGAATCATTTATTCTAAGATATATCTAAGACCATACGGTTACGTCTTACAAAGTGTCTTTTTTGTGGGCGTGATGATGAAATAGTGTTCTTTCAATGAACATCTGTCTTTTAACCCCCCCTTTTTTTTTTCGAAGGAAGGGATTCATCTGATTCTTAATCAAACCATAGTTTTGAACTTACAGATTAACCGAAGTGCTCGTCTGCGAGTTCTAGAAATCCCGCTGCAATAAGAGCTCTCTTTAACACCAGTACCTGTGACAGCTTTGTAGTTCGCTTTTTCCAGTCCATTAACATGTTGCGTGTACCATTGCTGCAGAACTGACCGTTTGGCTTTACGTTGGAGGCACTGTACTCCTGCGACTTATCATGATCAAAACCTAATTCAAAGGCCAATTTAATCAGATTGCTATGACTCCCAATTGCTTCTGCAAGACGAAACAGTGTCTTCTCGGGAACTCCGTTGTCCTTAATGCTAAACGAGATATAACAGAAGAAATGTTATTTCATTTTATCATTATTTATCTAGATAACCTCGTCGGGTCATCCAATTCAGTATAAATAAATATAAGGTGAAAGGTGCAGTTTTGTTTGTTTGCTTTTTGTTCTGGTTTATTTTTGTTTGGTTGGTTGGTTTGCAATGCGGAAAATTTCGAGACAAAAAATGCATTCTTAGCTACACATTTGGACGCAGTGCATCAGTTTCGACAACCACCCCCCCAAAAAAAAACACGTTTGTCTTTGAAGTGAGACTAGTTCTGCTTATATGATATACTCAGCAAAAAGGCATGCGTATCCTATATTTTTTTTAGAAATACACATTGAAAAAGTTATAAATATGTCAAGAAGGTAATCTTTACGCGCATTTCTTTGCAGATTATGACAAACGGAAGTTTGTCTCGACCATCGCACAAAACATGCATGTTATAAAAGGGTGCTCTAAAAGAGTGCTCTAATGACACTCATAGTATAGACACCATCAGTAAGTTGCTCTAAAGTCAGATGAAAAGGGGTACCAAATTATGAAGCAAAGTTCATGCCCGATCACTTTTTGTCAAAAAAGGAAAATGAGAACCTTTAAAATGTTCTTCAATAATACAATATTGAAAAGTAAACCCTTAAAAATCTTAATCTGAATCCTCACCTTCTTGATGACTAATACATTCCTGCAAAATTTCTAACGAAAGAAAGCGTTTCTTTACAGTCTTGTTACTATATAAGCAGAGGAGAAGGAGTCATAAATCTGAATACATTACGAAACTTGTCTACTTTGACAATTGTCACGGGTTGTAATTTGACGAACGTTACGTAATTCTTGTTCACGGTCTTGTACTTGTAAAAAGAGGAGGCATCCATTCACCAATTTACCATGTGCGAATATATCACTAAATGCTATCTATTATACCGATATGAAGCATTCATAGTAAAATGTGAAAATGTATTTATGAAACCTTGAACTGAAACGAGAGGTTTTTCGAAATCGTTTCTCAAAAGGTCAGTATGAAAATTACATATACCTTTGTTGAGACTCTGTCGGGACATCCTCTGCCTTGGAAGATATTGATGAGTCATGGGGAGATTGTGTTGGTGTTGATTCTGGATGGCATAAAATAAAATAAAAGCGCTTGGTAAATAATTGTAATCGGTTCATACCTATCATTGCCTAGCATCATTTTACATGAAATAACTCTACAAATCAATGTTAGCAATGTTACGAGACTAATCAACAACAACAAAAAAAAAACAACAACAACAACCAAACAAACAACCTTTTAAAAATGTTCAGTGGATTGTATACACGTAACTGTATCATTACACAAGGTTTATTGTAATCTGTTTTGTAAATAACAGTGCTGTAGTCGAGTCCATTCCACCCGAGTCCGAGTCCGAGTCCGAGTCCCTGGAGTCCGAGTCCGAGTCCAAGTCCGAGTCCTGGCATCCGAGTCCCGAGTCCTAGACACCCGAGTCCGATTCCGAGTCCGAGTCCCGATGGGAACATCTTAAATTGCAATTTTGTTTTACGTCACATTATTTATATTATGATAAATGCCTTACTGTGAACTCTCTATTGCATATAGTTTCTGGTTCATTGAATTGAACTTCCATTTGTCAAAGAATTTAATTTATTGTAACTTTTCTTAGTACAAATGCGGACAACTATAAAGGCTTACTCACAAATGAGTGATTTGTCGCCGTGACACGTCGCTTGGTGCTTACGAAAATTAAGTTCAGTAAGATGTCCAGCTATTAACACTAAAAATTCGGACAGACGGTAACAAAATCGAATTGGAAATGTTGAGATAAATGTCTATGGTTAGATTTCAGGTGATGGTTTGGTGTACTGGTGGAATTTCAGAAGTTTTATTGACCAAAATACTAAACAAGTGAACATGCACTCCTTTTGTGCCAAGGCACATGTCTCGTTGACAAATGGCTCTTAATGTGTACAAGCCTTATCAGGCCAAGTATTTTGCTTGTAAATATTCCCACAGTTATTATAGATAGTTGACTGTATTGTTTATATGATACCTCAATGAAGAAAAAATACACAAATTAATTTTTGTTCATTTCAAAGGCTTGTAATTTTTTTTAAAAACAAAGTTCTATCAACACATCAATTATAAGTAAACAGAACACAAAAATAATAGGTTGAATGCCATTACACAAAGGGATTGATTAACTTTGCCCAGGATTGAAAAAAAAATCACTGTTCCAGCTAATGCTGTAATCATAATTGCAAACCTTTAGCTCAGACTGGGATCGCCTGAGTTTTATAAGCTGATCGGTCGTTTATATATCAAGATATTTACGATTGAACATTGATGTCGGGATAGAGTACCACCGAACCCTAAATAACTCTTACGGTTGGCATACCTCGCTCTATCACAGAATACCGTACGGGCTGGAAACCCGCTCCGAAATCGCCAAGCGCTGGTGCTTGGTTTTTGTGACTGCAGCGCAGCGAAGAAGCCGAGCGACTTGCGCTAGCGATTGATCGCGATTTTCTCTTTTTTAGGATAGTAAACGGGTTCCATTTTCTCTCATACTTTCACATATCCTTAATTATATAAGTAGTTAGAGGACAGCACACAATTCACTGGCATATGAGCTGATTTTACAATTTTTCACAAAGTTAATCAATCACTTTAAAGCCAGATTATAGAAAAGAAAGTTTCCAACTGAAATGGGAGAAAAAGGAGGGAAAAACAATATTTCACCAAGAACATCAATCATGCCAATAGTTCAATCTTATCAAAAAGCTGATTAAAGTAATAAAAAAGTGACTCGTCAAACTCTATCATTTGGAAACTGACTACATGACTAAGTGACTCAAGTAAAACGAAATTTATTAAACCGTAATAAAACCGTTTGACACTGCCAAAAATTATAAATTGCTGACTTTGACTTTTTCCCACATTTCACTTTTTGCCACAGGAACATAGGTTGCAAGTGAAAAGATAAAAGATCAAAACTGTAGTTCATAATACTGGCTTGAAATACAAGTGGAATAGTAATCTGTTTGAGACTGCCCATATTGCAAGATATCTCAGGCTGGGGTATATTGGGGGAAACGTGTGTTATAGATTAATCCATTTCCAAATGGTTGACATCAATTTCAATACTTGTCTGGGTCATACGTGTATAACGAGTGTATACGAGCATAAAACAGCTAATCTTAATATCTTAAATTAATTAATTAATCTATATAATTATTAATCTATATTTGGGCACATGCTCGTAAGGTTACGGCGATCGATGTTAAGATCATGTTCAAAATACCGCTCAATCGAGCAAGGTGCACGAAAATAGCGGGGGTTTTTTATTTTCGTGTCCTGGGAGTAATTTTTTGAGCTAAAATCAAAAGCTGAAAACGGAAAAAATTACCAGTCTCGTTGCCGGTCTCGGCCCGATTTTTGCCCGAGTCACGAGTCACCAATGGTCGAGTCCGAGTCCGAGACAGAGTCCTTGTGGCTCGAGTCCGAGTCCGAGTCCGAGTCCCGAGAAATAGGGACTCGAGACCGGTCTCGAGTCCGAGTCCGGACTTGAGTCCTACAGCACTGGTAAATAAGGATCATTGTATAAAGTGAAAGCTCTTCATGGTAATCAAATGGGGTCTCAAAGTTAATGTCCAATGAATTATCATATGAAAGTTTACATTCAATAATTATTGCCCAGTTCACTATTTTTCAAAAGCTTTCTACTCTCCTTACCCATCCTTTCCATAATATACCTTCAAAGTCGATGGGAAACTGTATTTCCTTTGTGATACTTTGCTCCAGGTTGAATGTTATGATCGATCGAGATTCTCTGGCCTCACGCGCCTTCATCGTGAAAGAAATGTGCTCGTAGTTACATTGCTGTAATTGCCTCTCTGGCAGTGTCTGTGAATAACATAAAAGCAAATAACTGGAAATCATGCATGAATATATTACCGATCCCCCTCTCTCTTTTTCTCTCAAATATTTCTTCGAAGAATTTAGGTGTTTTCTTTTCTGTAGGGGTTCCCGACATAGCATCGATTGATTTTACTTCGCCGTCTATTCAATGCTGTCAAAGAAAACTGTCACTGAGTAAAAGCCTTACAGCCAGGCCTTAATGACATACCAAGATGAATGGATATGTAAACCTGGTCTTTCAAAACATCAGACACCCAAGTTCTTAAGAAATATATAGAGAGGAGCCAATTTAATGAGAATTATACTGTTTGCAAAAATAAAATAGCACTCATAATAAAGTCATATAAGACAAATGTGAGCCACATCTTTCCCACTCTTCGTTTTGCCACGTGATATTTCAATAAGCTATTTATAGTTATTGCGTTAAAATTTGGTTAAGAAAATCACAGTAAAATGACTGAACGTGCATTTATTAAACACTCTGTCAGCATGGTCAATATCGATGATATTAGTATCATAAACTGCATCTGGACAATGCATATGATATTTGTCAAAACTGTCTCATGTTACTTTTCCTACAGTTTTTCGAGAGAGAAATTTTAATAATTTCATGAACTGTGGTAGTACAAAAAGCTACTGATATACACTAAGTATCAAAAAAAGTTTTACCTAACGTTGATAGATAAGCATATTTCATGTATATCTATGATTACCACTAAAACCATCTACTCATCTGCTACAGCACCATCTTACCTGCATAAGGTAAAACTCAAGTGAAACATGAAATCAAATGTTTACTAACCTCAAAGAATAAGAAAATGCAAAGAAATGCACTAGCGTTGATTAAAAAGAAAGATGATAGTGGAATTTCATGACGTAGAGATAATAGGAGTTATAAATTCTTCATGACAACCTACTAAAGGTGGGTATACTTGGCGTACTGTACTGTAAATGAGTGAGACAGAGAAAAAATACTCATACATGTACAAAATTTGTTTCCTGTTCAACCGCTTTCAAGCTTTGTATTTTTTCCTTGTTATTTATCTTCTTATTAATGAGAACAAACTCCTTTAGATTTCCTTTTGCATCTTGCTAATTTGAATGTACATGTACTTTTTAAACTCCATTGGGTATGTCGCAAAGTACCTTGCTTCCTACTTCATCGTCGTTTTCAAGGCATCTGATTTTGAGTTCTCCTTTACGCCATTCTACAGGAAACTGTTCTTCCATAAACGCTTTTTTAAGGCCATCTGGTTGTTCCTGTGAAGTGGAAATATGGAAAAACTTAATCATCTGAATGACAATCGGTAATCTTTTGCCTTTTAGAAACAGATCTATCAAGTATACTGGAGAAAAAATACCCATGGATAACTTATGGTCTCTCCTATCAAATAACACCAAAACATCGAAAAATATTTTACGCTTGAAAGGCCATTGTTGTGAAATGGTGCAAAATCCATGATTGACACAAAAATTGTATTGGTTCTCGCTGGTATCAGCAAAGTTGAGAGTCTTGAAAAGGCTTAGAAATGTTCATATTCTGATCATTAAAAGGCAATTTATGAAAGGATATTTTTTATTTTTCTGTATGTCTTGACATATCCCATCAAAATTTTATGGTTGACTGAGAAAGCCAACTTGAATTAAAAACTGGCTTAAATTAATATTTCGAAACACTCAATTAAGTATTCAATTGCTCACTTAGCATAATAATGTTGATGAGATAAGTAAGTACACAGAGAATAAAATCTGTTCTTTCATAAATTGTGTGTTACTGATCGAAATATGAACATTTCTAAGCCTTTACATAACTCTCAACTGTGCTGATACAAGCTAGAACAACTACCAATTCTTGTCAAGTCTGAATTTCGCACCTTTCACAAAAGTGGCATTTCTTCACTCAAGCATAAAATAATGCCATATATTAAGGTGCCATTT
The DNA here is from genome assembly GCA_025618425.1 of Heliocidaris tuberculata. Taxonomy (NCBI): domain Eukaryota; kingdom Metazoa; phylum Echinodermata; class Echinoidea; order Camarodonta; family Echinometridae; genus Heliocidaris; species Heliocidaris tuberculata. The sequence continues at coordinate 8,340,866 of CM046845.1, read as the reverse complement.
GATAAAAGAGACCATAAGCTATCCACAGGTATGAAATTTGTCTTCAAATATTTGTAAATATTTATTTGGGGAAACTTTTCATGACTGTTAATTTTTTTTCTGGAACGCACTGTAGGGTAAATATTAATTGATTCTCATCATATTAGTCAAGATTTGACAGCTAGAGTCATGTGGTACATAACTGAAAAAAAAAATACATGAGTTTGCATCATTACTTAGAAAATGAAATTACCAAGAATTCCCCCCCCCCCCACATTTTGTTCCTATTCACCCCGTTTTACGTGATGTACCACGTGGTCAAATATTTTCAAACGTGTTTGTGAGGACCTCTATACGGATGCTCGCAATAATAATAATCCACTAGACCGCAACACTTCTACCTTATTGCTGATATCTATCGCAGAACTTGAATTAGTATGCTCCATGGAGTCAAATTTTGATTTATATTTTTAATTAATTTTTTTAATTTATTTATTTTTCAATTATTATTTTTTTATTTTCTATTATTTTTTTTATATTTAGAAAATATATTTACTTTTTAACCCATGTTTTCTTTAAACCATGGGTTAGGATAACCCATGAATTTGGGCTAATAGCTTACAAGCAGTTGACAGTAAATATGGTAATGCTTCAACTGCGCACTCGTCCCCCTCGTCTTCGGCAATAATAGAACAGACCTTAATAAAATTTTCAATTTGGAATAAGAATAAAAAGTCAGCACTGAACATTATTGAGAGTTTAGAGCATCTATAATTATGATTACAATACAAGTATACCGGGAATCTATACGTTCTCACCCAGAGTCAAAATGCAATTTGTCAAGTATGCATGAATACATGCTTTACCAACCTATTTGAAGAGCAAAAATAAAGCTGTAGTCGATGGACTAACGACTAGCTAGTCCAGAATGCTGGACTTTAGACGAAATTATTCGAGGCTAATTATTCAAATTAAAATTATTCAAAAAAAAAAAAATAATAAAAAACATCTTCTTCAACCATATGCAGTGAATTCAAAGTGAGCGAGCAGGACCCATCCCCCCCCCCCTCTCTCTCCCTCTCTCCATTTCCTTCTCACTCCTCTGTCTTACTCCCTTTTCACCCCTCCTTTTCCTGCCCTCTCTCACCCAGCTTCTCACACAAACACACTCACACACACACACTTACTTTCTTTCACTCTCTTCCTTCCTCCATCATCCTTCTCTTTATTCTCTTTTGTTTCTACACCGTCTTGCACTTTTCACTTCATTTTCACACTGTAGTTTTTTCTTGTGGGTTGAGGCGATTGTCCTTCTACCTCAATTCACTTATTAATTCTCTCTTATCAAGAATTCGCTTTACATAATGATGCTCTATGAATTTAATATCATTGGACGACCCAATCGTGATTAAGTTATATAAGTTTCTGGACATGTAATATACAAGCTTTGCTTTTAATCATGTCCAACTGTTTTCAACATCACTTAGGTCAATATTTGTGCATCAGTCATATACCGGTACTTTACTTATTGATATTTAACCCCTTTCCTATACGGGGACCGGTGGTTCCTGTATTAAGCCTATGGGAATGGGATTATTCAGTAGTCAACGGGTTGATTATGTGCCCATATCTATGGAAAAACATCATTTATTGTTGTTATTGTATTTATTTTATGTTATGCACTACAGTATTACGTATTTACGTTAATATGATCAAGAAGGTTCAAACAGATGGAGACATAACACACAGCTTCCCTTTGAAGCGCACTTCGATGCCGCCACAACAAACATGACAAATATGCGCTCTCCGAAAACATTCTTCCAAACGAGGAAACAAATAAAAAATTTATTGCATAACCATGGTTAAGTACAATGGATGATATTCTGTTATAATGATAATTAGTTTTCGCAGACCCAAATGTGACTTCGAAAAAGTGCACATGAATGATATAACAAGGTTCAAGCGAACATATTTAGTGCCAAAAATACCAGATTTGCGATGACAATTTCTTGACTGGCCGAGTGTGCCCACTACTTTGGTTGGCTATATTTCCTAGAGCCATCTTTCCCGATGGTAATATATGAAATTTAATAATCGGAATTAAGCGGAAAGTTGTTAAATTTGCCCTTAAAGAGGCATACATTTGTGACACTTTTAAGGCTATATCGCAAAAAATTGTTCATCCTGAGGCAGGGGAATTTCAGAATGAAATCGAACTTATTTACATTGAAACTGCACATTCATTTTCTGTGTTTGTCGATTTATGAATTTAACTGCGCATCGTAAACATTCAAATGTCAAAACATCTCTAAATCTTTCCCCTTTACTTTGGCGGCATCAGACATCGACGTCAAAGAATCAAGGCAGTTTATTAATTCAGTCTTGTACATCCTTTATAATCTAACGCAGCGTAGCCTAGCATAAATTATATAAAGAAACAAGAAATTATATTGCATACTGGCGTAAATATTCACAATTGAATGACATGCGCCGCTAAAACCAATCCACAACAACAACATCTGCCAGGTGTTTGCATTAATTATCGTTAGTTGAGACTCCATCTCGGTTTGAACCTCCTTGATATGATTGAAAACAGTCAATCAATATGAATCAATAAATCTGAATCTGAATAAAAAGGTAATTGTATCATAATTTCTACTCTCCCATTTTCATCATGTTCACAGCTAACAGAAATCAGGGTTGATAAAAGCAATCGAATGACGTCAAATTTCCAATACATACCTCTTTCAACCCTATATCTTCTTTGAGGAACATGTAGATATCGTTTACTTTGCTCCTGTAAAAATGCGTTGGTACATAGGGAGTGCAAATGAATCGCTTCCCGATGAAATAAGATATGATGAAGGCAATAATCCACCATGATGAGAAATGATTCATGTAAAGGTCCAAATTTTTCTCCCTAACGACGCATCGTGGGCCCGTTATCGGAAGGACTCAACGCTGTAAATTTTCCAGAACCTACCAAAGTAAAAATGCATGCATTTTATATTCAATATATTCAATAAGTTTAGCACTGTGAATTTTGAACCAAGATATAAATCCGATTTTGCTTTCACAGATATTGAGGCTTTTCTTTAGCCTGTCTGAAATTATATATTTTAAGTATATGTATAAGCCTAATTAAAACCGCATGTTAACCTGCTTTGAATAGTAGTAAACTAGAATGTTGCTTCCTGAAAAATAACATTTAGAGAACAAAAATCTACACATTTATCGACGACATTTAAGAATATTAAACGTTGGAATAATTTTTAGGAGTAAGAATTCGGCCGTTGTTCTTATTTTAGTGCAAATTAAAGTATTCACAAAATGAATGAATGGTGCAATGTGTTTGGCATGTGAATAATTACAGTAAACATCGAGCCGATCTAATACTCGAGAAACGGAGCTTGTGTTTATCCAGAACGCCCCAAATGAAATCGCGTTACTGTATTATTATTTCAACATCTATTAGAATGAAGCCATGTTCAGTGCATTGCAAAATATGCCTATATCAACACTTTTCTATTAATACATGCTGTTACTGGACAATGGACAACCATATTTCACGTTCACAGAACGGAGTAGAAAATAATCATAATCATAATCATTTCAATACAGGAAATATAAATAGCTTTAATGTTAGAAATATCCTACTTCTACAGCAAGGCGTCTTTTACTTCCAAATAACGAAACGCGCAGACTTTTTTTTATTTGGAATCTATGTATCAACCGTTTGTATATATTTCTGTAATGAAATAAACCACGTGAATTGGTATGCAACTAACTCCAAAATTGATTTTTTTTTGGATGATGTTGCTTATTCAGAAACTGTATACCTTGGATTATCCACCACATGCTATTCATTGTCTTGAATTCATAATCCCCGAAAGTTGAACATTACTCCCCTAGCTCAAGCTGACATTGTTAGCTTGTTGTTACACAGGGGAGGGGACGTTGATATATAATCTTCAAACATTATATTTTGATTTCTTCTAGACAGTCTAAGTGCGTATAAAAAAGTACACATCTTAGAAAATATCTCTCCCAATGCTGCATACGCTTCTGCCCTAACTCTCACCATCACCACCACCACTACCAGTTCTTCCAGCACAATACGTCTGCATAAATACCGATTTTTGTCTGCAGTGTTTAAAAGATACAGCATTGGCCGGGGGGGGGGGGGGGGGGCTGAGGGGCTGTGAGGTACTACAGCCTCCCCCCCCCCCCCACTTTTTTGTCTTTGAGTAGACACGTTTCAAAGGGTTCGAAAATTGTCATGAGTGAAATCAAATCAGCCCCCCCCCCCCTTTCAAAAGCGCTTCGCGGCCCCTGTACAGTAACAGGAGATCTCCAACATTTACATGTTTTCTTCTCGAAATGTATAATTCATCTTTACATTTATAAGATCCATAAACAATTAAGTCTAGTAAGAGGAATTAGAAATGTAAAAAAGGAAGCATGTTTTTTACTTGTTAAAAGTAATCCATTATCATTTATTCAATTTAAAATGTACATGTAAAATATATTAGCATGATCCATTACAGTGCATCCTTTCTAAATGCTCCAGACAGCAACGGATCCAGCAATTGAGTGAAAGAGGTATGGGGAAAACAAAGGAAACAAATTGAATGTTCAAAGATAGATTTCATTCTCCTATGAAATTAAATATTTTAGGTATACATGTACATCTTCCTACACTGCATCGCATTCTTTCTACATTCTCCTGACAAACTTGGAAATTGTGTGCAGAATATACACAATCTGCAGTGTTGACTCAGTGGGCGTGTATGAGAGTGGGGGATGGCGTAAGAGATGTGCGGCTAGGTGAATGTCAGGGGGGGGGGGGTGATTGTTCAAATAAATTACTAAAAGCTGACATTTTTTCGTAAACTAGTTTTTCCAGTTTTCCAAAAGTGGCCAGTGATATTCAATCAAAATGCCATCCGCTTATGAACCATTATCTGTTTACTATGAAAAAAAAAAATCACCCATATATTGTGAAACTTTTATTTTGGAGGATGTTTGCAAAGTGTGTAATCTCTTTGTAAGCACTGAGACTAACCAGTAGAATTCAACTTACCAAGTTCGACAACATTTGCACTCAACGTAAGATCATCTACAACTAACCTACCTCTTTCGTCTCTGCTGCATGAGAACGCACGATATCAGGTTTGCTAACCTTTGTCTCGTCCAATCTAGCACCTGAAATACCCACATCGTCGTATTTTGGGGTGGGACTTCTGACAGTTGGTTGAACATTGTGTTCCATTTCCCTGCTTACACCTTCTTAAGAATGAAGGATAAAGAAAATACTATATACATAAAACATTTTCCACATTTAGTCTATCACGAGGAATAGAGAAATCAAAACTTGACCAGACAAACTTTCTACAACTTTCAATATCATAACTGTATCAGCGATATGAGAAAAATCTATGTGCTATAATGCCTGACAGGGTTTTTTATGCGCCCGCCCACCGAAGGTAGTGCCGAAGGCATTATGTTTTCGGGTTGTCCGTCCGTCCGTCCCGCTTTCTCGTTAACTCACTATCTCAAGAAGGGCCATTCTCAGTCACGGGTGAGACGAAAATCCTGAAAATAGTTCATTTAAACCTAATTTTTCAGTATTTGTCTTGTAGTAGAAGTCTCTCATTTTCTATATTTAAATAACAATCTAATTCCCAACAGATGGAGAGTAATTATTTTAAATGAGGGTACATAATTTTCTTTTAGAGATCAAAATAAGGTCGGTCATATATGTGACCTCGCACGAAAAGATTTCTTACTTGTTGGTATTCAAACCTACTTTTTTATTTCCCTTGGAGTGCAAGTTTCCACTATTTTCATTGCTTTATGGTGGATTGCATTGGACTGTTTGAAAGCAATCTTCCATAAATTACTGAACATTCTCTTCTGAACAGAGGGTGTTTTTATATGACTCTGTAAAAACATAATTGTTGGGAAATGACTTTTTCTTGTCAAAGAAAGGAAAATCTTTTTCATGTAAAAACTGATGATATCAAAAACTCAAGAAAAATGTAATCGGATTTTCCGGCAATGAGGCAAAAATGGATGGTCATGTGTGTCACCGTTCGTTTCACCTTACAAAGAATGGCCCAGAACCGTTTGAGGTATGAACTTCAAACATAGTGCTATCTATCACGATAGGAAGACGATCCGATTAGATTTCGGGGTACATAGGTCAAAGGTCAAAGGTCAAAGGTCACATAGGTCAATTATGAAATTGAAAATTTTAGCCTCGTTAACGCGATATCTCAAGAACCATTTGAGGTATGAACTTCAAGCTTAATGCTAGTATGCATCACCATAGTGAGACAAACTGATTAGATTTTGGGGATAAGTAGGTCAAAGGTCAAAGGTCACATAGGTCAATTCTGAAATTGAAGATTTTAGCCTCGTTAACGCGATATCTCAAGAACCATTTGAGGTATGAACTTCAAGCTTAGTTCTAGTATGCATCACCATAGTGAGACAAACTGATTAGATTTTGGGGATAAGTAGGTCAAAGGTCAAAGGTCACATAGGTCAATTCTGAAATTGAAGTTTTTAGCCTCGTTAACGCGATATCTCAAGAACCATTTGAGGTATGAACTTCAAGCTTAGTTCTAGTATGCATCACCATAGTGATACAAACTGATTAGATTTTGGGGGTAAGTAGGTCAAAGGTCATAGAGGTCACTTAACATGAAATTTTAAGTTTTTAGCATCGTTATTGCAATATCTCTTTAACAATTTGAGAAATCAAATTCAAACTTGGTACTAGTATGCATCACCAAAGTGAGACGAACTGATTAGATTTTTGTTTACGTAGGTCAAAGGTGACTGGCCATAGAGGTCATTATAATTCAGTTTCACTCTCAGTTTCAGTTTATTGTTTCATATTTCACATTTACAATGCTTTTACAGTATAAAATAATGGTACAAACAATATAAATGGTACAAACATGAAATACATTGTCAGAGAAAATAAAAGAAGGTGAGTACCTCATATCTATACGTTTTCATGCAGTATTTATTGAAAAGACTGGGCTAGCATAAAAGTGAAATATTTAGGAGCCTATAAGGAGAAAGCTGCGCTAGTGAGTTATTGGCTCCAAAGAGTAATGTTGGACACAATGTTAAATCATGCATGATTACATTGCATTTTCATTTTATTGTCCACTTGAAACATGATTAAAAGAAAAAAAAATTTGTCTTTGAAATTGTGACATACATGTATTTATTAATCTTTCTTTAGTTTAATTTCCACTGTCTTCCTCTCCCGAGTTCTTTTGTCCTATACATCCAGTAAGGTTGACACACCATTCCCTCTCTCTACTCTTATACCATTCACCCGTCGTTTATGGGGTTTAGCATGGAAACATGTTTGGGTATTGTTCTACATTCACAAGACAGACACCATCAGCATGATCAGGTCATCCCAGTCGACCAGCAGCCAACGAGACCGACGGCCCAGGAACCAAAATCCAACTAGACTAATTATATGTATGTATGTATGATGAACACATTTGCAACCCTTCTGGCAACCAAGTCGGTCTCGTGGGCTGTCGGTATCGTAAACGCTCAGATACATGGGTCACGATCCGGGGGGGGGGGGGGATGGGGGTTATATATCCCCCCCCCCCCCCCATTTGAGGTGGGGGAGATGGCCTGTATTATCATCGCCCCCCCCCAAAAAAAAAAATATATATATATATATGTATATATATATATATATATATTTGGATAAATTAAATAAGAATTATGATACATTAACTCTTAAAACTAATAATTATCCAAACTCATTATGTTTGATCTTCAAATACCATCACATTCTTTAATGATTAGAAGTAAGGAAATAAGAAATTCCATAATTTCAATGCGAAAATATTGAAGAAAATTCGTTCGCTTGCATTGTTATTTTCAATTAAGGGGTTCTGTCCATTGGCGTAGATCCGTGCATTCCTTCTTTTCATTAAAAACCCTTTTTGGGATGCTCTAAAATGCAAGTTTTAAAGACAGATTTTTGAAAAAGTCCCTGGTGTGGGAGGGGGGATACCCCCCCCCCTCCCGCACCCTCTCCCGCTCGGTCACTTCGCTCAGTGGCGTATCTAGGGGGCAGGGGGGCACGTGCCCCGGGCGGAACTTGGAGAGGCCGCCAAAAACGCAAAGGAGAGAAAGAAAAAAAGGGGGAAATGAGGAAAAATCATAATCCTTATTATGCGCCCCCAAATCCGCAGGGTAAATGCACTATAAATCTAGTCTTTGAAGGTTTGAAATGCGAAAATTTTCCAAAGCTCGGTTGCTTTGCTCCCTTGCAAAATTATTTTTTTTTTTTAGGATCTCGTAATTTCGCGTCAACTTTGGGGCCCTTTTGGGGGGCTCTGGGGGCCAAAACCGGCGGCTTCGCTCGAGCTGACAAGCTTTTTGTGAATGACAAGGATGGTCTAAGTAACTTTGAGGGGTCAAATCTCATATGTAAAATGGCCGGGGTGACTATTTCGGGACAGGCTCATTAGTGTTGCTCCTGATTGTAGAAGTGAGTGAATAGAAAACCGTTTATCAACATGATCAATGTATAAAATTCGAGCTTCCCTACCGCTCAATTGCGGTGGTCAATTGCAAAATTTCCTCGGAAAAATGCACAAGAAATTGCGTCTTTTAGGTTTGAGAATTGAAAAATTTGCCGCTCGGTCGCTTTGCTCCCTCGTTTGTACAATAATTTAGATAAGTTTGGGCACTCGGAGGGGGGGGGGGGTGGAAGTAACTTCATTGTTTGCCCCGGCGGCCATAATTCCTAGATACGTCACTGGCTTCTCTCCCTCGCCGGTCATCCCCCCCCCCCCCCCCCAATCTTGAACACGGATCGACACCACTGCTCAGATAACTTTAGGAAGGGCTTTAAAATCGAGACCGGTATTGTCGGTCTCGTGGACTGTATCAAACACCATCCTGACAAGACACCAACAGAAAAAGTGGGAAAGCACAAAAACATTTGATATTATATTTCTTGCACACGAGTTAAGATTGATATCACCCACAAACCTGCTCTTTAGTTAGAAATTTTCCCTTGCCCATGGGTCCGTTCGATTTGTCGTAGAAAGGGATTTTCAGAAGTGGATTCTTGTCATCATCCCCCAAATCAAAGTAGGACACCTGGAAGCAATTACAAAAAATCTCCTTGTCAGTACGTATTGGAAACATAACAGCTCTAAAATTGTTATTGTTTTATAATGATGTGGCAATGGGAATAAACATTTATGGTGGTCTGAAATTCACATCAATTTCATTTCCTTCTGACTATCGGTATAATTTGTTGAACACGGTATTGAGTAGATTAAACATTTTTTTTTAAAGAAGAAGATATCGAAATGCCAAGCTTGTTTTGGGAATGGTAAGAACGAACAAGTCACGGAAAAGACATCATTACTTCCATTCTTTGGAGAATCAACATATTTCAGCGCCTCCAGGAGACAGGAGGGTGCATGGGGCACTCGGACTAAACCCAATCTTGCATAACTTAACTACACATGACGTACCCCCCCCCAAAAAAAAAAAGGGGGGGGGAGGCGCCCGATAATTGTACACCCGTAGTGGTGTATCTACAGGCTGATGGGTTTGTGTTAGTTACCGGATTCTCCCCTACACACACGGGGTGCGAGGCCGTGGGAGCGTCTGTAAAAGGTGGGGCACCAACCAAAAAATGGCGCTTTTTTGACAAATAAAGCATCTACAAAGGGTGAACTGGAAGTGGAAAAATACGACTTTGAGATATTGTTATACTCCCTTCATTCCAATTAACACATCATCACATTTTATTATTTCTACCTTCTGAGAATTGGAATTACATGTATAATATGATATTTATTGTTAATTGCCTAACTTGTAAACTCCTGTTATGCACTGATGCGAGTATATTGTTTTATCTTGGTAAGTTTTCTGTAATGCTTGGTTTTACAAAAAAGAAAAAGCTTCTTTGTTAGTGTGTGAAATTGACCCCAATTACTGACTATACAATAACAGCAATACATACGTAGCTTTATCTTAATTGGTCTAGTACTCTTATAGGCTTCTTACACTTGATTTTTTTTGACCCCGTACTATCTATCCTTAACCCTGGACTATATTTTTTGCTGTTCTCATTGGCAGTTTTAGTCCCGTACTATCTCCCTAGCCAGAGCGTTTATCCCCACCTTTTGACTTTTAGCCCCATCTGTGGTTGGGCTAACCCTGCTTTTTTGCAGGTCTAAAATAATCCCGTACTACATGTACTATCTTGGAGTCAGCCCACTTTGGTAAAATGCAATGTGAACATAAAGTGGGCTAAGCAGCTTAGTCGTGTACTATCGGTGGGGCTAAATCCTCGTTTAGCCCCACCGATAGAACGGGACAAAGCAAAATTTTGCAAGTGTAAAAAGCATATTAGAGAGGTTGCCAATTAAAATCTCTTTGCATTTTTTCTGAGACACCCCGTTTAGCTTACATAATGTTACTTTTCCAGTATTTCGCAAGAATCCAATATGAAAATTTCCCTTTTCTTTTCATGTCATGTTAGAACATAACAGAGGAATACCTACGTCAACCTCAATGTTTCCAGCTTGCCATAATTCGTCAATGTTGTTCACGATCTGTTGCTTGATATTAGCTGCACCCAATGAATGTTTGTGGATCTATGTAAAAGAGAAATAGTTGTATTCAATATCTTGAATATTTTTACTCGACTCCAAGCATATTTACATTGCCCCATGAAATTCAAAGTTTCGGTATCCTAAAATGGAAAATGTTCTCGTTCGGTCACTTTGTTCCCATGCATAGCAAATAAACAAAAATTAATCACTGTGGTCTGTGGAAGATCTGTTTAGTTCAACGTAAAATTGAATTTGTCGTTAGACTTTTTCTTTTATTTCTCATTGTGTGTTCGCGCGCGCGCTCGCGCATGTGCGTGTGTCTTTGTCGTTGTTTGTTTTTTGTTTGTTTTTTCTGCTGTTTTTTTGTTTTGTTTTGTTTTTAATTTTGCAAATCATGTTTGTTCAATAAGCTATATAGTAATGATTTACCTGTGTGTTTACAAATACATGTACTTGAGAATGCGAAGTTCAACTTTACAGAATGCGAATCTGCATACCCAATCTAAATCTACCAAGCATTATTATATTGCGCAGATTGTATTTTCAATCATAGCACCGTGTGTGAAAAGTCTTCTAGAATGCAGACTTTGATACTACATATTTTTGCAACGCCTCCTCACTTGAATGCTGCATTTTTTTCAGAAAAAAATTAATGAATACTTTTGAAATAGAAGAGAATTTACCCATTTTTAAAAGGCTGATACGAATTTGTTTTCCTCGAAATGCAATATTTGTTATTACAACAGTACAATTGTACAATAGGGGAGGAAAACAACCCTGTCCCGGTCATGACAAAGAATCTCTGTCTCTGATAAACATCTTTCATGTGAACTTTGGAAACAATCTGGTGGAATCTTAATACGTATATTAACGAAACATTGCAGGAGGTTTTTGTACTGCATATACTGGCTCGGGTGTGGGACTATTCCGAAAGGTGCAGCTTGTGCGGACAATTATTTCTAACATCCTTACTAATGAAGGTGCATAGTAATTGTATATTGACAATGAGAAGGAAAGCAAATTACCAGCTCTTCACTGGCATGTTGGTATGTTCCAATGCACTGGTAGAGTTCTCTCTTGTGGATCCGAGCTATTATCTCCTGTGCCTTCACGATTCCTGGTTCTCGAGATCGTGATCTCATGATTTCGTTTACGATGGTGTCATTGACTTGACAGAAAGCCATCGGGTCCTTCACAGACTCCAAAAAGTTGTACTCCTTTCTGCCCAGTTTTAAAGAGGTGTAAATGTTTGGGGGTTTTGTATGTGTTTTGTTTTGTTTTGTTTTGTTTTGTTTTGTTTTGTTTGTTTGTTTGTTTTTTTGTATAATGAAGAATTAGATACCAATAAAAATAATTAAAAAAAAAAAGAAAAGCAATAATTTGATGAATTCAAATTCAACGGTGCAAATTTGAAGGAAAAAAAAAATCCTAGAATATTTTCATTGTCACGTGGCCTATCAGCATGATCAGTCTTTAAAAGTGATTGCTGTTCATGTTAAACGTATAGTTTTTTAAAGTAGAAGATGAACTTGATTGAACTGTTCAAATCAATTTTAAACTAATTGAAATACCATGTTTCAGGCAAAATAGATATTTTCCTTTATCATGTTTATCGGATTATTTTCAAAATTTCAATGATCTGTTGAACTAATGTCTTTCTGGTTAACTTTTAATAAACCAACATGGTGCCGGAGTGGACTTGCCCTTTAATCATTTGATACGAATTTTTTAACAATTTAAGTATAATAATTTTTTAAAAAGAGAGTATCATCTAATCAATTTCTTTTACTGTGAGTCTATTTTCCTGAGTTTGGATCACAACAAATGAAAAGAATCAGTTGCAGACTTTAAATAATCTAATTTTTAAAAATCTGAACATACCCATCTTTGCCAACGAAAATGAGATGATCGGCTACAGACGGAAAGCCTAGTGTATAGATTAAAAAAAAAAGAAATATAGATTTTCGATATATATTTTCGATGAGTCAAAATTTTTTAATAGAGGTGTGGACTGGATTTATACTCGGTCCAAACACGTGGGCCTTCGGGTTTGTTTTGTTTTGTTTTGTTTTTGTTTGTTTTTTGGCGAAAGTTAATCTTCACCAAGGTCCCACCAAGCGTCGAATTTGAATTTTGATGGGATGCCGGCTTTTGAGTTGTTATGTTCGAGTTCTTTCTTCTAAATATAAAAAAACAGGTTTTACACATTATATGATGATGATGATCTTGGTGACTCTGTGCTCATAAAGGCCACCGCACACCTTACGATCGGTCTGCGATCCGATTTCAGAAGAAATTGTAATATCATTTTGACAAATCATTTAAAAACGAAAAATATTTTTGATTGAGGGTCTGAATAGTCATTCAGATGGTAAAATCGATAATATGGCCTTTGCCGAGTTTTCTAGTCGGTGGAATGGTCAAATCGGCTCCGAGTCGTAGTGACGTCACAAAAATCGTACGACTGCCTACGATTTGAAACTAATTTTGTCCTTATTCCCTGTAGAAAGCTGACAGCTCACCAAAACCCTATGTTTAGTATTCATATTACTTTTCAGAACCTGAACAGGATAGATTTGATTTGTTTAAATGCCAATATTTAATGCCATAGCGATTTATTTCACAAATCGGATCGCAGACCGATCGTAAGGTGTGCGGTGGCCTTAAGCCGCATAATGAAGACGACGGCGTGTGAGAAACATTTGGTTCAGATCGTTTACCACCTGAATGTTACAAAAGAAAAATTTGCAATCAAACATTAACTGAGGCTTATATATATATATATATATATATATATATAATTGTGAGAAATGAAAATGAGAGAATAAAGGTTGCGTAGCTTAAATCAAAGTTCCCCAGAGCTGTCCTCCCTTTTTGAAATTTTTGCAAAGGTTGAAAAAATGCCTCCGCCGGGAATCGAACCCGAGTCGTTGGCTTAGAACGCCAATGCCTTAACCACTAGACCACGGAGACGGGCCAGTAGTTTCGGTGACACCAGATTCAATTTGATTTGATTTGATTTGATTTGATTTGATCTGATTTGATTTATTGACTGTTTCAATCATTCATATTAACATAATACTGCAGTGCATAACATAAAATGAATATATATCACAATGATGTTTTTCCATAGATAGGGCACATAATCAAATATCGGTAAGTAAAAAATATGATGCACAGATATTGACCTATTAAGTGATATTGAAAACAGTTGGACATATTTAAAAGCAAAGCTTGTATATTATATGTCCAGAAACTTATATAACTTAATCACGAATGGGTCGTTCAATAATATTAAATTAACTTCATAAAGCATCATTACGACAAGCGAATTGTTGATAAGAAAGAATTTATAAGTGAGTTGAGGTAGAAGGACTATTGCCTTAACCCATGCATAAGAAAAAATAAATGTGAAAGTAAAGTGGAAGTGCAAGACGGTGTGGAAACAAAAGAGAATGAAGAGAAGGAGGGAGGAGGAAGGAGGGAAATGAAAGATAATGAGTGTGTCAGTGTGTGAGAAGAAGGAAGAGAGAAGGCAGGAAAAGAAGGGGTGAAAAGGGAGTAAAACAGAGAATACAGGCGGAGATGGAGAGAGAGAGAGAGAGAGAGAGAGAGAGAGAGAGGGAGGTGGATCCTGCTCGCTCAGTTTGAATTCATTGCATATATAGTTGAAGGAGATGTTTTTTCAACTTGCTTTTGAAACAGTTTAGACTTTTGGAGTTGATTATATCGCTGCTAAGTGAGTTCCAGTATTTCGGGCCGTAGAAAGAGACGGTTTTGTGTGCAAAAAGAGTGCGGGTGCGGGGAAGGTGGAAACGGTTGGATTGTCTCGTTGGGTATGTATGGAACTGTTTCTTGTGAACATGTTAATGAAAGTGTGTGGCAGTTCGTTTTTATTCAATTTATACATGAATTGTCCTGTTTGGAAAAAAAATAAATCTGAAAACTTTAGAGTTTTTGATTCGTAAAATAAAGGATCGCTATGTGAACGAACAGGAGCATTATGCATTATCCTTAAGATTTTCTTTTGTAAGATAGAAATTCTATCAGTAAGATATTTATTAGTGTTACCCCAAGCCATTATTCCATAATTAAGATAAGGTAATATCAGTGAAAAATACAGTATGAAAAGTGTAGTCCTTGGAAAGAAAATATTTGAGTTTATTCATTATTCCAATATTCTGGGAAATAATTTTGGATATATTTTGTATGTGCATGTTCCAGTTTAGTTTATCGTCAATCGTAAGCCCTAGAAATTTTGTTGATGATACCCTATCCAGCGGCGCGTCGTCGAACAAAATATTTCCAGGTAAGTTTTGCAAGGTGTTCCTAAACAGCATAAAATTTGTCTTTAGTATGTTAAGTGATAACTTGTTTGCTTTTACCCATTCAACTATGCATTTAAGTTCTTTGTTTATTGTTGAAAGAAGGGTATTAGGGTTAGAATGAGAATAAAATAGGTTTGAATCGTCTGCAAATAGAATAAATGATAGCACATCTGAGGATTTATAAAATTCATTTATGTATATGATAAATAGTAAGGAACCAAGTAGACTTCCCTGTGGAACACCACAGCCGATGGGTCGTAACGATGACCTATGATTATTTATTTCTACGAATTGTTTTCTATTTGATAAATAATTCCTGAACCATTCCAAGGCTTTCCCTCGAACACCGTAGTGCGATAACTTATGTAGGAGAATATTATGGTTTATATAGTATCGAAAGCCTTGGAAAAGTCCAGGAATATTGCGATGGTATGCAAGCGCTGATCAATGGCATGGGCTATAGTATCTATATGCATGTTAATATTGCCTGTGTTGTATTATGGTTTGTTCGAAAGCCAAACTGCGAATCACAAATAATGTTATGTTTGTTGAGAAAGGCTGTAACTCTGATAAAGACAATTCTTTCTAGAACTTTGGAGAGGGGGAGAGGGATGGTAATAATGATATTGGCCTGTAATTATTAGTTTCTAAAGCATCACCTTTTTCGAATATTGGGATGACTTTAGCTATTTTAACGCTATTCGGCACTATACCCGTAGTTAATGACAAATCTTCAACCTCATTAATCAATTCGGGGGCAGGTTAAGGCATTGGCGTTCTGAGCCAACGACCCGGGTTCGATTCCCGGCGGAGACATTTTTTCAACCTTTGCAAAAATTTCAAAAAGGGAGGACAGCTATGGGGAACTTTGATTTAAGCTACGCAACCATTGTTCTCTCATTTTCATTTCTCACAATTATATTATTTTCACGAGAGTTGCCAAAGCTGTTGTATATGTTAATATTTCCTTACAATTATATATATATATATATATGTATATATATATATATATATATATATATATATATATATATATATATATCAAGACTATTCATCAATCCTCACTTAATACAATTTACCGAGACGCCGTCGAAATGTTTAAGTTGGGTATCTTCGCATATATATATATATATATATATATATATATAAGTAATGTACAGTAATGTACGATACACTGCAGTTTCTAAAAGTGCTCAACTGGAGGAGCTGTGTATAATTTTATTGGCTAGATAGTTTAGCTTATGAGTCGTACAGCCTGTTTCACCCGAAGGTTCATCAGCGACTGACCAGTATTACAATATTTACAAGAGAGCAAGACAAGATGATAGAAACATATTCAGTGAAGTAAGAGAAGTACAATAAATGAAGTACAATAAATGATTGATAACAAAACAGGTATTACAAGTACTACTGAATGGGATTACAGGGCATTAGGATTGCACAGTGACTGCCCGTTCAACTACGGGGGTATAAGGGTAAATATTGGGGGGGGGGGGGGGTTCATCCATATCCAGAGAGGAGGAATTTTTTCTTATGTCTACATGTAGATGTGAGTTCAGATCTTGAGTTCAATGTGTTATCCTTGTTTGCTGTGATGATGAAGTATTTCTCCCATAGGCAGAGATTGCAGCGTTTTGTTCTCGGTGAGTAGGGCTGTGCATGGCGAAGTATGTTCCAGGTTAGTGTGTATGGTGTGCCTTCATCTTTAAGTTTCCAGATGTGTTTGCTTAGCTCAGTGCTGTGTTTCTTTTCTTTGTCTTTGAAGGAAGCTTTATGTCCGGCGTGTCTGGTTTTGAATGTGGTGGCTGTCAGTCCTATGTAGTATTTTTCGTCCTGAGGAGTGGAGACCTTGGCTTGGTAGATGACGTTTTTTGTTGTGCATTTTCCTGGTAGAGGGCAGTCTTCTTTTTTTCGGCAATTGCACTTTTCCGTTTCTTGGCTGCGTTTCGAGTTGGTTACTTTGTTGTTATGTGCTTTTATGATGGCTCCCATGTTATCCATGCAACTGTAGCTCATCTTGATGGTGCTTCTGTTGCAGATTTTATGGAGTTCGTGTTCCTTGGGGAAATGTTGGTCGACCAGGGTCAGGAACTTTCTGCCGATGTTTGTGTTCACATTTTTGCTGTAGGGTGGGTTAAACCATGTTATTGTTCGTTGTCTCCTCTTACGCTGTGTCTTCGTTTCTTGGTTGTTCTTAGGGTTGTAGGTGAGGGTCACTCCGTGTCCGGCTTCCTGCAGGGCCTTTTCGTACTCTGGTTTGGCATTGCAGAATACTTCGGCGTTGCTGGAGATGTTTGACAGGCGGGTTTGTATGGATTGGGGTATTTGCTTTGTTATGGTTGATGGGTGGTTTGATTCGGTGTGTACATACTGGTGGATGTTTCCTGGTTTGGAGTATGGCCTGTATTCCATTCTTGCCAGGTCGAATGTGACATCCAGGAAGTCAGTGACCGTTGAGTTTGCTGTGGCAGTTATCTGTAGCCCGAGCTGGTGGAACTTGTCACAGAGTCTTTTCTTGATACGCTCGGCTATTGCTGGTGGCTTGCTGATCAATGCTAACCCGTCGTCTCTGTACAGGCCAATGTTCTCCTTGGGTATGAGGTCGCTTATCTCAGCCAAGATAAAGATCCCTACTAGCTCGCATGTTTCTGCACCATCATATGAGCCCATGGTGACGTCAAACAAGTCCGGCGAGTTGGATTTCTGCCATGGTGTGTCGTTGTGAAACAGTAGAGTGTTTTTGGCCTGGATGATGATGTCCTTTTCTGCTGGGGTTATTTTTGTGTATCTTCCTGCGAACTGTAGCGCTTTTAACATCAGTTCCTTCGTGATGGAGGGGTAGAAGTTCACCACATCGAAGGTGATGAATGTGGTATTGTCTCTTTTTGGCGTGTTCTTGAACCAGTCGATTACTGCGCCAGAGTTTTTCCATTGGTTGACTTTGGTGGCGTGCAGGGTTTCTTTGTTGATGCGATCCAGTACTTGTTTAGAGATGATGCCAATTTCGCTCTTCGCTGGGTTGATTAGACGGCATGTAGGGTGACTTCTGAAATTGTCTTTGTGGTCTTTGAGAGTGACATACGCAGGCTTTTCGGCAAGTACCTCTATTCTGTCAGAGATTTCGAGCTTGCTGGCGATTCTCTTCGCTTCTAGATTGGTCGAGTGTATTCTCAGTTGGTCAGACGTCTGGTATGTGGCGGTGACGTTGTCTCTCATCAGTTTCTCGTACCGTTCTGGGCTGACTGAGTAGAAGTTGTTGGTCTTGTCGGCCTGTACAAGGATGTTTGCCTCATTTCGAATCTTTTTTGAGCCTTCCTTTAACTTGTCCTGTAGCGGGGATCGAATGTTCCGGAATTTGATGTTCTCAATCATCTTCAGTAGATCATCTTCAAAATGTTGCAGTTGGTGCACGGGTGGCGGCGATTTTTTCTCTTGAACTCGTATGTATCTCTTTTTCTCATCTTCGTCTCGGGATTCAGAAAGAAGAATGCTCTCCATCGGAGTCTTTTTGTGAAGTCTTCTATCTTCTCGATGAGTCGTTTGATATATTCGCTCCTCAATGGCATTGGTATGTTCTTCATACTGTATTGGAAGCATAACTTATCCATCCTTAGGTTGCAGGGTAGAGTGCTCGACGGAGGGAGCTTTGTAAGTAATGTACAGTAATGTACGATACACTGCAGTTTCTAAAAGTGCTCAACTGGAGGAGCTGTGTATAATTTTATTGGCTAGATAGTTTAGCTTATGAGTCGTACAGCCTGTTTCACCCGAAGGTTCATCAGCGACTGACCAGTATTACAATATTTACAAGAGAGCAAGACAAGATGATAGAAACATATTCAGTGAAGTAAGAGAAGTACAATAAATGAAGTACAATAAATGATTGATAACAAAACAGGTATTACAAGTACTACTGAATGGGATTACAGGGCATTAGGATTGCACAGTGACTGCCCGTTCAACTACGGGGGTATAAGGGTAAATATTGGGGGGGGGGGGGGGGGGTTCATCCATATCCAGAGAGGAGGAATTTTTTCTTATGTCTACATGTAGATGTGAGTTCAGATCTTGAGTTCAATGTGTTATCCTTGTTTGCTGTGATGATGAAGTATTTCTCCCATAGGCAGAGATTGCAGCGTTTTGTTCTCGGTGAGTAGGGCTGTGCATGGCGAAGTATGTTCCAGGTTAGTGTGTATGGTGTGCCTTCATCTTTAAGTTTCCAGATGTGTTTGCTTAGCTCAGTGCTGTGTTTCTTTTCTTTGTCTTTGAAGGAAGGAAGGAAGGAAGGTGAAACAGGCTGTACGACTCATAAGCTAAACTATCTAGCCAATAAAATTATATATATATATATATATATGTGTGTGTGTGTGTGTGTGTGTGTGTGTGTGTGTATATATATAAACATTGCATGTCATATGACCCCATTGCAACCAATAGGATACGAGCTTACAAACACACGATTTTTAGAAAAAGGCAATTTCTAATTAGGACATTTTATTGAACATTTCTAAGTTCTTCATAAGTCTAGATAACTATTTCTAAAATATGTTGGGAAGCTTGACAAGTAGGCCTATATGTTTACAGTCCGATATACTTTGATTTATATTCTACTTGTCTGTATATTTGAAATGCTTTAAACATAAGAGAAACTTTTTCGCTAGACACCCTAGATGAGTTTTCCATGCCAAAATGGCAATCGTGGCATTCGATGACACTCGAACTCATCGACATATTACGATAATTCATTCCTACATGTCAACCTGTTTTACCGTAACTCTTTCTAACTAATTTTCATTTGTTATTAAAGAGGTATACAAGCTCCATTGTTTACATTAAATTATTCAAAAATGCATGCACCTTGTCTCTGAAGCAGAGTTCTTTCCTGGTTTCACCTTCCTTCCTTTCCACTTCAAATACCCTGACAAATGGCACAATGCGATTGAAATCGAATGCAGACTTCACGCCAAGGTACAGAGTATCTCGGGCAAAGTAGTCCCATTTATTCACGTCAACCTTGTTTACGCCGTTATTCACGATCTGGTGCAGATAGCAGTGCTGTAGTCGAGTCCATCCCATCCGAGTCCGAGTCCGAGTCCGAGTCCCTGGAGTCCGAGTCCGAGTCCGAGTCCAAGTCCAAGTCCGAGTCCTGGCATCCGAGTCCCGAGTCCTGGACATCCGAGTCTGAGTCCGAGTTCCGATGGGAACATCTTATATAAATTGCAATTTTTTTTACGTTACATTATTTTCATTATGATAAATGCCTTACTCTCTATAAAGCCCCTTTCACAATTGGTCTGCGACCATTTTGCGACCGCCTGCAACAGATTTTTTCGGGGTGTTGCACGACCGATCGCTTGGTGTCTTGCGACCACTCGCATTCGTTGCAGGCGGTCGCACGAACCTGAGGCGGTCGTGACTGGTCGCATCTGAACTTTGAACATGCTCAAAATCCAGACACGACCAGATGCGATCGATTCACTCGTATTAGGTCGTACGACCAGTCGTGCGATTCTCGTATGAGTGTTGCACAACGTTGCACGATTAGATGCGAGAGTTCGCACGACTCAATAGTCGCAGTGGGTGGGCTGGAGGTCGTGCAACACTCGCACGTGCGCTAGCGACCTATAGCGACCAGTCTTGCGAATGGGTGCGATTGTGCTAAGACCATGAGACTGTTGCACGACCGATCGCAGCACATCTTACAACGTTTTACTACCGTTGCACGACTGTATGAGACTGTATGCGACTATTCCTCGGGGGTATATATAGGGGGACTATGGAGATGATCCTCTGCAACAGGGCCCTCCTCTAACAACTTTCTCTTCTTTGTAACTTTCTTCTTTGGCATCTTGACTATTAAGAAGGCCAACTTGAAACTGACTACCGGTCAATTGTCGAGGGGGTTTTTATACTCCACGCCACTCGCACGAATACTCTCACGACCACTTGCACCGGTCTCATTCAATCGCACGAGCGATCGCATGGTCTCACATCCACTCGCACGACCATGCAATCGATCGTGCGACTATTGTGATTGGCGTCAAGCCACTCGCAATCACTCGTGCAACACTCGCATGTGAACGCAAGACCACTCGCACGAGCATATGCGAGCAAATGCGACTTACTCGTGCAACGGTCTCTTCTAGTCGCTTTTGTTTTACGACCGCTGTTGCATTTGTGAATGCCTTTCTGCGACCTGATGAGATCGATGGCGATTGAAGCCTGTTGCAGCCTGTCGTGCGACCAAATGGTCGCAAACGGTCGCAGACCAATTGTGAAAGGGGCTTAACATAAATAGTTTCTGGTTCATTGAAAACTTCCATTTGTCACAGTATTTAATTTATTGTAACTTTTCTTAGTACGAATGCGGACAACTATAAAGGCTTGCTCATTAGTAATTTGTCGCCGTGACATATCGCTTGGCGCTTAAAACCCGGCGCACACTGCACGATCCGACTGCGATCCGATTGCTCTGCGACTGCGAGCCCAATCGGATCGCAGTCGCAACACATCGCAGACTGTATGATTCCACTAAAACCTATATCCGATGAATTTGCTGCGCGTGCGTATTTTGAATCGGAGTAACCATTTTCATCATGTCCTGTATATTATATCAATTAAGAAGACAAGACTATCTTTTCTGAAAATAACATTGATTTACAAAACAAATTGAGCTGTTTTACAGTCGGGAAAAGGGTAGGGGAGATCCAGGAGAGTTGAGCCACTTTTTTCATAATGGGTCATATTTCCCCAAACCTGCAGTGTGGGTTGGACAAATTCTTCTCATTTGAAATTTCTCATTTGAAATTTAGCTCCTATGTTATAATACAATGTGGGTTATGATATTCAAGGTGATTGCATTTCAAAGTATTAGTCCGTATTAAAAAAAATTGTCGAATAACGCAAGTCTCCCGCAGGGTGAGGAGAGTTGAGCATACTTATAATGAGAGTTGAGCCACCCATGGGAGACTTACAAGTGCCACCTTGTAAATGGGAGTAGAGAAAGACATGTTTCGCTTGTGGATTGGCCTGCATTGCCTATAGTATAAAGTGCTGGTATAATCGCCATAATAATATGCATGATTTAGTAAATGGAAATACATGACATTAAATGGCAAACTATGAATTATTTCAGGCAGCAAATGGATCTGTTTTCCAAATTGTAGACGCATCTCTGATACATCGATCTATGCTGACTTAAAGATGGATAGCTGGGGCTGGGACATTTGTAACAAAATTAATGAATAATTACGGAACATATTCATCCGCGCAATCATTCCCATGGCATGAGTTATAATTACTCATGTATTTTTTTTTTTTTTTATCAGCGATAGCCAGTGTCATTTTTTAATTACTCAACATTAAAAAAAATCAAAACTTTCACCACAATGCACACATAAGATGGAACCCTAAGATTTAAACATTGAAGACATAAAACCATTTTCGTATAGACATGATATAGAGGTCTAACTTAGAACCACATGTATTATGGTACCTGCTGTTTCAAGTAACAAGAAACAGTGTCGGTTAAAAAGTAAAATGAACTCATGTCTGCGTGGGAGAGGGACTTCGAAAAACATATTCCAGTTTCTTGTGCGGTTCTTTTTTCAACATTGAAATGTTGAATTTTGAATTGTTGGTGTGTGACCTCCAAATGCACGGTAGGTCAGGTATAATCAATGAAGGCGGCTTCTCAAAGGACAGTGTATACTGACTCACAATCAAGGTACTGAAGAATGTTCTACTGTTAATGAATAGAATCATTGAAATATGCAGTCTAGACATATTCAATACAAGAACCCATTGACATTGAACATGATCCTTGCTTATAACAGACTGAGTATTTCAAATGGAAGGTCCAGATTGAACTGATTAACTAATGATGTTTCTAGGATGCTAGGTATTTGCAACACAAAGTCATGGAATCCAAAACGAAAATGATTGAAATACAAGTTGGTAGATAGTTGGCTACTGTTTTCTATGTAGAGATAGATGTTATGATCCTATGAAATGTACAATTATATATATAAGAATGTTTGATGCACGACTTTTCGAGCTCGCTTTTAATTATAAACAAATTACGTATTTTAAATTGGTGTCGTTGGTTGCACATCTCGCGCATGTGGGTTGATATGACATTGTGTTTCATGTAGCCTACATAGGCCTAATATTATGTCATTCAAATGTAGTCATTATCTCTGTTAACTCCCATTTCATGAGATTTCCATTTGAGAGCCTAGGACAAAAGGGATGTGCAGTTTCTGTAGTCGCTTGAATACAGCATTTTTTTCCAAGTAGTAATCTCACACATTGGCATTAAATGTGTACCAGAGGAGAGTTGAGCCATGGATCAAGTCTCCTAATGATTAGTGGCTCATCTCTCACCAGGTCGGCCTTTTTGACATTTGAATTGACTCCCTTCAAAGCAGTTCTATCAAATTCCATCAAAACATCTTCAATAAATTTACAAAGCATAGGCTACATGTTGCCCACAATGCGACAAAAGTAACTGTTCCTATATGTAAATGATAGAAAGTGTCGAACCTCTAACTCTAATATCCACTTTTTTGAGCAATTTAGAGTTCTTCCTTCACCTCATGTTTGTAGAGCTGTTATGCAACTTTTTGCCTTAACTGAAAAGAAAGATATGTGACACACTACCAACAGGGGGCGTTTGAACTTTCTTTCTTGAATGCAAGTGGTAGTTCTAGGGGGTGGATCAACTCTCCTTGTGGCGCAACTCACCTGGATCTCCCCTACATGTATCGTTTACATAAAATAGATTATTCTTTTTAAAAATAATAGTCACAAGACCCAGCCCTGAAAGACTGGGGTATGAATGAGAACTCGAAGATCAGAGTGTATTATGAGAAAGAGGATGCCGACATGTCTGCTGGGGGGGGGGGGGGGTGGACTTCGATCAAGGGGAAGGGAGAGGGGGAGTAAAGAATAAGGGATTAAGAGAGAATGAAAGAGAGAGAGAGAGGGGAGGGGGCTGTAGAGTTATTAAGGGGGGAATGAGAAGATGGGGTAAAATAAAGAGAGTCAGATGAAGGGAATGAGCAAGAAATGGAAGAGGTGAAAAGAATGGTGGAAATGAAAAAAGAGAAAGAATAGGGTAAAACTGAGACACGGAAAAGTAGAGCAGGAGAGAGAGAGAGAAAGAGAGAAAGATGGTGGGGGGGGGGGGGGAGGAGGTGAGACTGAGTGTAAGAGAAGAAATTGGAAAAGATGCAGACAGGTCCCATATTGTAGAAAATAGCATTGAGCCGACTTGGAAAGAAAGAACAGCAATTGAAAGAAAGAAGGAAAGAAGACTCCCCCCCCCCCCCCCAAAAAAAAAAAAAAAGGGGGGAGAGTCTCGAGTGAGATAGAAAGAATGTGAGAAGAGTAAGACAGAGTAAAATGAGAGGATTTAAAAGGAATGAGAAAGAAATGAAGCAAGAGAGAGAGGGGATGAGATAGCTAGGAAAGCCTGGAATAAGAATAAGATTAATAGAGTGAGAGACAGCTTGGGACAAAGAGAGAAATTGATTCTAAGTAGGGAGACTTAAGACCACTTTCAAAAGTGAGTGAGAACGGGGTCTATAGGGTGGTATAGGGTGGAAAGAATGAAAAGGGGAAAGGGAGTTCCAGATTTAAAAAAAAATGTTTATACATGATTCAGCCCCCTACCCCTTTCTCACTCAAACCTCTTTTTTTCGAAATCATCTTTCAATGTTGATCCATAATTCATCTCCCTCTCTCTCTCGCTTTCTTATGTATACCCATATTTTCTTCTTCCTTCCTCTCAATCCCTTTCTTTCAACTTCTCTATAACTGAAGTTTCCTTCTATTCAGATTCAATAATTAACTCCAAATCAATCGTATGGAAACATTCATTTTCAGATATATTCTTGGCACATATCCGGACTCATTGTTTTTCTCCATAAACCATCTTTATCTAGCAATTTCATTCTAATTTCCTTCATACCTCTCCTTTATTTTACTTCTCTATTATTCTTTTCTGCTCTGGAAGTACTTAAAAATGCATGTAGCAATGTTCATGAGAAATCTTAAGAAGCATGCCCTTTTTCTATATCTATCATGTAATGTACAATCATGTAGATTGCACAATTTCTGGCATGGTTCTTCAGACATTCATACGACGCCTTGAAAGTCAACAATAAACAAAGTTTCATTACCAAGCTTCTTTATTTTGTTAAATTATTTAATGAATGAGACAAGCTGATAATATATCAAGAAATTTGTGAATGTTGAGATCACAATTTCTCTGAGAATTCATAGATTCATAGATCACATTAGATTCATGAACATGATGGGACAAACTATAAGAAATTTGTGAATGTTAAGATAACAAATTCTTTGAGAATATCAAATTGGTGAAATTGTAATGTGACAGCGGTGACATTATTTAATAGTGTCAGACAACTCTTCTCATTTGTTTCTGGCTATCATAATTTCCATTTTTGCCTTCCGTGCTGTTTTCTAATATTAATTCAGGATAACATGATGTTATATGTCCTCCAGTAAACAAAATACTTGCTTCTCAGTCATTGAATTTTGAAAAATGATTGATTTCCTTAATTATGATGACAGAAACAAATGGGATAGTTTTCCTATATACTTGCGATTAGACTCAAATGCATGCAGTGCAAATATAATGATTTTATTTCTAAAGTCAGGAAAGGTGGTAAGGGGGAGGGGGCTGGTCACGGAGCTCCTTTATCACTTTGAGACTAGTGTGGCCTTTCACGTTTCAAAATTATAGTTAATCTGCAATTGATGGGAATCTAATGACTGAAAACTGCCCTCTTCCCTTTACAGGTAAGCTTGTGTAATTCCATACATACAAACTTTGCAGAATGTTAAGTTTTCAGAAATAAGAAGCAATATATTAACTATAGAGTAAGCAATAAATTCAAATGGAAATTTTTAATTGAATCTAAACTGGGTCTAACTTGCAATATTATGTTTAACTGCATTAAATTCAATTTTGGGTATTCTTTTCAACTTACTGGATAATGAAAATAGCAAAGCATATGTAATTGTACTGTTCAGTCTCGCCAATTCTAGAAAAAAAAATCCTCAAACTCATGCCTATGATGATGACCCACTAAGGGCAGCTGCAAAATATAAGAATTTAGATATTTGCCTTTTTTACTGTCTGATTTCTGTCGCAGGGTTGGGGGTTTTTTTTATTGTTTTAAAAAAATCAAAAAATCGGATTTTTAAAAAATTTAAATCAGATTTTTTTGATTTTTTTGATTTTCTTAAACTTTCATCAGAAATAATGTTCAATTAGAAAGAAATCTTAGCGTAATAATAGCATCAATCTTAATCTTATCATAAATTTTACCCCTAGCATTGTTCTTAACAGTTTACTTTGTAATTTAGCCCAGTTAAAAAATATTACATAACCAATAACAATTTTTGACAAAATTTCCTCCAGAGGCACCAAATGTGTACATATATTTCAAATATGAAATTGCCCATAGAGAATTTTTATTCCATCATTATTTCCTCATACATATTAGTTATCAAGGTTGATTAAAATCGGTGCTTTAAGAAAATGAAATCTGTGTTTTACATTTGAATCACATGATTTTTATGTAATCAACTTTTTAAAAATTCTCTCGAAAAGAAGCAAAAATTGTCTTCCTATTTCAAATTCAAATTTGCCTTTGTGCCTCCACTCTAAAGGAGCGGGGGACATTTTTGGGCTGTGCATTCAGAGTTCCATCCTTGAGTGCATCTGTCTGTCTGTCTGTCTGTCTGTTTGTTATATTCTTGTTATCACATTAACTTCAGGACCACTTGATTGGATTTTAATTAAACTTGGGTCAAGTAGGTACTCTTAGGCAGCAATGATCTGAATAGACTTCAGAGTTGTCAAGTAGGCATATGTACTGTGATGCAAGGATAAACCGGTTAGATTTCAGAGTTAAAGTTTTGAAGAGTTTCAGAGTTCCTTGCAAAAATGTTAATTAGTATTGTTACAAATTTCAACTGAGCAATTTAACTGCATCGCAGCCAATATTTATACCTCCACACTCCCATAACATTTTAATTTCTTTGTAACGGGCTAAAACCTTGCATCTAAATTTGAATGTCTCTTGTGTGATCAGCAATAACGACAATGCAGTAACAAGGTAAAATCAGACATGTACAAGGCCCTTACACTGTAACTTTTGAACTTCAAAGTCTAATCAGTTTATTGGTACATATTTGACCCAAGTTTCATTAAAAACCAATCAGCAGCTCTGAAGTTCTAGCAGTAATAAGAAATAACATATGGACGTATACAAATGCACAGTATGCATGCAAGGATATACGCTTGGACACCTGCATGGACATGATGGACAAACCGCCAAAAACATGAAAACATGAAAACAAAGATGCCAGTGGATTATAACAATGCCCCTCCCCCACATCCAGCATACTTGAACAAATTTTAGTAATACTATCAACCCTGTTACCCAACCATAAATATGATTTATTTTCTTACCTCTATTTTGACATAATATGGAAACATTTTCTCATAGTACAACATTGTCTGTGAAAGAGATTTAAATCAGTGAGTGATAAATGATGTGAATGAACGAAAATGAGAATATGTTTTGGCCATGGACCTGTATTACATGTAGATGAATCATTAAAGTTAATTTGTAAGTAGTCTTTTCACCTTAAAGGTTAAACATTGTAAGTTTTCCTTGTAAGATTTCACATATAAAGTTAAATCTTGTTTGATAACAAAATAAAATCACATCACAAACATTATTCTCAAAGCCTAAAGTTTTTGGAAGTGAAGTGAATCAGTGATAAACATTCGCAAAAAAAATCCGGGTTAATTCTCTTTTCCATTTAAGATTTGTCTGAACAGTAGGATTTTGTTGGGTTTGTAGGGGTAAAAATGGAATTATTAAAGCATTTAGCAGCATTGTTGTGCCTTTCAATGCCTAAATGTGCAAATTTGCCATTATTTTCATTTGAAAAATCATTTTTAAAACATAATCATTGTATATGATACACAAGTTTATAGGGATGATTTAAATCAGTGATTTTTTTTTAAAATCGAGGTGATTAAAATCGAGGTGATTTAAATCGCGATTTAAATCATGATTTAAATCAAGGCGATTTAAATCCGCCAACCCTGTTCTGTCGTAAGGATGAGTAGCACAGAATGGACTATTCTCTTCATCATACTTTTATTTTCAATACCCCCCTCATATTGATATATCTTTGCCTTTTTCTTAATTCTTTACATTCATCGTCTGTGACTGCCAATGTCTGGGAGATTCTTCAGGGTCCTCCCTGTCAGTGCCAATGCCTCATCAATCTGGAGAGAAAATAATGAAAAGGTCTTGCTATACACACATGTATAAACTATTACAAAGTGTCTATGATTTGAAAGTTGATTTATATTGAATCTGGAAGAAAAAACATAGTCGTATCTTACTGTATAGTGGCGAATAAACAATATCTGAATTTGCAATGACATCATGAAGCAAAAGTGTATAGATATGATCAGGGAAGACAGGGACAATGTTACAGAAGAGGGGGGGGGGCAGTCGCAAGAACAGTTCTTGTCCCCTCCGATTTACCAAATCCCCCCCCCCCCCGAAAAAAAAAAATAATAATAGTAATAATAAAAATAATAATAATAATAATTTTAAAAAAAATCAAATCAAATGTATTGAATGAAGTCTACTTGATACTAGCATGACTACGACAATCGTTCCCAACATATTTTGTTTTACTGTAAAACAAGTTAGTCAAGTTAGTCAAGTTAGTTGTGTATAACGGTATTCCCAAGAAAGGGCAGTTTTTAAAGCTAATATCTAATCTCACCTGTAATATAGATGATACATGTGATGGCCTCAAATGTTATGCAGTTACTACACCTTCTGGACACTTGTTGTATCAGGTCTTTTTCGAGTAAGTAGCCCCCCTTTGTCCAATCTTGAAAGCCAAGTTAGTCATCCTTATGCAGCACTTGTACCCAGGGGCGGCGCTACAGGGGGGGCAGAGGGGGCGACCGCCCCCCCCCCCCCCCTATGATTTTTCAAGTAGTGGAAAAAGAAAAAAAAAAGAAGAAAAAAAGAAGAAAAGGAGGAAGAAAAGGGAAGAACAGGGAAGAAAGAAGAAAGAGGAGTATTATAAAAAGAGAGGTCTTAAACATATAACTCTATATTACCCCTGTTATTTAATGGAGAACAAATACGACGTCATCTTTAGGTCGTCTTGCCCCTCCTATCAAAATACCCTGGCGCCGCCCCTGCTTGTACCTGAAATTTAAACCACAATACATTTTAGGTTTTATTATAGTCTGAGGTCTATCATCACATGCTCATTTTTAGGTTGCAAAAGCTGAGGTATTTAATGGCGAACTAAAATTGAACTTAGTTTAGTTTGTATAAGAGAGATTGACTCAGTCTGTATCTTTTCCCTAAATGTACACTTTGATATTTGGATAGAAACTGTAACTGTAAATTATTGAGCCGCCGCCCCCCCCCCCCCTCAATAAATACAGGCAAAATTTTAGATGGTCTAAAAGTAATTTTAAAAATACCCAATGTAAATGTTTGTTGATAGAGAAATAAATATGTCCTTAGATCTAAATGAATAAAATAAAAAATGGCTAAACACAAAATTATAAATCCAACTTAAGTTGTTAAAGCTAACAACATATAAACAGGTCTACCAATTAGAAAGATTTAGATTAGGTCGAATTAGACTAGACCTAACAGATATAATCTTTTGTTAAAACGGATCTTGTGTAGAAGTTTACCCTTTTCTAACATTTCTCTAGAATATGATTTATTCTGTTGTTGGATGTACAGTTAGAATATAGATCTATATTTAAAAATAAGTAGGAATTCAATTCAGGAATGAATACGGGCGTAAACAGGCATAATTATCCATTGTTAGTGGGGGTATGATCTATTCATCATCAGACTTAACAGTTAGTTGGTTTACTCAGTCCAGACCAGACTTAACGTTACTAGGTCTAACCATGATCATGGTCTAATGCACTTGTCAATTGTAGTCCCGACCCCTGGGTACCCGGGGATGGCCGGGACTTGCAACCAAGCTGGCCGGGGATTTCAGCATTTTTCTCGCCCGGGTGGGTCGGGAATAGACCGGGGTTTGTCGGGGGAAATTCACTTATTTTGCCCAGGTGGGTCGGGAATATACCGGGGTGTTGTCGGGGGAATTCATTTATTTTGTCCGGGTGGGTCGGGAATATACCGGGGCTTGTCGGAGGAAATTCCCTTATTTTGCCCGGGTGGGTGGGGAATATACCGTAGTTTGTTGGGGGAAATTCACCTATTTGGCCCGGGTGGGCCGAGAATATACCGGGGCTTGTCGGGGGAAATTCACTCTAGCTAAATGGCAGGGATTTGGGGCGGGAAGTTTGGCCGGGATTGAGCCGGATTTTGCTTGGGAGCTGACCGTGACTTGCAGTAGCATTTCCAGTACTGTGACAGTGTGACCATATTTCGCGTGACTATAGTTGGCGCACAGGGCAGTATCTCAAAAATAATTAAAAAAAAAAAAAAAAATCGAAAATCTGATAGCGGCACTTGATAGAGGAACCTAAATTTACTTAGAAATGAAATTTTCTTTTAATTTGGGTGAGCAATAATGAAGATATTGACAAAAAATCGGCAAATTTTGCTACCTTTTAGGCCTACGTTTGTTTCCGAAATGAAGCTACCGACAGGGGTCTAGAAATCTTCATTTTGAGAGATGTCATCAAACTTGTGAATAGTAAAACGGGATACCACATGACTGTATAATAATTTGCCTTGCAAATGATGCAATTAACTTACCTTTCATGGATTGTTACATTGGATTAATTAGATGCAAACTTCAGTTCCATATAACCATGCGCGTTGCGATCCGACATCGAATTTTGAGATCACGATACATGTATATAGGCTATCTTCAAAATATTCTTTGTCGGTCAATTCTTTCTCGGACACATTTGAATAAATAACGTTTTGAATAAGTTCTGTAGAATATGAGAAATTGTGCATCGAAATTTCTAATTTCCTGGCAATGATATTTTTAAAATGTGCCGCGAAATATGGCCATCCCATCATAACTGAAATAATGAGCCCGGGTCAACGGTAGCTACCACCCCGGCTACCACAGATTAATCATGGTATGATATAAACAACCATTTAAAAAGTTTTCAGATGCAAAAATCGTATTTCTGATATACAATTTTGCTCTGACTATTGTGTCATGGAGTTCCACGTCTCAAGTTCTCAACAGAATTTATAAAACAAAATATTGAAAATTCTGTCCAGTGAAAGTCTAGACGCAACATGTAAAACTCACCTTGGATTACTTTGGACAGAGTCATGTTTGATGGATCTGATCTGTGGAATAATTTGTTCTGTTGTTTTTGTTTTTACCAGCTGTTTTCATTAATTTTTCCTTTCCTTTTCTGTGATTCTCTTATGGACACGGGAGTCCCCCCCCCCCCCCCATTTCAAACACTATTTGATAAGTGTATTTTTTTTTTTTAATTCTGTTTTGTCCATATGTTTTTTATACCATTTGTTTATTTTGATTTTAATATTTCCCAATGCCCTGTGGATTGGGAGAACAGCATATTATTGGACGGGCTACCCTGGCTAAATATTGATATAAAAAATGAATACATTTATGAACGATGAACGATGAACGCTGTGCCTCTGGCCAGGAGTAGAGGGAGCAGAGGCACATCTTTCATGTGCGTGTGTCTCAGAAACGGATTTTATTTAATCACTTCAGGAAATTTGCATCAGTTTGCCTGGCCGGGAAGGGGGGGGGGGGGTTAATTGGCTGGCCCAAACTCTCGGCTTCAGCAGTACACCCCCGTCAGAACCAAATCTGAGTACTCCCCCTCCTGGCTGTTTTTGACAGTTACAATTTACGGAAAATAACAATATGATTGGGTGACTATATTTCGTTTCGCGCACATTTTAAAAATTGATAGGAAAGTGACATTCGATAAGCAATTTCTTATATTCTACAGTCATGTATTCAAAACAATATATACCAAATAGAAAGCGAAATTTTAGTCTTCAAATAAAAGTCCAAGAAGGAAACTGATTGACAAAGAATTTTAGAGATATCGCGATCTCAAGATTTGATGTTGGATCGCGCATGGAACTGAAAAAGGGTCATGTAAACAAGGATACCTAATTTCACGCACGTGAGATTGAATCTAATTAATCCAACATAACAATCCTCCAAATGCAAGTTAATTGCATCATTTGCAAGGCAAATTATCATGCAATAATATGGTAGGCCTACTGTACATGACGTTAGACCCTTGTCCGTAGCTTCATATTTTTCGGAAACCGTTCGCAAAAAGTAGGAAAATTTACCGATTTATCGTATTTTCTTGTTTTATACTCACCCATTTTGAAAGAAAATATCGTATCTGATTATTTTAGGTTCCTCTATCCATTGGTGCTATTGGATTTTCGAAATATTTTCTAGTTTTAGAGATATTTATTATTACCTTGTGCACAATATTTTGTCACACCACCATGCTATGTCTATGCCAGGAATTGCACAGCAATCTTAGTCTAAAATCGATCCGAGCTACGTGGCGGAATGACGATAAATTAAAATGCATGGTAGATAAAGTGCAGAATGCCTGATAACATTCGGTAAATGAAATATCATGATTATTGTCGGGTTCGCTTCGATACTGGCCTTTAAAAATCCAGGCACAAGTCCCGACCCTCGATAGCAGGATTGCTGGTGGTTGCAAAGCAATGCCCCGCTATCGAGGGTCGGGACTTGCCGGAGAATTTCTACGCAAATACTGCCCGGCCTGTCGGGGACTTGGCCGGGGATTTCTATGCAAATACTGCCCGGCCTGTCGGGGACTTAGCCGGGGATTTCTGTGCAAATATTGCCCGGCCTGTCGGGGACTTGGCCGGAGATTTCTACTTCAATTTTGCCCGGCCTGTCGGGGACTTGGCGGGGGATTTCCGCGCAAATATTGCCCGACCTGTCGGAGACTTGGCCGGGACTTGGCCGGGTGATGTAACATCCGAAAACTGCAACTGCGATGCAAGTCCCGGCCATCCCCGGGTACCCAGGGGTCGGGACTACAATAGACTCTCCAACTAAAGTTTCTAAACACGGTTA
Organism: Heliocidaris tuberculata; assembly: GCA_025618425.1. Lineage (NCBI taxonomy): Eukaryota > Metazoa > Echinodermata > Echinoidea > Camarodonta > Echinometridae > Heliocidaris > Heliocidaris tuberculata. The sequence goes on along the minus strand of CM046845.1, from coordinate 8,307,766 downwards.
TAGAATCTAGATCTCGATCTAGATCATCTATTCTACCTTTTTACTAGATCTATATTATTATTGGATCTAGCCTAAGTTAAATAATAGACTAGATCAAAGTTAGGTCGAACTGTTGGATCTAACGTTAACTAAAAAATATTGACATAGATCTAGATCTCCATGAATAGTTCCAGGAATTCCTCCTGGGCTGAGCATGTGTGGAAATTACAAGGAGGCAAATGAGGAAAAGAAAAAGAGGAAGAAGAAAGAAAGAAAAATAAAATAAAATGTAGATCTAAGCCGAGTTAGATCTACATCAAGATCTAAATGACATGTTAGACTCAAGAGTAGACTCTCGAGCCTAGATCCATGAAGAAGAAGGAGAAGAAGCAGAAGAATTGGAAGAAGAAAGGAGGATGAGTCTGAGAAAAAGAAGACGAAAGGAGGAGGAGAAAAATAAGAACTTTAATTCATTCTTCTTCTTCTTCTTCTTCTCAGCACTTTTTAAAGACATGTTCCCATCCCCCGGTCAGAAACTCCTGGATCCGACGTTCTCTCTGGTAGTCATTAGCAATTTAGCGCCTTTCTTTCTAGGATGGCCTAGGATGAGTTCACAGATGAAATCGAGCTCTGGCTGTAAGATGCTGTATTCATTCTTTAGCTTATTCTTCAGGTTGTTATGTTCGATCAGGTATTCAAACATCATGACCGATTGCTCCTTGTTCTGCAAAAAAAAAAAAACCAAAACAAATATGTCACATGGATTCGTTTGTTAATATAACTGGTTAAAAAACCTACCAATTTACATTTACCACCCCGCTCGTTTTCTTGTCATTTGGGGCATTTCTCATATCTCCGATTGGCAAGACCCTAGAAATATATTGACCCCACCCCCGTTTCAATTTCTTCAATTCAGCATCCATCAATAATCAAAATGCATGATTTTGAAAAATCCAGATCCCAAGCAACGTAGGAATCTTTTACTTTAAGTAGTTGGCAGGGGGTGATTATAGTGCATAGTGAACGGATGAATAATACGAAATACAGTAGGGAATTTTTCCTGTAATATCCCTTGGTCACATGAACTTACAGTCCATTTCTTGCCATCCTTGTCTGGTGGTATGATGTCTTCGAAGGCGTGAAAGAATGGACCATGTCCAAGGTCGTGACAGAGGCCAGCGATCTCCACACAGATGACCTCGTTTTTCTGGATATCAGTTTTAGGATCATTCTGTTTTGAGCATACGAGCCAGCTTACCCGCAAAGTGGCTAACACTGCGTAATAAATGAAAAATTACTGATGTCAGTTTAACCAGGGAGGTGGAAGAGTCTCTCTTCCACCTCTCTGGTTTAACTTTGTTTTAATGTAGATGTTTTATCATCAGGTGATAGTTGTTACCAGTGGCGGAGTTTTGTTACGCAATTCTATTCATCGGGGGGGGGGGGGGGGGGCCGGGCCGGGGACGACCTATTGTTACGTCCCCCTCTGATGAAAAGAATTTCCTGCATATTTACGCCGATGGTTGTTACATAGCAGACTATCATCCTAATATCAATCATCAGGCTCAATTTTGCTGATTGTTCTACGACACAATGCTCTGGACAGCGACAATTGCGCGGCAGTCAATTTCCTACACTAACCGAATCCCTTCCTTCAACCCTCGACCAAACAACATACCTATAACTCTAACCCTAACACTTAAAGGGAAAGTTCACCCTGAAGATTACTTGAGTTTAAAAAATGCAGAAAAAATAAAGAAAAATATTGGCGAAAGTTTGGACAAAATCCGTTAAAGAATAACGGAGTTATGGACTTTTGAAGTTTTGATTTTGTGACGTCACATGCGAGCAGCTCCTCCATTATGTAATGTGATAAATATTCCATAAAATACAGTTTTCTCAAAAAATTTAGAATATTTTCGTCTGTGCATTTGATATATTGTCAGAAATGTTATTCAATACTAGATTCTGAAAAGAAACAATATTAATTTATCGTGGAACATAAAAAAAAAAGCGAATATATGGAATATTTATTACATGACCAATGGGCAGCTGCTCGCATGTGACGTCACGAATCCAAAACTTTAAATACTCATAACTCTTTTATTATTTGACCGATTTTCATCAAACCTTCGCCAATATTTTTCTTTATTTTTTTGCATTTTTTAAACTCAAGTAATCTTCAGGGTAAACTTCCCCTTTAAAAATCTCAAAATCGAAATTCAACCCTAACCTAAAGAAATTTCGACAAATTGGCATAGACCAAATGATAAGTAGACCAAATGGTTCTTGGATGACTTGGTTATAGACTCATTTGTAATTGGATAAAATGGATATTAGACCAAAATGGATGTTCGGATTAAGTGTTGATGGACGTACTGATTTTAGACCCAATGATTCTAAACCATAATTATGACAAATTGGACTGAGTGGCATTAGACCATTATGTCAGTTACCGATGTCTGTGTTTCGTTGTCCTAGGCAGTGGCGTATCTAGGGATTATGGCTCCCGGCCTGGGCAAACAATGAAGTTGCATCCCCCCCCCCCCTCCCTTCCGGCCCCCTGCCCACCTGCCCAAACTTATGTACGTTATCGTACAAGCAAGGGAGCAAAGCGACCGAGCGTTAAATTCTTTGCATCTTTGACCCCCAAATGCAATTTCTTATGCATTTTACCCAGGATAATTGCAATTGAGCACTGCCATCGAGAGGTAGAAGGTCGAATTTTGAACATTGATAAACAGTTTTCTATTCGCTTCCTTCTTAATTGGGGTGCAAAATTAACAAAAACTCTTGAGAAATATAGTCAAGGAATTTAGCAAGGCAACCAAAAGCTGAGATTTCTTTCAATTGCTGAAGCTTTGCCAATTTTATACACTTTATATGAAACTGAAATAATAGCAAGCAAAGCAAAGAGGATTACTTTTATTTTTAAAATTTTTAACCATTTAAACTCGCTGTTTATAAACTATATCCTATACTGGGGCGCGAAATTAAAAGATCCTGGAGCAAATATATGCGAGAAAGCAAAGCGACCGAGCAGTAGAAAATTTTCGCATTTCAAACCCTGAAAACTTATTTACCCAAGGGATGGGCAAAAGGACATGGCTTGAACAAAAGATATTTACAACGTCAACCCAACCTAAAAAATAACGTGCTTACTATTTATAATGACGTCATGATTATGAAAACGTGAATGAGGGGCTTACCCTATTGAGTGTTCAAATCTGGTTTTATATATAAAAAATTAGAGAGGTAAATACAGTCATGTAGGACCTGTAATATTACACCCCTTGTCTCTACATGACTAAGTATTAAAAGGGTAATTAAAAAGACTGTCAGTATAAATGTCGGATATTTTTATCACTTCTGCTACTACTACTGCTACTACTACTACTACTACTACTATACTACATACTACTAATGGTACTACTACTACTACTACTACTACTACTACTACTACTACTACTACTACTACTACTACTACTACTACTACTACTACTACCATGACTGCTACTATCTACCACTACTACTTCAACAACTACTGCTACTATTAGTACTACTAAGACATTTACTACTATTACTACTCTTGTTACCTATACCATTTCTTCTTTTCTACTAGTAGTATTATTACTACTACGAGGGCACTACTTGTAACTATTGCCTCTCTAAGCAGTCAATATTTGTATCCTAACACTTATGACAATTAGTTTGAAAATGAATAATTTATCACATTTTTTTCAGTAAATATTATTTACATTTAAAAAAATGTTTATTCTAGTTCAAATTTAAAAAAAAAATCATTGTGGATAGTTTCGTCCGAAAAGTATTTCCTTACATGAAAATAATGGGGATACATCACTTTTCATTTTACTCGCAAGTTCGTTCATCTCTCCCCCCCCCCCCCCTCTCTCTCTCTCTCCTTCACACACACACACACACACACACACACGATGTGCCCCTATTTATGGTTTCAAATTATATGTACATGTTACTGTAATTATTATTATTCATACCCCTTGTAGTTTTTAAGTCTTTCGTGTTTTTCTTAAGAATGAAAGGTGGACTAGTAGAATTTGGGCACTGGTTGAATACTTTTAATTGTTAGCTTGAGGCAAACAATAATTGTGGTTTCACCTCATTTGCATAACAATGGAAATGCTACTATATTAATTTCCTGGCATTTCTAGCAATATTCTTACCCTGGTCAAGGCATGGCATTGAGGCATATTTTTATGAAAATACACATGTGTCAGACATTCCTAAGATTCTGTACATGTTTTGCAACTATTTAAGGGGTAACTTTGCTAGTCATAAGGACCGCTATTCATAAGGACCACTTATTCATAAGGACCGCTAATCGTAACGCGTGACTAAATGAATAGCGGTTTTGTATGAATAGCGGTCCTTCTACATAGCGAGCAAACCATAGACAAATTACCTCGCCATTCATAAGGACTTCCGTTCATAAGGACCACTATTCATAACTATTCATAAAGACCGCTATTCAGAACGTGTGTTAAATGAATAGCGGTTTTCTATGAATAGCAGTCTTTATGAATAGCGAGAGGACCCCCTATTTAAGAAAGGGTATGAAAAATTATGGACAAGCCATCTTTTTAAAAAAAAGTGAATAAATTACCTCTGAATCATTAGATTGGTTAAATTGTCTTGTGTAATTATTTTAACAATTGATTTGTAGCATGCCCAAGTAACATAAATCATGACAAATTTGTCACAAAACAAAATTTTTAAAAATTTAAAAACTTGGTAAGGGTATGAATAACTGTGTTGTTAAGACCCAAGGGTAAATAAACTTCATCCAATGTAGGGATGTACATGGAGACACATCATTCTTACCCGTTATTCAGACTACTTCAAGCCTACGTTCTGTGCTTTTATATTTTAATTTATAAAGGTTTACTTGACAAAATGCCCCAAACGGAATTTGTACATTGAAAAAGACTGTGTCTACATGCCATTGATATGTTATCAGTTACATATCTTTTCATCTTTATCCGAGTAACCCTCACTATCTCCTCAGAAGAGTGACCGACCATGTCGAGACTCCTAATTTAAAAGAAATATATGTTTATGATATTATTATCTTTCTATATGACTGTTTATGCCTAATCATGAGATACAAATCATGTCACAATATGCCGTTGTTCTAAGAATGAATATATTCCTCATATAAAGATATTAATAGGCATCAAACATTAGGTGGTTACATAATACATTTATTACAAAATAATCCTCAATAACAGATGTAAATATTTACATATTAATACAAACTTGAACATGATAAAAATTGAGTGAACAATAATAAACTGATGTATTACAAGGGCAACAACCTTATTATCTAACATGCTTGTCCTGTATAGACATTATCGATTACTATTTGTGATTAAAATGTTGGAAAAGGTCATATTGTTCACATGTATCTGTGTATCTGATCAAAACAAAGAGCAATTAACTCCTCGTAAATTGTTTTAATGCCCCCAACCATCAATTGCAATTCTCCTTCTGAAAATGTAATAACTCACAATCACAATCAATTGGCAATAGAAATACATGAACATTTACCAGTTTGTAAGTTTGTTTCTCAGGTTAATACCTACATGGCAATGCTACAGAAAAAATAATCTAAAATAATCAAAAGCCAATCATTCTTCAAGTGTTGGTTATTCCCATGTCCATGTAATTATGGAGATTAAATTACATATTTTGTGATGAAATTCCATTACATGCATACAAATATCAATTGCAAATGGGATGCATGTTTAAAAATCATCAAATACTTTGATAAATGTAGAAACAGATAAGACCTAACATAACATTATATGTAATATTTATTTTGTAAAACAATAGATGTATAACAGAGCAGGTTATTCTATAAGTCAATTCAATCATGTAATAGAGATACAGAATAAATTATTCAATTAACATGTTCTTGAATTCCAATATTAGGACATTCCCTACCAATAAAAAGCTGACAGCAATTTTGTATCATTTTTATTACAATTAATGTGTAACTATATAAAATGCACATATCAAATTGGATTTAAGGATGAAAATTTGTTGCATTTCAGGCATAATACAGCCAATACCATTTATTATCCTCCCAAAGATAATGAGTAATGCAGATTAAACGCCTGCTTTTTCCATTAACTTGTGGTCCATATCACAATAGTAGTGCTTAATCCCATATAAATGATTTTTTTTTTTTTTTTTGCAAAGACAGGTTTTTTATGACATTTTGTCTGTAATGCAACATGCCCCCCAAAAATGTTTAAAAATTTCAGTGACCCTCCATCAGGAGGGCTACTCTGAAAGTGTGAATGTCAAATTAGCAAGAGATTGGTTGCTTCAAGACTGGTGTGCACAATGCCATTTCAAAATTTCTAAAAAATTTCATCTTCTGACCAGAAAAGCTGCAGTTGTTCAATACAAACTACTGCAACTCCTCCCGTGATGACCATGTAATTCAGAGAATTCTTGTGAAGGATCCCTCAGGTTCCTGTCAGAAGATCAAGGCAGCTCTCACAAATGTAAAGTGTAAGCACCATCTCTTGCAAATTGAAAGATGAATAAGTTGCTATGACTAATTGGTTTAAGTTAAATGGTTTTTTCTTAAAGTAAATGAATTTTGTAAACTTTTGTGAATGATTGTACATCAATGTAAAACAGAACTTAATATCTTCTACATTATATGTCCCATGTGAGAAATTTTATGGTTTAAGAGGCTTTTAAAGGGGAAGTCCCCCCAGGTATTTAGTTGATTTGAGTAACAGGAGAAAAATGAGAGAAACATATTAATTAGTGGAAGTTTGAGCAAAATCTGTAAAGAAATAAGGAAGTTATGAATTTTTGAAGTTGTGAACAATCACACAAATTGGCAACTCAGTGACATATATCTTGCAAGCTCCTCTTCCAATTGCTGAGTAGAGAAAGTTTCATAAATATTCTTTCTTAGTTGTTGATAAAGAAATAGAATTGTTTCATATAGGTACAATGATTATATCTTTGGTGCATGTATTATCAAATATTTTCTCTAAAGGAAATGGAAATCTATGATTTTTTTTTAGTACAGGACAAATGGGAGAGGAGCTCGCAAGATGTACGTCACAGAGTTGCCTATTTGTGTTCAAAAAATTTCATAACTTCAAAAATTCATAACTTTCTAATTTCTTATCAGATTTTGCACAAACCTTCATTGATCTGTTGTTTAAAATTTACTGTTTTTTTTTTTTTTAACAAGTTGATATCAGGGTGGACTTTTCCTATAAGTTTCATAGCCCCTTTCATTGATAGCAAAATGTCTGACACTAATTTTGGCTTTAAGCATTGCAAGTCATGTATTTCCAATGGTGAACATTACTTTGCTAATATACATGTATACGATTGCAAAAAATTTTGAGAACCAAGTGTTTCAAATACTTCATGGTTCTAAGCTTGTGATATTTTCTGAATACTCAAGTACACATGTATGGTAAAAAAAAATATTTAAAAAGACATTCTATTAACAGCTACATCACCAACTCTTTAATTTACACAACATTAACATCCAAGTCATAACAAAAATTATCAAATGACATTTAGTCAGTCAAAGTTGTAAAAAAGGACAGAATACACAGGAAAAGAAGTCAAAAGAACTACATGTAAGAGTAAGTGAAAGAAGTGAAGCAAGACAAACAGTCTACTGAATGCAAGATAGAGATAGTGACTGGAACATACTTTGACTATTTTAAAAAGAACATGAAAACATGCAAAAAACAGTAAAAACCAACAGGAGTCATATTTCGACACTTTATCAAACCTGAATATCAGCAAACAATAATGAAAGGCCATAAAGCACAAGTGTGTAAGCTCAAACATTTACTGATAATTGCAAATAATATGAATCAAGTTCCCCTCAATGATTCAGAACAGTAAAGTTCTGTAATCATGAAACCTGATACATTTTAAAGGTTAGAAAATGACAGACAGTATTTCTTTCACAAATGAGTTTGCTTAGGGCTGATATGATGACAGTAAATTTCTTGACTCAAAGAGTGCAACTACATTCACTTGAAAAGGCAAAGGTACCAGCATCATCCTTAGCGGATGGGTAAAGTGAAGATTAACCAGCATCCTTTTCCCTTTCTTTTTTTGCTATTTCATGCTCTGATAACTCAACTCAAAAAAGAAAGTAAACCAACATCATCTTCAGTAGGTAGTTCAAGCAAAGGCAACCCTTTTGCTTTTTTGCTCAAGTTTCTTGCCAACTTTAAGCTATATACTATATACTATATGTTGACAATATTGATAACCATGCTATGGCATTTTACTGAGAAAGCCAATCAACCAACATCATTCTTAGGGAGTGGGTCTATATACGCCTTCCTGAATTTCTTCTCACTTGATTTTCTTGGCTTCCTTGAGCTGGTTGTTGACTACGTTGATGACCACGCTGAGTTCCTTGGTCTTGTCCATCTTGATGTATGTCGTCTTGCGGATGTTAACCTTTTTCAGCCAATCAGGAAGAATCTCAAGCATCAGAGCAATGTGCTTCTCAAGATCATCTGGGTGGAGGGGATTCAGACAATATGTTCACTCAAAGAAATGAGAGCAGAATTCATGTGAGTCCAAAAAAAAACGATCACTTTTCACAGTGCAGTTATCACAAGCTGAAACACTCGTTTCCAGTAGAAATATGTATTATAAATCTGCAGGCCTCAAAGACACAAGAGGCCCCGTAGCATTTTGAATTGATGCCCTACTAGCTTGAGGCCAAATCAGCCATGTCTGTTTGGTATCAATCGCCCCCCCCCCCCCCCCCCCCCCACTGACTAAAGTGACCTGCTAATACTAAACAAAATCAAGGCCTGAATGTTTTACATGTACATTTTAAACTAAGACATGAATACAAAACATAGACGTTAAACCTATTTGCAATGTTCATATTTCTTTCTTGGGGAAGGTCCTAAAGCCCATTATCATCAATTGCCTAGTCCCTCAGATAGGACTTAAAGCCACAATTCTCCCGGTTGACAGAAACTTATTCTTACTTTCTCAGCATGCCAGTTTACACACAAAAAAAAACAATTATAAAAAATTAATGACCACAAATTCATCAATTATACATATCCAGACTTGTGCACTTCAACTCCTACTTCACTCTGCATGGAATCCTTATGGCAATTTAACTTCAAGCTTCATTTACATGATTAAGATAAAGATTCTCCTTCAAATGTACAAACACCCTACCTCTTGACAGAGCAGATCGATAGCTCTCCATTAGCTTCTGAATGATGCTGTCTATAGGTAAAGCTGCCTTCTTCTCCGCTAAGAAAAATCTGATTTTGCTGAAGTCAAGGATAATCATCTACAACACTATTACTTAATCTGTAAAAAGCTACCAGGAAACCTAACCTGAAATAACAAGTTTGGCCGGCATGGACATGGACAACAGTAATGGTAGGAGAACTAAGTTGCTTCCAAAGAGTTAGGCTAGAGCGATGATAGTGTTATAAGAAGTTAATACTCCTAGTCCCACCAAAAAATCGTTTATATTGAGCATGAAGTTTAGGAAGAAGCAAAAAGGCCATTCTTAATCTAAACATAGTACATCATTGAAATTCATGCATGGGATTCATTGCTCACTGTACTGCAGACGTCACAGAAGGAGAATTTCATGCATTTCCTAAAATCTATGACATTTGTAGTAAAAGGATACACTCTGAGGATCTTGCACAGCTCTGGTAGACGTTCCAGCATTCCTATCCTTCCTTCTTCCTCGGGAGTCCTCATCATGGCCATCGCTGTGCTGTGAGCCTCTTTAGCTTTGATCTGAAACAATGTTTTTAAAAAATCTATTATCGAATCAGAACCCAAAGCATGATTTGAATCCAAATGTGATACCATCCTATTACTGTACTTTTGACCTTTTATATCTTTTTATCTTTAAATGCCCCACTAAAAAAGTTCCATCAAAATCCCCTTACTTTTCTGAAGTAATGCACTCAAAACCTTTTTTTGCAATATCACCCTTTGACCTTAGTTCATCTTTATAAACTCATTTTTACTTAAACGAAGTCTAGGTAAAATCCTTTCATAGTACTTGTATTTTATCTCATGAAAACCAGAGGGAAAAAAATCAGAATGTCGCCAGACAAACATTTGGGTTATAGACATGGATAAAATCAGAACTCTTAAGGCTGCAAAGTGTATGTAATCTGAAATCTTTGTAATACAAGGAAAAAGATAAAAATACTTACCTACTTTGGAAATATATCAAGTTCTCCCAGAAAGGCTATCAGTTGTCTTATGTACATAAATAGTACTTACTCTATTCAGAAGATCCTGTGACACCCCTTTGAGTGCCTGGTTGCCTTTCTTGGGTTGCGGAGTTAAGTCCTTCTTCTTGGCATCCTCTGCTCGCTTGGCCTCAACTGCAGCTTTCAGTTCAGAATTCTTGGCAACAAGTTCCAGAGCTTTTGTAACCTAATGCAAAATATGAAGTAATAAAAGAAATTAATTGTGAATCATTCACTGTCAAAATGAACAAAAGTGTCTAAAGTCTATTTTGTCCGTGTATCTTCACCTTTACTCTTCTACTAAGTTGATATGTAGTGTAAAATTACATTTGACATTATAGGGGCAAAATAATACACAAGACATAATTTAAAGATTGAAAATGTTTAGACTGTTATAAAAAAAAGTTCTCTATTCAGCTTTCTGGGCCAGACATTAGCTTATGCTTACACATGTAATGACCTGGCTACATGTATATTTGAGCTGATTTCATTTTTGTTCTTTAGAGCTTCAAGGAATAACAAACAGTGAACACTATATGCAAACAATGTGTAAGAGTCTGAGTCAGCATGAAGCTCTAAAGCTGAGAAAAATGAACAAGGATAACTCGTATGGGCTTCACGTTCAATAACTACACCTGGGTAGGGAGTGACAAAGAATGTTAGGGCTGAGGCTTGGATTTTACAATATGCAAGTTGATTAAGAATATGTAGATATACCCACTAGACCATGAAACCTCTATAACATACATACAGCACCCAAACTGGGCTTTAAACCCTGACCTGGTGACCCAACCCTTACCTTGGGATTAACCATCATCTGTCTAGCCTTGTCCAAGACGTCCCTGGCTGTACTAAAGGTCTCAACCTTTGGGGGTTCTGGAAGGTCAAAACCTCTATAACATACATACAGCACCCAAACTGGGCTTTAAACCCTGACCTGGTGACCCAACCCTTACCTTGGGATTAACCATCATCTGTCTAGCCTTGTCCAAGACGTCCCTGGCTGTACTAAAGGTCGCAACCTTTGGAGGTTCTGGAAGGTCGGCAGACGGAACTTCTGGAATCTTCTCCAAGGGAAACTTGGGATGCCATCGGTGGAGCTTCTCATTGGAAATTGATGTAATGGGTGGATTCAGGCTTGCGAGATACTCCTATGAATTCAAACAGAAAGAGAATTCATTGCACATACTGGAATTTCAGTGTTCGAAATTATCAGGTTCCCAAGCTTAAGTTTTCGGACTAACAAAAACAAAAAGTTATCAGTTCAAAAAGGGAGGCACAACTTTAGAATGGGTGGGGGAGGGGGTGCACAATGTCCACTTTTCTTTCAAAAGAGGGCATTGGCTGGAAGTGCCCCCCCCCCAAAAAAAAAATCTTTACTGGGAGCAAACAGCTGCCATCAAATTCAACAATGAAATAACGGGCTATACAGAAATCAAGAGAGGAGTACGTCAAGGATGTGTAATGTCCCCAACCTTGTTCATTCTCTGCACAGAATAGATATTCAGGGAATTACAGATATAAAGGGTGTTAGTGTTGGAGGTATAAACATGAACAATTTATGCCATGCTGATGACACTGTGTTGTGTGCAGAAAATGAAGAAGATCTGCAACAATTATTGAATGCTGTAAAAGTCCAAAGTGAAGAGTTTGGCCAACATATGAATGTTAAGAAAAACTAAGTCTATGGTTTTTAGCAAGGCAGAGAAAAAGCCTAGACTCTGTTTGGAATTAAATGGCCATATCATTGAGCAAGTCAATAATTACATCTACTTAGGACAAAATATCACAGATGATGCCAGATGCGACAGAGACATCAAATGAAGAGTCAAAATTGCACGGAATGCGTTCCTGGCAATGAAATACTTATTTACAGCAAGGAAGGTGAAATTTGCACTCAGAATGAGACTTATTAATTGCCATACTCTAATCTGCTCTGTTGTATGGAGTAGAAACACGGACAGTAACCCAGACTATGGAAAAGAAAATCACATCATTTGAAATTTGGGTATACAGGAGACTGATGAGAATATCATGGAAACATGAAAACTAACAAAGAAATATTGCGCATGGCAGGGCTTAAAAAACTTACCCTGATAGGACTAGTTAAGGAAAGAAAGGCAAAATACTTTGGTCACATCAAAAGACAGAGTCTCTTGAAAGATATGTTGGAAGGGAGAGTAGAAGGTACTAGATCAAGAGGGAAGCTGAGAACCAACTGGGAAAAGAACATTAAGACCTGGAGTGGAAAACACTGCAAGAGTGCACTAGAATGGCACGGAACAGAGATGTGTGGAAAAATGTTTCAATCAACCTGCAAACCCGGAGAAAATACCATGATAGGAAAGGATAGTACCCAGTAGTCAAGCTAAAAATATACTGTATTAACCCTTTCAGGACAAGAATTATTGAAGGGCTAAATTGATCACATTTTGTTCTTCAAATTGGCAACAATAATATTTTTCTTTTAGTGCTACAAGATTGTAACAAGTGGTAATGTCTTTGAAAACAATATACACGGTTAAAAGAATTGTCGAAAAGTTGAAAAAGTTGCCAATTTCGATAAAAACCCCCCATGATTTTGAACCTATGTGTTGCCAATTTAAGGATTTTAAAGCTTATTCTCCTTTTAAAAATTCCTGGGATCACTTGCAGTATGGTCATTTAACAAAAATGGACATAGTGTGTGCAGAAATTTTTGCTCTTTCTACTCATGTATCTGGTATATTTTTTAGGGCTCTGAATCAAAAGTTATTGAGCCAAACCACAAAATGTGGTGAATCGTCTCGAAAGGGTTAAACACAGAGCATGTACATGCTCACGTGACTAACCTTGTGATGTGATTTGACAATGTCTACTAAACCATTATGGAAGAGAGTTCTTCTGGCAATGAGCATGGAGGGAGTGAACTTGTCAAACAAACCACTCCCTGGTTGGTTTGTACCACTCTGCATCAAGTCCTTCATCAAAGAACCTTGAACTGCATCTGTTGGTATATTGAACAAAATATACATGGAACTAGTTTAATACAGCCACATAGCATGTATTTGTACTTCTATTTTGTACCTACATTACAAGATAAAAGTCATAGTCTAGGAAGTAGGAAGATCATTTAACATTTATCATGTCAAAGACAAATTTCATCACTGAAGATCAAGCTGTAACATATCAGTAAAACACAACACTAGCCATCAATACATGTTCAAAAATATTTTTTGATATGTTTGATAAACAATTTCAAAACACGGATACAAATGCTAAAAATGACTACCTTCATCTTTTATTGGTTCAGTAGGGATGCCTGCTAGGTTGGCCTCCAGAATGAGATCATGGGTGCTACTCTCTGTCTCTTTCTTCTGTTGTGCTGCTTTCTTTGTCCAGTACATGTCATATGCTGATGGGTACACTGTTTTGATCTGCTTCAGATGACTGAAATCGAAATTCCTGCAAAAGGGCAATAATGCATTTAAACACTTCAATTGTTATACACATGAAACCACTCCCTTTCACTTTCATGCACCATCTCATGGGCAAGGTCTTCAAGGATTCCCAACTGACAGAGGTGTCGAAGTCAAATGGTTAAAAAACTTGACGGGAAATATGAAGGTCGTGGGTTCGAACCCCGGCACGGCAATAGTGTTCTTTGGCAAGACATTAATAGATACATTTGCCACTCTCCACCCACGTGTTGAATGGGTACTGGTACGAAGGAATTCCTTGAATGCTGTGAGCACCGAAATCGGTAGCCTAGCTTGATCTGGGATAATATTGGAGCACCTTGAGTACCTTGTGTGGTGGATATGAATGCTATAAAAATACCCAATATTTTTATGATTAGTTTAAGTTGCCACAGTGCATACAAACTGTATGGTCTAAATGGCTAGTTCAAGTTGTTTTTCTTTTAAAGGGCAGATTTTTTTTTGTCGGGGGGGGGGGGGGGGTAGGTTCAAATTAAACTCACTTGCGACTCATCTCCTGGACACCACTCTTGAGCTTGGTGAAGGTGCATGTCTCCGACCGATTGTGCAGCATGCTGACAACGGTGTCTGAGCAGCGGAAGACATCTTCTAATGATCTATACCTGAAGGGTAGAGCAAGACTTGAAGGACCAGCCTTGATCAGGTGACGGTAACGCTCAAAGGCAGGGATCACAGTTGGAGCACTCTCTTTCCTGCAAAGATATAGATAAAAGAGAAATAATAGATAAACGTAGAAAAGTTAAAATTCTCTTCCTTTTTTCGTATGTGTCCAGAAAACATTTTAAAAGTTATTTCTTTGTTTGTTTTTCGGTTTGTTTTTGGGGTGTTTTTTTTTGGGGGGGGGGGGGGGAGTACGGGGGGGGTGGTTTTAAACTCAAAGCTCAGGGACTTATCGCACTGCATCCCATTGAAATGAACATTTATTCATAACATAATTTCGTCTTTTTATCCAGTGGATAAACATAATAAGATTAAAATACATATATGTAGATAAGAGTAGATGTAAAAAATATTTTTAATTCTTTATCCCATTCACCCAGTTATTCATACGCACTTCATCTACAGAATTCATGAAATTTACTGGGGAAGTAATCTACTACTTTTAGATTTTGTTTTCCTTTGCTAAACAAAACGTTGCCAGCATTAAAGTTCAATGATAGATTTATGGGAAAGTTGACATACTCTGCAATTTTTGCCACTGGTTTTGGAAGAGTTTTTGTGGATTGCAGTCTCTTGATCTCTGCAGCTGTGTCCTTGACGAGAGCCAAACGAGCTTGAAGGTCAGCCAACTTTCCACATCCAAGCAAAGTCTCTTTCATCTGGCTCGGGTCAATATCTTCCTGCAAATTACAAATCAGATGAATAAATGTTTTATTTCAAGTTCAACCTGTTTTGCAACAGTCGGGTACAATAATATCTCAATAAAAAATAGTCCAGGGTGCCATTGCATAAAGACTTACTATTATAGTAACTTTACCATCAATGGTAACTACCATGGTAACGTTGCTCAAGAGCCAATCAAAATCCAGTATTCCATGAAAAGTTACTATAATAGCAAAGTTACTATAATAGCAAGTTTTATGCAACGGCACCCAGATCTACAGTAAATCTCCATCTATCACATGATCTTTGGATCTTACTTAAATAAAAAACACTGACAAAGGACTATTTTTTTTTTTTTTTAATTTTAAGTGTTTGCCCAAACAAAGTAGGCCCTAGATTCTAGACATGCTAGATCCACTCTCACTTAGATCTATGCAAGGTTAATATATTAATTGCCCTAGATCTAGACATCTTAGACTCTAGATGTGATGTGAAAAGAGGAAAAGGAAAAGTAGGAGTGATTAAGATGGGAAAAGTTGTTTCTTATCAAGTTACTCACAATTTTCTTTGACTTTGCAGGTTTACTCTGTTTTGACTGTGATCCAGTTGAGTCTTTTGTCGATGTTGTCGCTGTCGTTGGTTCAAGACGTCTCCTTATTTTTGCAGCATTTGTCCTTTTCTTGCTCAATCTGTCTGGTGTTCTTGGAATTTCATTCTTCTCTGAAACCTGTTCAGTGTTAAGTTTAGATCTTTTTCTTCGAGGTGGATCACCCTTTTCTGGATCAGAAACTTGTCTTTTGAGAGGTGTTTTCTCCAAGACTCTTTCTTGCGTTGTTTTTGTGGAAAGAAGCGACCCTGAAGATTCTGGGATAGCATTTTTGCTTATCTCCTTATCTTTAACTGTTGTTCCCTTGAAAGTGCGTGTCAATATACTACTAACTAAGGCAGCATTGGCTTCCGATTTTGACTTGTTGAATGCTCGAAGTTGGGAAGAAAGATCAACTTCACCACCACCAATGACGTGACGGGTACCGAGCGCTGCAGTTTTCACCGGCAGAGTCTCGGGGAGAACAGCCGTCTTTCTCGCAGATTTCGCCGGCGTGATCTCGCTGGAGCTGAGTTTGAGATTTCTTGCACTTCTTTTCGTTGGTTGAAGGGAAGAACTATATTTTCGTCTACTGTAGTAATCTGTTACCTTAGACTGAGCCATGATTCAGCCTGAATTATGGTTTCGATATCAAAGAAGATAAAACAAATTTCTATTCGCCGAGTGTCTTTTTGCTATGTTTTGGTTGAACGCGGGGAAAAAGTCACGTGATATTTCAGCTGATCTGAGCTTAGTCTAGCTATTTTCAGTACCAGTATTGTAATATCATGGTGTTATATTTGCCTGCTTTTGCCTTTTTATGGTGAAAATGATTAGTAACTGGTATAAACATATGATTTTGAGTAGTTTTGTATTTTTTGCAGGCTCATACTCCTTTCCAAATGTATTATCCTATTTATTTATAATCATTTATAATAAGACGGCTTGTAAAAATTATAGGAGTTTGCACAGTGACTCGGAAGAACTGTGCCGTTTAAATTGACCTACACATCCCGTTAGCTTGCGCTTATGAATACCCATCTGTCTAATTTCCAATCAGTGATGCAGAGTTCAGTGATGAATATGCATTAGGTTACATGTATGCTCTCTAATAAAAATTCACGAAAGGATGGGATAGGGTAGCTCATATTAGCTGCATAATAGGTCACATCTGAGCCATAAAATTTATAAGCATTTCAGAAAAATATTAAAAAGGACTTGCGAAAAACCCACTTTATGTCCTATATCGAGTAGCACCTTTTTTTTTCTCTCTCTCTCTCATTTTACAGCATATAATATGCAGTGGCTGATTTGATAAGTTTGTCAGACCATTTTGGAGGTCCCAAAATGAGTTGTAACCCCCCCCCCCCCCCCCCTTTTTTTTTTTTTTTTTTTGGTTGTTAGAAAATTTTCTGAGATTTGTAACCACTCTTTACAAGATCCTGGATCCGCCCCTGTAAATTATGTTCATTTCATATCTGGGCCGTGCTTTTCGATTCAATCCACCATCTCACATGCCCCCCCCCCCCCCCGTCCACACACTTTTTTGAATAGTCACGTTTAATAACCCCCCCCCCCCAAAAAAAAAAAAAAAAAAAATAATAATAATAATAATAATAATAATAATTAAAAAACAACAACAACAACAACAACAACAACAACGACAACAACAACAAAACCAAAAAAAAAAAAGGTTCAAAATGTTCATTATTCAAGTGAAATCAAATTAACCGTTATATATTGTGGTCGGTCCCAAACACGTCTGTAAAAACCCAATTAAAGGCCAAATCCACACTAATATCAAGTTGATTTGAATAAATAGAGTAAAATTAAACAAGCATATAACAGTGAAAATTTCAGTGAAATCGGATGTAAAATAAGAAAGTTACGGCATCTTGAAGTTTTGCATTATTTCATGAAACAGTGCAGGATATGCATAACATGGGCGGTATGTAAATGAGTGAACCGATGATGTCACACACTCACTTTTCCTTATGTATTTTATTATATGAAATTTCAAATATTTCAATTTTTATGCATGTGATAATAAAGAATCTCTCCCTTGAATCAAAATAAGTTACAATAATGATGATTTTTACAAAGGAGTCAAACCATGTTTTACATTACTGAAGCAAGAAAAAAAAGTAAAAGTATATCATCATGGTTACCAGACATCTAGGCAACCATGATGATATACTTTTACAGTTGCTTAACCCTAAGTTTGATATTCGTTTTGTATTTGAATAGAATTTTAGTATATTGATTCTCAGGGGCGGATCCAGGATTTCATATATGGGGGGGGGGCACACAAATGCAGGATTGTCAACTTTGGGAAACTGCTTGGAGGGAGACCCATATTTTTTTGGTCTCTCGCCAGCCCTCCAAAAGTCGCTCAGTGGGGGGGGGGGGGGGGGAGGTTATGGGGTCCAGTTCCCCTCCATTATTCTCTGACAAGCAAAAAAAAAAAAAAAATAGGTTTTCTGGTCGAAAAGGGGGGGGGCACAATCGCAAATAGGGGGGCACATTGCATTGTTTTCCCTCAAAAGGGGGGGGGGCACAATTGCAAATAGGGGGGACACATTGCATTGTTTTCTCTCAAAAGGGGGGGGGGCACGGGCCGGGATTGCCCCCCCCCCCCCTAAATCCGCCACTGTTGATTCTTATATTTATGTATGAACTTGTTTTTCTTTTTATGTCCATTTATATCTTTTTTGTAACCTTTTATACATGTATATTCTATGCAATTCGACTTTTGGTCGCCAGTCAGAATCTAATAAAGACCTTTTTCAATTCAATTCAATTCAATTTAAAAAAAATAGAAATATATGATATTTCATATAATAAAATGCATAAGGAAAAGTGAGTTTGTGACATCATCGGTTCACTCATTTGCATAACGCCAATGTTATGCATATCAATATTTCAAGAAATATAATGCAAAATTTCAAAATGCTGTAACTTTCTTATTTTACATCCGATTTCTATAAAATTTTCACTGTTATGGTTGTTTAATTTTACTCTATTTATTCAAATCGACTTGATATTAGTGTGGACTTGGCCTTTAACAACAACAACAACCTACAGGCGTACTGTACTGAGCTGTCAAAAATCAAGTAAAATATTAGCCTCTGCAACAAAAAGGGAAGAAAATAATTATAAGGAGAAGCATGGAAAGTGATATTCTCGCAAGGTTGTGTCTGTTAAATTGCTAGGGTGAGTGAAAAACTATAGGATGTTAGGGAGAAAGTCCTACCTGGTTATGTAGAAGAGATGCTTTCAGTTGCCACCATACAAGTGTCCCATTCAGTGGCGGAGATATGTTACGCAAGTCTATTCATGGGGGGGGGGGGGGAGCGGGGAAGCGGCCTAATGTGTCCACCCCCCCCCCCCGATGAAAAGATGGCTGCTTCTGGCTCTCAACAGACGACACATTAAAACAGTAAAAAAAAAAAAAAAGAAAATGAAGTCAAATTAAGGTACTAATAAGCCACTATGGCTACATCTTAGCAGTTGTATAAAAAGTTTTATTATCGTATATGTCAATCCTTTTGTCAGGGTTTTGTAGGTGCCTACCCCCCCCCCCCCCCCCAAAAAAAGAAAGATAATAATAATAATAATAAAATAATAATAATAATGATTAATAAATTAATAAATAAAATAAGAATAAATAAATAAATAAATAAATAAAAATAAATAAATAAATAAATAAATGAAAATTGTCTTTTGGCGACCCTGACCCCGCCCCATCCCTAAATGCGTTCTGTCTCGCCTGCGAGAAGGGAGTTTTTTATCGAGGTAAGTTGTGTCGATCTGGGAAAAATAATGTCAGCTTCCATGTATACATCCATCAGTTTCACCTGCCATTTCTAGCTTGCCACACCCCTAGTTGCTTACTTACAAATCAAATCAAATCAAATCAATTTATTGAATTAAAATCCCAAATTCTGGATTATCATCAACATACAAGAATATAAGTGCAAATGAAGAATGAAAATAGGTTACAGATTAATTTTTTTAAATTCGAAGTAAACAAAATAAAAAAAGCAACCAACAAAAAATAGAAGAAAGTACAACGTTATAATCAGGAAAATAAATACAATGCCATGAAACCTCAAGCTCAAGCCTTGTTCATTATGCATATTCATTTATTATGACGTCATGATACATATTCATAAAGACCTTTGTTCCTCTTGCGCTGCCTAAATACTAATAATTTTTTGTCACTTCATAGAAAGATCCACTGTTCAAGACAAGATCGTTCAAAATGGTATGCCTTTATACATCATTTTTCTTTTTAGATTTCAAATTAAATGAATGTAATCGATATTGTAAAGCGTGTAGAGACGCTCTTTGTGTGATATGTGGTTATTACCCAGTCCCATTCGTAGTTATTGGTGTAAGGTACTATGAGGACGGTGATGACAAACTTTGCACGGCGCGCGCGGCATGCATGCATGACTGATGAAAAAATGGCATTGGCAATTTGGGGGTCGTTTCATCAAATCAACTCCATGACAGTCATAACTTTGTCGGCGATCTACGGAAATGTCATGGTCTTGACAAACTGTTTCACGAAGACATGATAAACGACAACTCAATGATATCGATACTCATCGGCTAAAAAACATAGTCTATATCACAGTCCATTGGATTTATCGTCAATTACCCAAACAGACTTTGAGGCTCAGTTTTCTCCCAATTGTTCCAAAATGTCAAAAAAGGCAGCGAAAATTAATACTGGTGATACAAACATCCCGTTTACATGAAAAGATGTGTTACTTATGGCATCTTAGAATTTATAAAATTGAGAAAACTTGAGGATGCATTTGCGATGTACGAATCTAGATTTGTAAATAAGAGGATACCGTAATTGACTAATTATGGAAAGAAGACCCAAATCGTGTACACTTTAGAGAAAATGATTAAATAAAGATATTTTATGACCCAATTCTTAATATTCAGTTATAAAAAATACATTTAATATTGTTTATATCAAAGTATTGCGTGAAAAAGGAAAAATAAAGGTAAAATACATACATGATAAATTGTCGTCGTTTAAATTGGTCTGTATATACAGACTGTTCCGTTTTAGACGCTTTTTCTATGGTAGACCGATGTGGGTATTTTTAATATTAATCTCACATACGTGTTGGGGGTCAAGAAGTCATAAAAACATATTGTCCGTCTGTAAAATATTATAATAAAAACATTAGTAAAACTATTTGATAAAAAGAATGATAAAGAAATGTGCTTGGAGATCAGGAAATAATTTTCTCTTAACTTACATTTTTTATTTTTTCGCAGCCCATACACTAACTAAAAGCTGGCTTGTGATGGCGTTCTAAAAAGATATGACAGGTTTGGAGTACCGACAAGTCACTTGTCAGGGAAGTTGTCGCTGATCTTCGCAAATACGGCTTTGTGAAACGGTTAGCGGACAAGTTGAGCGACAGCGTCGAGATGTCGCTGATCTTGTCGTTATGACGATTTGATGAAATGACCCCTTGATCCCTTTATATTTTTCTAGACTCGGGTGGAATGAAAAAAGTGGGCAGTTGTGGTGTAGAAGAAGGGGGTTAGAGACTAATCAGAATGCAATTGACATTGTTCAGAGGAGATAGGGGAACAAATAAAAAGGAGAGAGAGACATGACTCATGAGAATGATGAGAGAGAGAGAACTAGATTCGAGATCGTTAAGAAAGAGAAAATTAGACTTTTCAGTTTTAGAATTAGTCCACTTATACATGTACAAGCTTATCTGAAGATAACCTTGTACTCAGACTAGCTCTTATATGGGTGAATAGGCTTCAGTAGCTATTGTGTGTATCAGCAGGCCCTTTTCCATGCTAGATCATTCATACAGGAGAGGAAAATAATTATTTAAAATTTCACTTTCAATTCTGAATCTCCTAATTTGTGGCACAGTAAGAGTGGAAGAGTCCATGAATCAGGTAATCTAGCAAATTTAAGAAAATTAAATTTTGCTTAGAGCAATTTTGTTGTCTGTTTTTGACTGCTGCAACAGTGAATGTTGGACACAGTCCCACATAGGCATGATAGGCAAGGGCCCATGAGTGGAATTAGTCTAGACTCTAGAGGAATGATTTCAAGTGACCAATGATGAGTGATATTTGAATCATCTAATGATCATTATAAACCACTCTTTCTAGTCAAGGGTCCTTAACGTGGATATCTTGTGATGGAAATTAGCGTATCCTCTGAAGAAAAGTGAGAAATAGAAATAAAGTTAACTGTCCATAATGGTAAGAAGGCACATTAGATTTCTATAGATCAGATAAGCATGTACATGTATTAGTGGATTTCTACATAATATTTTGCTGCTTCTTATGTGGGCAAAATTCTCTGTTATTCATTGTTATTCACTTTACTTCTGCTGCTGTGCCTAATCCATCATATATTACTTTTGTTCACATCTTCTTGCAGCATGGTCGATTGAAAGTTAAAACTACTGAAGAACAACAAGAAGCGAAGAGGAAAGAACGTGAAAAGAAGCTCAAACTTTACACAGCAGGTACACAGAAAGTCTTTGAAAAGGTAATATGGATTTTAAAACATGAAAGAAATCCTCATTATCTAATGACTATTTGCAATGGAACCAACATTTCAATAATGTCATTAACTCTTCTTTTAAGTAGAATTATAATATGATTAAAGTCCAAATTAATCATGATTTTTGTCTACAAATCGGCAACACTGATATTACTTGTGCAACAAAACTTCTGTTCTGAAAAGACTGAAATAGAAATACATGAATAAAAAATTAATTATGAAGTGGAAAAAATACCGATTTGAAAGTTAAATGAGGATTTGGAATTATGTTCTAATGTTTATTGTTTGTTTTAGAATTCCTATCACTAAAACAGCATATATGGTATGAAACAAACACTTGCACAATCTCTGCTATAAATTTTGCCTTGTGTGCTCATGTACGACTTATTGAATCAAAAGATTGAGTCAAACCAGATGGATGGATTTTTCCTTAATTTGGGGTTTTTATCAGAAATAATCTCATTCTTATTTTTTCATTAATGTCTCTTCATTTAGAATACTCTCTTTCAGCAGTTAATATTAATTACTTTTAAAGTACAACTGCATATCTTCAAGTAAAATGAAATCAATTTGATAACATGATTTTAAGGTACTGTAATCTAACAGCTGGAAAATGGTGATTGTAATGACATTAAAGGGAAAAGACATTACAGAAACATAAGATAGCTGTACATTGGGTTCTTTACTTTACCATTTCAGAGAAAGAAGAATGAATTTGACGGGGAAATTTTGGAAGTTTGTGCACAGCTACTTTCAGCCAACCCAGACTTTTACACACTTTGGAATGTTAGAAAGGAAACTTTCCAAGTGTTTGCAGAGACAAAGTAAGTACCCATGTCATCATATGTAACGTTCATCCCTCTGATACCATTCCAGACGTTGAAAGCTTTGTATTATCTTGGAAAAGTTAGTACTATCAGATTGCAGTACTGTCAAAATGATTTGTACCCGTGGTCTGTTAGTTTTATCAATCTTATTTATTATAAGTTTTGTAGTACTCTTGCACTTCACAGCATTGTTGATTTATTATGTTGTTGTTGTTGCATTATGTTGTTGATTATATTGTTCATAATTTTTGATTTTTTTTTGGTGCTAGGCTTCACTGATAATAGCTCTCTGCTTGGATTAATTAACCTGTATTTTGTCATTTATTCAACAAGAGCAGTTAACTTTGAATCTTTACCTGTATGATACAACTAAATCTCCTTTCCACAAGGGAAAAAAATTTCCATTATAATGGAAAGAGCTGTATGTAAGTCTGCATGGAACTATAGAGATTCATTTTGCTAACCTATTGACAACTGACTTGTCTTATTCTCATAAGCTTAGTACAGGGACCACTTGGTTCCTGTGAGCTATCGGTTAAGAAACTACTTTTTTAAGAGAGGGAGTATGACACAGAGGATTTTATTTTGGTGGCATATATACATGTAGAAGAAAAAATCAAGAATGACATCAGAAAAATTGAAAGTTATGGTCAGATTCTAATTTTCAACTTTTTAAGCAATAGAAGTAAAATTGTCAGCAAGACATTTGAAAGTAAATTTGCCTCTTGATTTCCAGGACCCCTGATGAGATGCAGGAGCTGTTTGATAGAGAGCTAGGTTTCGTCGAGACTTGCTTGCGGGTGAACCCCAAGTCCTATGGTGCTTGGTACCACCGATGCTGGGTCATGGAACACACCCCTAAGCCAGACTGGAAGCAAGAACTCAAACTCTGTAATCTCTACCTGGAATATGATGAGAGAAATTGTAAGTCCAATAAATGATTGCCAGTGTGGGTGATGTTGGGTAGTGAAACATTAGAACACTATGGGTGTGAGTGTGTATTGTTACTTCAATGTTCTGTATTCTCCTCCATTGTGTATGTGAACATTATTTGCATTAAAACAAAGGAATAGTATTGTGAACCTATATCATGTTTGTTGTAACTTTCACTTTATGTCAGTTAAGATCTGTTCTCTTATTTGGCAAGTGGATGTTCTAATTGAAACAAAGAATACCTAGTCATGATATTAATCATGACTTTTATCTTTTTTTAGATGAAACCTTATTCATTTTTGAGCCACAAATTTGGACTCAACATCTAACCAGTAATCACATTTATAATTCATTTGACCCAGGTCAGTCTCTTTTTAAAAAATCTTTTATATCATACATGTAGTTTGATGAACCATATGAACCTGATTCTATGTTTGTTGGATATTGGCACTAACCAAGAAGCCAATATTATTGATTTTATATCTTGATCTTTTATATTATTTAGTTCATTGTTGGGACTACAGGCGGTTTGTAGTAGCCAAGTCGAATGTGGCGCCATCGGATGAGCTCGAATTCACAAGCAAAAAGATCAGTACTAACTTTTCCAACTACTCCTCCTGGCACTACAGGAGTAAGCTCCTACCAGTGCTCCATCCAGATCAGGAGAAGAAGGGAAGACTCAAGGAAGATATCCTCATGCAAGGTATCAGTCATTCTCTGTTTTTTGCCTGTTCTTGTAACAATCTGGTACATCAAGATGGTATCATCAATAGCCATCTGTCTATTGACAGTGTCGTGACCCTATGATCTTCTCAAACAACTGTCTGTCCAAGTGTTTCGACCTTGAGCCAAATGCTTCACTTTTCCATGTCCCACCTTACCACAATATGCAATAAGATCATCCATGAAAGTTTTGCAAAATCTTCCCTGTGTCTTCTTTCTCGTCAAACAACATTCTATGACTCCGACCAGTAAGAGGTTATACATGTAACAAAATCACCACAAGGCTGCATCGAGACCAGAGTCAAAAAGCTGTTTCCAAAGAGCTTATTTCTCTCCATCATCTTATAAACTTTATTTTTCTGTCTGTCTCTGGGTTTTTGTATTATATGTAAGATGTTGGTTATTACCAAAAGGGTATTATGTAAAATTATGTTTATACTCTTCTACACTCTTGTTCTTCCATGTATCTTGTGTAGTTATTATATTGTAATTTACTCTTGGGAGTTTCATTTCAATCATGCATAGACAATTTCTATAACATGACCACTATTTGAATTCTGTGCCTATAATTTCAATTCTGAACTGAGCTCTTTGAATTATTTCTCATAATGTAGGTTTATATGTCAATGTATTGTTTATTTCTTTGTATCAGAATATGACCTAGTGCAGAATGCTTTCTTCACTGATCCAAATGACCAGAGTGCTTGGTTCTATCACAGGTGGCTTATGGGAAGAGGTAAGTCACTGCAAATAATTTTGTTTGTAATCATTAATCCATTAAGTATTTTTTAGTAAAGGAGAGAATCTTGGACAACTAACCCCCTTGGACATCTACAAACAATGACTCAAATACTCCCTCCCGCCATCTCACAAAAAAATTAACCCAATTGTTATGTACTATTATAAGAAGGGGGAAGGGGGGGGGATATGTCTGGACATGTGCCTTGATATGGTGGTGTATTTGCTTGAGATTGATTTGTTAACCCCATGGGTGAAATCAACATACAATCATATTAATGGAGATGTTGTCTCTGCGCGACACTTTTATCTTTAGTACTGATCAAATGTCCTGTCCGAATGGTTTTATTTGTGATGTGTAACTTTTCTTAGCTTTGTCTTTTGAGTTTTGACCTTTTTTTTAAGTGTACAATATTTTCATATATCAATTATTAATACGAATTCCACATTTATATGTGGAATATGCAAATGTTGGTCTTTTATTGTAAATATGACAGCATTGGTCTTTTGACTTTTGTCATGTGATTTATTGCCAATAAAAGCGATACTGAATTGAACTGGATTGAATTGATGTTCAAAGACATATTTGTAAAATTGTACAATAGAACAACCAAAGGGGATGGTGCATTTGTTCATCGTAACTTTCGCTTAATTTTTTGAGAAATTTATTTTCAGCCCTTACCAGATCTCAAAGATTACCTTTAATCTGTCACATACCAACAGGTGATAAGCCACTGGGAATCCAAGTAGTTTATGCAAATAGTGCCATCAATCAAGTCATGGTGACATTCAGCCAGCCTGTAAACCTCCTGCAGCAGTCAGCTGAGGTGTCTATCAATGGTTCGGTTGTGGAGGGAACATGGAGGAACTCAAGGTGTAGTCAGTACCACTCCATCATGTGGGTATCCTTTTTAAAAACAGGCCTTGGAAGTTGGGTTTGGATGTGCACACATGACTATACATGAAGTGTTATTGTTGTTGTTTTATTGTATGGTTTAACCAATATGTATGAATCAAATCAAATCATACAAAACATCATGTCATTTTTTCATAATTCATGTAATCTGGTAGTGTAATGTGGACCAAGTATATCCATATTGTATCTATATACTGTAGGAATAATATAGCTGGAAATGTGGTCATCTGGACAAATTAAGAGAAAATATACAGCTTTCAATACATGCCTAGCAGAATTAAGACTGGAAAAGGAACTCTGAGTAAAAAATAATTTTTTTTTTTTTTTAAAGGCATTAAGAGTACTGATGGATAAATAATAATCATTAAAACCTCATAATATATGTGATTGAAGAAATTAGAGAAGATTTATTTGTGGAAATTATCACTACTTTATAATATTTTTGTTGGATTGCTGTGATTCATCTGAAAATTCTGATGAGCAAAGTGAACAGATCCTCTGGTATTGCAGTATTGGGTACCCTTAACTCCTGTTAAGATCTACACAGTAACCAGTGAGGCGTTGAGGCAAGAAGGTGATAGAACAATTCAAGTCAAACTGGGTGAAGAAGTCTGTAGATCTTGTCATCTAGGCAAAGGTATGTATTAAAAAGGAATACAGCTATAACAGAAAACAAAATGTAGAAAAAATGTTGTCTGTATGAGCATGTTGATGCATGTGTTCTGTAACAATCTTAAGTACAATACAGGAATGTTTTAATTGGGGGGGGGGGGGGGGAGAGTGGAGATGACGGGTTGTTTCTGCGTGATAAGTATATCAAAATTTTAAGTCTTGTTTGAAGGTGGTTTGCTTAACTTGCTTTTCAGTCTTTTTAGCATATGACAGCTACCATTCAAAAATTTGATAAAGCATGCTACTGGCTTGCTTTTACTACTATCAAGCAGAACAATGATGAGGAAATAATTTCTAAGGGTGTTCAGTAGATTAATTTGTATTCAATGAAGGAAAATGTTAGTGATTTTGTTAAGTTACCACCATCAACCATAGACAATCTGTAGAGTTCAAATTTTATATGATTATTCCAAAATTCATCCAAATTTATAGTTGACTCTTGCTTGCATGTACTTCCTTCTATTCAGGTGTGACAGAATGTTGGAGCAAGGATGACCAAGACGCAAGTTCTCTCTTCACAGCCGAACTCAGCGATGAAAAAACAGAATTCCTCACCACAGAACTGGAGTCCTGTCAGCAGCTTCGAGAATTGGAACCAGATAATAAATGTGAGCTTTAGCATCTTAGCGTTCTCTGCACACATGTAACTGAACATATATTACGCAAATGGTTCAATCTTCAAAATATCGTTTTACATTAGGGGGTTATTCAGGAAAAAAATGCCTTTAGTCTGGTTCGTTTCTAGCTCAGCTCAAAACCTTCAGTCTGACAAGTTTGAGAACGGTTCTGTTTCTGAGCTACAGCACTATACTTGTAGCCTCTTGTGTTTTGAATGTTTGTATGGTTTCCTGCATTTTTTACTGTTTCAGATTTTCAGAACTTTTAAATTTTCCTCTATAGATTTAGAATTTGCTCTTACTGTTTTTATTTGCTTTGTTTGCTGATACTCTTTTTTTTCCTGAGTGCACTTGGCTATTGGCTATTATTGGCTATTATTTTATTTGCAGGGCGTATTTCGACTGCAATTATCACTGATGCCTTTGGATCATTTGAAGCTTATGTGGCTTCTATTTCTTTGCTGTTTACTCTTTTATCGTTTAATATGCTATGCCCTTTGATATTCACAGTCTTTGCTAAATCATTTGGTTCACTGTGTAATATTTCATTTCACCTTGTTCTATCGTTGCTATTACTTTATCTTGTTGTGTACTCCCTTTGCCATTTCTTTTGTTTCAGGGTGTCTGTTGACGGTGATCCTTCTAATGAGAGTCCTCGACCCTTTGAAGCTTGAAGCAGAGATGCTTGGTTGCTTCACAATCATCCTGTCTCAAGACACCTATAGAGCAAACTACTTCAAGGATCTCAGGAGCAAGTTTATCATGGAGAATGCCATCATGAGATACCTGCAGGAAAGTTCAAAGGTCACAGGGTCACAGGTCAAGCAGACAGCATTTGATGTCTCTGGAAAGGTCAGTCCTTGAAGAATTTGTTGATTTAAATCCTAGTACTTATGCTCCTTGATGTGGCATTTTATGTCCAGATATCTCTCCTGTTCCAAAAGGGTACCTGCAATGCTAATATTCCTTGATTGCATTTAATCTTTCATACATGTATTTGACTGTCCATTTAAAGGCTTAGTTTTGGTTTCAAAAGCTGGTGTTTTTGGATGATTGTAAGCAGGGCCTAATTGTAAGTTTTCAAAGAGACATATATCTTTAGGAGATATAACAAGATAAAAGAGACAGTATATCTCTTTTTAATTTCATCGACAGTAATAAGTTTTTGTGACAATTTCCTTTTTTAAAAATTCTAATTTTAAGATAGATTTATGCTAATTCCATCACATTCATTTTATTTTGAATTTGTATGTTTCTAAGAATGTTGCATTTTATGACTGTTGTGAGTTTGAATTTACTGTAATCGTTATGACTTATGTTCACAAAATTTATTGAATTGTACCAATATAATTTTGATTTGATTTGTTATCACAGGAGTTGACTACGCTACACCATCTCCATCATCTATCTTCAGTACACTCTGTGGACCTCTCCAGCAATGATCTTCTTGCCCTCAATGATGTAGATCTACTGTTCTGTGTGTCCGATTTGAAGGCTGATAGCAATAGGCTGGAAGACATCTCAAACCTATGTGGACTGCCCTGCCTGGAAACCTTGTCACTGAAAAACAACAGTATCCTTTCAGGGGTTCAGCCTACATGGGATTGTTGATGAAGAGGATGATGGTGGTGGTGATGATGATTGTGGTGATGGTGGTGATGGTGGTGGTCGTTGTGCTGCTGGTGGTGGTGATGATGAATGAAGAAGATGATGAGGAGGAGAAGGAGGATGACATTGATGGTGGTGCACATGGTGTTGCTGGTGCTGGTGCTGCTGATGTCGATGAATGATGAAGATGAGAAGGATGAGGATGAGGAGGTTGATGATGATGATGATGATGATGATGATAAGGATTATTATCATATTCATAGTCATGATGATAATGATGACTATATTGGTGATGATGATCTGGTGATGATGATGACGATGATGATGGAATTATATGAAATTTTATCCATCTAAATCCTTAATTCTATTTCCTCAGACATCGCTGTATTCTCACAGCTAGAACCGCTAGCATCTTGTCCAAATCTACGAAAACTTGATCTGTCCAGCAATCCTGTTAGTAACCTTGAGCTGTTCAGGTCAAAGGTCAAAGAACTTCTTCCTCAACTCACAAGCCTCAATAATGAAGCACTATGATGGATTGTTTCAGTTAGGTCTGTGTTGTTCTGAAATGCAAATAATATGCTAAGTTTAGGTGACCATGAATTGTAGTTCTGATGTAATATGATGCTAGTTGAGAATTTTATGGGTAGAAAATAGACACATTCTAAATCATGACCTCTCTTTCTATAGCTTTTTAATATTGTGACTATAATGGTCATTTGTCTAGCTGAAAAAAATATTGAATTTCCTTTTAACCCCTTCCTAGCCGTGGGCAACAAATCCCACCCAAGAATATGAGTATTTATTAAACAATCGTGTGTTGTGTCTTGACTAAGACACAACTAAGGCTAGATTTTCTTTTCCTTAAACAGAAACAGGTAACCGTATCTTCATTGTAAAGTTTGTTCCCGTGGAGAAATCATACCCAATGTATTAATAAAATAATGCACTACAAGTCAAAATTAAGTCGTGGTGGCACTGAAGGGGCTAATGGGCCATGTTGCGTTCTCTTAAGATGAGCTTAAAGATAAAGTTGAGTTCAGGTCATGCAGTTAAATTGTGAAACAAACTGTCTGAATGCAATTTAGAAAGGTTCATTATGTAGTGCAAAAGAATTGATGTTTATTGTGAGGTCTTGGAATCACAAATATGACAAGAAATTTACTCAGTCTTGTTGAAATCCACATGAACTGCACATTGAACTACACATTCATGTGGCGTGAAAGTTTGGTCCAAACTTTTCAGCTATTTCTTGTTATATTTTGAAATTTAGGGCAGTGGAAGAGCAATCCTTTTCAGGGGATATTTTGTCTGTGGTATTCTTCTATACTGTAAAGAGTGGAAAAGGTGACAAAATATTTTGCAACTTTACCATCTTTAATACCACCTTTTACTAGAAAAATTAGTCCAAAGGGTAAAGAGAAGCAATATTGTATAGATGAAGAGATTGTGAATGTGATGATGATGCATTTCTATGATTTTACCATTGTGGCTGAAGATGAAGACCTGAAGCCAAAAATCTGGAAAATTACTATTACCTGACACCATGCAAAGTTTGCTAACTAATCATCTGTTTGGAATGAACGTATGGTCAAGTAAGTGAACAGTTTCCACCCAAAAAAAATTACTTTTACCTTCCTTATGATACAATTGTTTACTTCCACAAATGTTTGTAGCATTGGAAACTAGAACAAATTATGCATTTGCTCATATGATGTCATCTAGATGTTTCTAGAGAAAAAATTTTATGCAAAATTTACTAAACATTTCCCTGAATATGTTTATACAGTGCAAATGCTTGATGGGGCAGGTGCGCAAAACATGAAACACTGGCAGTGGGCTTGTTTCTTTATTTTTTTATTTTTTTTAAAGAATATTACACTATTTAGGTAACGAAACTTTTTGTTGGTGATTTGACATAAATTCTTCTGGCACTTCTTCCTACGGCATTTACCTTGCAATTTGATTTGCTTCGGGCTTTATTTCCTCAAGATTTAGGGTTAGGGTTGCAATTGGATTTTAGGTTATGTTAAGAGTAAGGGTAGGGTTAGGTATAGTGTTTTGTCCTGAAGTTAAAAATTCAACAAATTTTAGATATTGATCAAAGATCGCAATTATTGCTGGAATGTGTTGGACACACAGGCCCGTATTCTGAATTCAGTTCAACTTAAACTGCGGTCTAAGTGTGGTTTAAACCCAGTCTAAACCTGTCCTTTAATCCGGAGTTTTAGAAAATGATACTGTGAACTCTTGTTTAACTTAAACTCCAATCCAGTGTGGTTAAACTTTGTACTGAAATTTAGATGGACTTGCGGTTTAAGTAAATTTTAATTAAATTCTGGTTTAACTTCGACTTTAACTTTTAAGTTTAAACCGGAGTTCAGCGGGGCATTTCATCACATGTCTTGTCGGTGATTTTTACCGACAAATTTGCTCTCAGGCAATCAGATGCAAGGATTTCAGTAGCTTATACCAGTTATTGCAACTTGCCATTGATGACAAGTTTTATGAAACAGGGCCCAGAATACGTCCAATCTTTGCAATATACCTACTTATTCCAAAGGCAATCTGTTCTTATGGTGTATGTGTAATGTGCTTATGTGATTCTGGACTTGATTATGTCATGATCATATTTATCTGCTTATGTATGACTGTATGTATTTGAATCAAACAGATATTCAAAATGTTAATCAAGAATTATTCATATTGTGGTGTAAAGTTAATGTGCTATGACATTAATATAAAAAATGTCAATCTGTGATGATGATATGGATGATTATTAAATGAATATAAAGAAAGAGCTATTTCTAAATGTGGTTTCTCATTCATTTCTCCTTTAAAACAGAAATAGGATCTGAGAGAGAGAGAAGAAGAGGGGGAAACAAGACAGAGAAACAAAGGAGACAAGAGTGAGAGAAAAAAAAAGAGGAAATGTAGAAAGAAGAATGATAAAAGAGAAAATGACAGAGAGAGAGAGAGAAACAAAGGGGAGATGAGAGAGTGAAACAAAGAGTTGTAAACACAGGACAGAAAGAATGACTAATCATGAATTGCAGAATATGGGTTTGTAACAAAATATGTCTTAAAGAGAAACTGTCAAGTTAGCTGGGTCATGTGGTTACATGTAGAAAGAATGATAGAGACTTGGTGAGAAGACTCGTGGAAATGTCAGAAGTTAGGGGAGACCAGGAATCCATGAATTAAGGCTTGTTCACATACAACTCTGTAAACCACAGCAGTTTACTGAGGCATTTTTATGTATTAATGGGGAAGTCCATCCTGATATTAAGTTGGTTTTACAAGAAGCAGAAAAATTAAAGAAACGGATCAATGGACATTTGAGCAAAATCCGATGAGAAATAAAGTTATGGATTTTTGAAGTTTTGAATCGAGCACAAACTGGCGAGTCTGTGACATATCATGCGAGCTTCTTTCCCATTCGCTCCGTACACAAAAATTCATATATTCTCATTTTCTTCGTTTTTGATGAGGGAACAGGTTCATATCATACAGGTTTTGTGTAAAAGCATAAGTGAAATTATTATACACGCATCATAAAATATTTTTTAGAGAGAAAATGGAAATTCATGGTTTTTTCAGTACAGGGCAAATAGGAGATATGCTCCTACGATACGTCACGGAGTTGCCAATTTGTGTTTGATTAATTACAATTTCAACAATTCTTAAATTTCTTATTTCTTATCAGATTTAGCTCAAACTATCACTGATCCGTTTCTTTAATTTTTCTGCTTCTTTTAAAACCAAGTTGATATCAGGATGGACTTTCCCTTTAAATGAATGGCAAATGGGAGTTTTTAAAAAAGGCTACTGTTGTTGTGAAAAAGGCTTTAAGTGATTGAAGAAAAAAAATATACCTGGTGGGTGTTTCACAAAGAGTTAAGTTGGACTTAGAGTCATGCATAAGCGCCAATGCGCACCTGGTATTTAACGTGAAATCTCATTGATAGACTTCCCAACAGCACGCGTCCCCTGAGCATGATCTGACCAATGCGGGGATGTGTAATTACTAATAAACAGCATGCAACTAGGAATTTAAGCGCGACTTTAAGTCCAACTTACTCTTTGTGAAACACCTTGAAAATATACATGTACAATATATAATGTAACTGACTAATATAGCTCGAAATCAATCTACAAATATGAAAACTCATGTAATTTTTTTGGATAGAAAATGCAATGAATTTAATTTTGCATCACAATGCACATGCTATTCCTCCTGAATACATTCAGCTACACTTTCAATATTAAATGTACAAACATATTACACTTGTACAAACATACTTCATCTGTGATAAAGAAGTATTGCAGAAAGGCAAATGTAGTGTACTTTACTGTAGTATTTCTCTGTTTGCTGCCATGATGTATTGTTTAAGACAATATATGGAAGATGGAAAACATTTTCAGAATGTATGAATGCATATATCGATTTAAATTCTTCATAACCCTTATTAACTCTTTCAGTGGCGATGTCACGTATGTGTGACAGATAGACTTGTCATTTTCATTCACCAATTGCTCGACAACAGGAAAGGTATACAGTGATCAATGTATATCAAAATTTTGAGCATAAATCAAGCATTCTAAATTATAATTATATGCTACCATTGAAATTTTCAGAGAAAATGGCAAATTTTTAAAAAGATATTACCTTGTTTCAACATTAAACAATAGTAAACAAATGAGAAACAAAAAAATAATGGACAGAAAAAGAAACTCAAATATAATTTTCAATAATTCTTATGCATAAAGTTGGATAAAACAATGTTAGGTATCATGAGAAATGGTAATAAATTTCCTACAAGTTTTGCACACAATATTTTGTGAAATAATAGTTATTTAATGAAGTGCAGACATTTGAAAAGTAAGCATTGATATCACGTTATGGTAAAATTTTGAAGGGAGCTAAACCCCTCGGCACAGTAAGAGTTAAATTGGATTTCTTAGGATCCTGTATTGAAATGAAGTTCCTACTACTTGAAATGTTAAATACATACACTTGATACTAGTCAATGCAAAGTTCATTGATCGCTAAATATTCAATGGAAAAGTTTTCATACATTAAAATTCATCATGACATAATACATGTGCACATGTCTAAGAACGTCAGCTGTAAAAGGATTTTAGCTGAAATGGTATCATCTATGATTGAAAAACCAAGTGATTACATCATTCAATAAGCTCCTTTTATATCTTATGTAGATTACTGCATGATTTCAGAGTGTGATGCAATTGAAATTATTGAAAACTTTCTCTCTTTAATTATCATGACTATCTCAATTTTATCTCAGTAAATTTCAAACTTTTAACATAATCCATGAATGATTTCTGTGCTCTAAAACTGGACACATATCTGATCGTCTTTCTTTAAAGTGAATACCTATTAAACTTCGAAAATCATGCTGCTACATGAACATGCAATTCAAATGAAAATGGATTTTAGTAGTGATTGCTCTCTTCAAAAGGAAATACAGATTGTCCACAGACTACATACATATCTTAATAATCTGAAATTGACATTAAGATGGGCTATCAAGGTGAAGGAACCTTTGCTATTACCGGTAGGTCAAATCAGAAAATCACTAGTGCACATTCAGGCCAAAAGAGTGAATGTCATACTACCAAATTTAGTTTATCATTACTTGTTTGATCAAATTATAAACTAATGACTGTATACAATGAGAGTAATCTCATATGTTACAGCAAGTATTACATTCTTATCTTTGATGTCTTAAACAAGGTTAGGAATAGCAATGTCCACAAAATCAGCCAATATGTTCAGAAAAGTCTTGCACTCATTCAAGGCTATCTAATCATAAGCAGGACACAAAGCCTTCTACTTATTATATCAGCCTAAACAAGCTACATTTACGTTGTATTATTGGTAATTTTGAGGAATTACCAACACAAATGACATTCCCATTGGTAAGTGAAATTTATTTCTAAAAAGTAGGAAACAATGGAATCTACAACAATGACGGATAAGCAAACTGCAAGGCAAAGCCTGTGGAAGCTCTACGATGGATGATCTACTTCAGAGTCCTGATCGATACTACCACATACTTCACCTTCTTGCAAGGCATTTTTAAGGTTAAGGAATAATACACAAATATCTGATCATTACTACACCCTACTTCATCAAATCTAATATTTATGTAATAATCTAATCACAAACAAGTCCACGATGCAGTCGAGACGTTGGGTTCCAACATCAGGAGGAAATTTTGCTTGCATTCATCTAGCATGTGGTTTCTATGATAAGACAGATATCGAAAAGCAGAGACCAGTTTTAGTTCAAAGATCAGTTCAAATGCATTGCTATCGTCGGTCCAAGGAAAATGGCTGTGCAAGTTGCTGTCTATACCTCTCATCCTGGTCAAGCTGCTGTTGGTCTGGATGCCAGAGACTACAAAGAATCCTTTCCGTTGCTAATGAAGCAACAGTGTGAGAAGCTAGTAACCTACCGTTCACCAGAACAGCATCCAGCAAATCCTCCAGGGTCAGTGTCTTATGCATCGGAGCCATGCCACCCGTAGCTAGTCTATAAACAGCCTTCTGTTCCACTTCGTCCACTCCTAACTTACTCACAACATTGGAGCCTGGTGAATCTGTTGCCGATTGCATATCGACTTTAGTCTCTCTGTCCTTGGCATGTGGCGTTGTTTCATTAAAGTATTGTCCATGTGCGTGCTTGAAGCAGCCATCACGGACCTCATATGCTGATTGTCTTGACAGCATAGCACTGATGACGTTTTTGAGGATGTGTTGGACGGCATGCAGGATCACGGGGACAGTGGAATCCGTGACCCCTTCCAGGCCCCATTCCCAGGTTGTCACGAAGACTCTC
Source organism: Heliocidaris tuberculata (assembly GCA_025618425.1). Lineage (NCBI taxonomy): Eukaryota > Metazoa > Echinodermata > Echinoidea > Camarodonta > Echinometridae > Heliocidaris > Heliocidaris tuberculata. The sequence continues at coordinate 8,271,631 of CM046845.1, read as the reverse complement.
CCATGAAGCATTTCAGCATCTGGTAAACAAGCTGCCTTGGTACAGAACTCCACTTTGTCATTAGCAACAGGCTTTGACACTTCAATGGGCAGGTATTGCATAGGATCGCTGGGCATGAATCGGTTCTCAAATGTGGCTCGCACAACAGCTTTCTTCTTCTTGGTGCTTTTCGCCTTTTTCGCCACCTTGCTCGGTGCTGGAGTCGGTGGTGTAACAACAGTAATGTTCCCTTTGGATGCGTTGGAATCGTGGATGAAATTCGCTGTCTGGCACTTTGTAAAGATTGCAACCATGAACTCATTATGTAGGTGGACATTCCTCTCCGACAATAATCGCAGAGCTTCATTGTCAAAATCATCTTTGTCAACTTTCTGGCGATACCACTGTTTCATGATCGTCCAATAACCAGACACATTTTCTCCCAGAGCTTCCTCTAGGTTTTTCCTGGCTTGCTTCAGCTCCGCATTGACTGCATTCAAAGCCATGGTTTAATCTTCTCACATCTGATTCCTGTATAGCTGTATTAAACAAAATAAGAAAAAAAGGAATAAAATAAAAGTACTTCATGGGACAAGTGTCATAACAATAAAACAGCCATGCAAAAACTGATTTTTTTTTTCTTCTTTCATTGTACTCAAGTTTAACTTTGACATTAATGAATCATTTAGACTTTAACACACCTGCCTTGCAGATAAAAAGGAAAATCAATTCATTTTTAACAGCATATATATGTTATGAGTCACTTGGGAGGATACAGTCTAACCTGTACCTTCACTAGTCACTTGTTTGCCTCTTTTTTATTCCAACACTTTCACAATTTTGTACCGATGTCTTTGCAATTCAAATAGCCCAACCCACATGACTCACCTTGCAAAAGTAATGCATAATTATCATTCTCCTTAAAAACTATGATTCATTAACATACTCCATGTCCACAAAGCAGGATTTGATGAATGAAATATAATCGATTGCTCAGTCAAATAAATCTAAATCTCAATCCCATTCCCAGGCCCAGCATCATTTTTTGCCATATTTCTTCTTCAGAATTTATGTATCTATAGTAGATCTATTGACATTCTTTTTATGATCATCATCACTTTCCAAAGATCCTACACAAAATAAAGGTCTAGATAACTACCATGACAAAATCAAGTAATAAATCAATTGACAAAACAGTCGCAGCTGTCATTCAAAGTCACTCATAGGCCCTTGCCTATGTGGGACTGTGTCAAACATTCACTGTTGCAGTAGAGTAGATGCTCTGGTGTGTGGCCACGTAAGGCAAAATCCAATTTTAGAACTCTTTATTCCAGAATTATTTTCACTTTTTACCCAAATAATGGAAGTTCATTATTACTGTTTGAGCAAAAAATATAATCCCCCCAAAAAAATAAAGAGTTGCCATGGTAATATGAATTTTTCATTTTCCCTATTTTGGAGCCGGTTTGCGGCATACATGCACCAGTTTGCGGCCCCATGTACAAACTCAATGGAGAATTTGTGCGCGCATCATGTGTGCACGAGCTGAGCCAAAATCCCATCGGCCCGAGCCAGAGTCCCATGCCAGAGCTCCCTGTGTGCGATCCAGCCGCACACCTGTGCAGCGATATCTGACACTGACGTCGCCATTCGCACGAAGCTTTTGCCGCGGCGTGCCAGTGTGTCACACACACTGAATATCAACAACTGCAACTAGCAATCGGACACTTTTGAGCTTGCGACATGTGAAAAATCCGGATCTAAAATTGAAAATTTCTTGAAATTAAGCTTATTTTTCAAAACCCTATTTCCTTAACAACACACTTAAGAAAGGCATATTTTCAAAATTTTCAATTTTTCGTAGTGAGAACGCCACTTGTATCGCTAAAAATGTGGTATTTATGGATACTTTTTTCATGACCACTGCTGTTTTTCTTTGACTTTGACTCTGGTAATGTACCCTTTGTGTGTGATGTGTGATATACGATGATTTTATGTATAGTCAAAGATTGTAATTCCGAACAGATTGTATTACCGAACGTGTACTGTTAAGCGCCTAAAATGGGTTTTCATACGCGTGGGATTACGCGTATGAAAACCACACTATTGAAACAAAGGTTGTGTCTTTTTCCCATAGGTTTCACACGTTCGGAAATACAGTACCTTTTTCAAGGGACCAAAACGCTGCGTCGTTGGGAAGGGGTTCACTCGGAAGGGAATATCGTATTAAATCTACATTGTCTTTTTAAAATTCCATCAACTTCTTTTTCTGTAGGACTTTGAGCATTCATTATGTACGTTTGACAGATATTTGTTTGATATTTTATTTGCTATCATTGATTTTCTGAAAAGTGTTCGGACACTGGATCAACCACCATATCTTATGTATTTTAAAGTGATTTTGCAATGCAAACGATAGCCCAGCCGCACACCGGCTTCCGGCTGCACTTCGGAGCATCTACCCTGTCTACTCTGGTAAAAAAAACAGACAACAAAATTGCTCTAAGCAAGATTTCATTTTCTTAAATTTGCTAGATTACCCGATTCAGGAACTCTTCAACTCTTACTAGGGCTGGGACTAAAAACCGGGTACCCGAGTCCCGCCCGAGAGCCTCGGGACCCGGGTCAAAATATTAGATAACCGATACCCGAAAATGAGTATTTAATTATCACCTATGTATGTACACGACAAGGCGGTAGATGAACGTCGAACAGCCATTTACTATTTACATGTAAAAAAAATCCATGTAGCGCTCTAGCGCACCATTGCAGTGATGCGCTTTTGATTCGTTCAACTCACTGTGAAACATAACCTTACACATTCATATACACAGAGAGCAAAGCTCACTGCCGCTATTCGGAGACTGCTCATTGGTTCATTGAACCCATGACATAATTTGCATTTAGTGCCCTTCCCTCTTCTTTGCAGTGAACGATAAGTCTATGAGCGATTAACGGGCGTAAAGTTTACAAACTCGTGCATATTCAACAGTCGCTCCACACTCGCACGTGGCATCTCACAACTCGTACACTATTAAACAGGTATTTTTAACATCGACGATCACGATCTGACACTGTCACAATATCCTGAAACTTTAGCAAAGAAGTTACCAATTACTGAAATCAGATTAAGAGTACATGAACGATATATCCAAAATAATATCCTTCATTGTTCATGCGAAAGTGAAAAGCAAGGCTGTGAGAAGCAAAGGATGTCTACAGTGCGCGCGATTAACATTTTCATTCATAAAATTGGGCTTGTGACGTCATTTCATGAGCGGTCCGTTAATAACAAGTCATGACAAGTCATATGCCAGCCAGCCAATGAAGGTATGCGCCTTTTTTTTTTCTTTTTTCTTTTTTCCTTTCATATACCGCGGCGGCATTGGGCGGAAAGGCGCTTTGTATAAACAGATCGAATTTCAAAAGGGAACCGCATGTGTGTGTTAAAGGATGAAGTTGCAGTCGGACAGAGAAGAAAATGTTGGCTTGATGATTTTTTTTGATGAATGATGAGTTTGATGAATGATGATATTTGATGTCTGATGAAGATAATTGTTTTGATGATGTTATTATCTTGATAATGATGATATGATGATGATGTCTTTGATGATTATGATGATCGATGATGATATCAATGGTGCTACTGGCGAAGAGGGAGGACCCGGCATGTATTGATGATTTTATGTGTACTAGTAGTGGTACGTGTGTGTGAATTTCAATAATTGGCGGGTTGATCACACGTTGAGAATGAAACTGTCGGTGAGATGATGACCGCGTGCGTGAGGACTCGCAATGTGTATAATTAGAGTATGAGGAGTGTAGATACTACAGAAAGCTCGCCATTTTCGCCAGGCAAATCAATACTCCGTGTGAACAGTGAAGTTTGTGTACAAAGTGAGTAAGTGACTCGATCTCTACGATCACGATGTCAAAATTCCCAAGAGCTGCCCGTACAAAATTATTGAGAATCATCATGATCATCGTCTCAAACGAGTTTTTCTTCATAAGATTTCTTTGTATTCCCCTTCCTTTTTTATAAGTACATGTACATTCATGTATTTTGGATAAACATGTGCGAGGGACTGTTGACCGCGCGTGACTACCTAAGGCGCTGGCGCGCTGGCATGATTAGACGGTAGACAATTTCTACAGATTAGATTTAGGCGGCTTATATGCCTATCCTGTCTTGCACCCACGCGATTTCCTCCGCCTGTTTTGTTGTTGTTTTTGTTTTTGTTTTTTCCTCGAATGGTTTAATTCAGTTGCCAAACACAAAGGAGTTTTCCCACAGTGTTTGTAGCTTCTTAGGGGTAAATATTGGCTTGTAATTTGTGTTATATCATTTTCGGGTAACCGGGAACCCGCCCGAAAAATAGTCGGGTTCCCGAATTGAAAAAATACCCGAAACTCCCACCCCTAACTCTTACTAGGGTGTCTGGAGGATTTTTCTATCTCAGAAACTACACATTCAAATGATTTGATTTTTTCAAATCTTGTTGAAAAAACTGTAAAAAATACATGTACCAAATTTTATGTCAATCCATGCATTAATTATTCAGTAATGCTCAAATGAATTCTTGTAAATTTTCAGCTTTTTTTTCCCCATAGACTTGTACAAAAGAAATGGCACAAAAACGTGCTGCTGAAACAGTCACTGGCAGTGCGCACACACAGTGTGTGTAGTTGTGTGTAAATTTGCATAGGGCCCAGTGGGGCAGTAGGGGGAGGGCATTTTCAATTTGATATAGCAACATGATCTCATATTAGTTTCTCTAAAATTCCTGCAGAATCAAATTTGGAACATTCCAAATTACTTAAGTTCTTATGGACAAGTTTATAGCTCAACAACTTGCCGAGATGTCACTTTAAACATATCCCTTTTCAGTTTTTCTTAATGAAGGAATTAAGCATACAACTTGTCCTTAAAACCAAAAGTTAGGAAATATAATTTCCTATCATATGATACCAAATTTATTTCAAACTGCCAATGGGATCACATTTTTTTGTTAGTTCGAAAAAACCCTTACGCTGAAAAACTGTGCGCCATATTTTGTGCCGATTCAGCATAAAAACAGCTGACAGTATTTGGCCAACCTTCAGACCAGTGTTATAGCTACGGTGGTCGGCGGTGGACGGGCCCGTCCAGCACGGGGGATTTCCGTCCACCACTCCGGGTGAAAAACACTGCTTCCGACCGGCACTAATTTCACATAAGAAACTGCATTAAACGTAACTGTTTGTGAAGAAACGTGGTACTTACATTCGTATTTCCATCTTTAATCGTGTTTTATTTGCAATTTTACGAGAATCATGCTTTCAATTTGACAATAAATGATTATTTACTAAAGATTTGCCGAGTTTTATTGTCTATTGTTACGCACTATACTGTACTACGGTCCGTAATTTGCACGTACACACAGATATCATGTTTTACGTAGCGTATACCGGAAGCTGCTGTTCTAACAGCTGTACTGTCGCCATACCATCGATCTCTTTGGAACGACTTGTTGCTTGTCAAGTCAGTGAAATTTGAACCACCACTAAAAAGTTCCTAGCTATAACACTGCTTCAGACACGCTTCAACTCTTACTATTCTACAAATTTGAGGTTTCCGAGTTGAATTTCAACTCAAAAGTAAATTTCAACTTGAAAGTGAAATTTAAATAATTATTTTCCTCTCATGTATGAATGATCTAGAATGGACCATGGCCTGCTAATACACACAAAACCTATTGAAGCCTTTTCACCCGTAAAAGCTTTTGTGGAGTACAAGCTTATCTTCAGATAAGCTTGTACATGTATAAGTGATTCAAAGTCATGTCCCCCTCACAGGATCTCGAATAATACGTTGTCCCACATGATGGTATTTGTGTCTTGTTACAATCAGCCCTCTAAAAAGTGGCTAAGTAATAGCATAATTTAACACAAAATTTCAGTATACAATACATATGAATATGCTTAAAGATATTAAAAGCATACTCATAAAATAAAAACAGAAAATACATCATATTTACCACTATTTTCATCAATCACAGCGGCTCATATCTCTTCCAGAAGTTTCAATTTTCAGCCAATCCCAAAATAATGAAATCCTCATGCGCGCCCTCGACGACTACTCTCGCGCTATATCATCGGCGCACGTTAAATCTAATAACCA